>LS878962.1:805955-816208 GCA_900490955.1 Micoletzkya japonica | reverse complement strand
GTAATCATTGATTAATAGACTATGCTAGGTAAATTGAACAAAAGGGGCGCAAGGTTTCGGCCCTTTCCAGACCTTACGCCCTGTGCACAGAGGTGGGCCTCATCAGTGGAGATCCTCTGGCACAATAAGTTTTTGAATAAAATGCTGTAATAAAAGGAAAGAAAAACCAAAACCGGGAGACTAACCTCATGTCCTGAAGATGAAGAAAAGGAAAAATTGAATATGAAGACTCGAATATGAAAACTCGAATATATGTGAAGAGTCCATATTTGAGAGGGTATATGTGAGAATGATGAAGTAAATAGGAGATTAGAGCGGAAGTGTGATCAGTAGATCAGAAACCGAGGGTAAGGGGAACTAGAGGGACAGAACGAGGACAAGAGGGGGAGGATACTGTATGGGAAGGGATTGGTGAGAAAGCGCATAGAAATTACAGTATGAAGGGTGTGGGGCGCGACTATGTAGATATCGCATATTCATTGGCATCATGGCTGGGAAAACTAACATTGTTACTTCACAATATACAACATTGACAATATACAACAGATGACCTATGAGTAGAAGCGTCGTATTTAGCAATGGCATAGTCTTCCTTTAGAAAGAGCGGCAAGCATTAGTGGCTGGAAGAAGGGTGCACTCAAGACTCGAGACAAGTTTGAAACGTATACGGACCTGGTTGGTGAAGGGGGAGGGGCCCTAGAACGTTACGTACATAGAATGAGAAGAGAGAGAGAGAAGCATGCGCGAGGGAGGGAGGGAGGGAATAAGGGAGGAGGAAGGCTATACGCGTAATACGATCCTTTTCGGATATGTTTCGCGCTATCGATCGTGTTTTATTTCCATCCACGCTCTCCACAATGGAGTTTGCGCTTGCCGGATGAGCTACCTTTTGCAGATTCACGGAACGGCAATCAAAATTATGAACGGAATTGTAGCTGGAAAACTGGAACATTTGACGAGATATCTAAATGCGCGCTGTTCGAGATGGCGTTATCAACGAAACAAATATACGAACAAGCGCTGTACTGTAGTTTTACAGTTTTGCAAAATGAGAAGATGTAAGTTAGAGCAACGCAAAAATCGATTAAATAGACATGTATTTTAATTTTTGATGATGCATAGTGCATAACCAAGCATTCGCCAGTGTTTCATTAGAACAAATGATTTAGAATGCACCGGGAAGCTAGGAATGAATAAATTATAGGGGAAAACCGTCTATATTTGGTATACCTAGGAAGGAAGGAAACAGGAAATAAGGTCAAGAAATGGAGCTAAGGAAACGATAGTATAGTAAAACAATAGTTTTGAGATGAAAATAAATATTGAAAATACATATTTTAAAACGAGACCTCGCACATGGAAAAAAATATATAGGTCCTAAATGTCGAAAGGGGAAGCAGGCTCTATTTCGCTCCGTTTAGCACTATCGACATATTACAATTCTTGCCAACAGGCTTATGCAAAATACGAATATAGATTTGAGAACTCTATGAAATCTCCATTAGCCGGTTGAAGCACTAGGATTGTCATAAGTTGGATAGAGGATACGATATTGCCCTATAACCATGACTATGTTATCAAAGAGGCCGATTTCAAGAAATCATAAATGCAGTAGGGACAAGGAAAATGGAGCAGATATTAGCCCCAGCTTAGAACAACCAGTACCTTAGCAGGGCCTTAGGAAATAAGCCTTAAGGTCACCGTTGTCTCTGTGGACTGGCAGTAAAAAGCGCCGCATGATTCATTACAAGAGCGGGCACACGCAATGTTGAGAGGGAGGGAAGAAGGGGGAGAGTTAGTGAGGGGGAGAGGGGAGGGAGAGAAATGAAGGTGGTGGGAGAGAAGGGAATGAACTGGTGGCGGGGAAGACCTCCTTGGAGGGGAGGAGGGAATGCGACACGACACGCTCCATGAGGGAGACCTTTAGATAGGAGAAGCAATGGGTTATCGTCCGGTAGCAGAGCACTTGAACACGATACAATCTCGTTTTGCATGCTGCTAGATAACTTACCGCGAATACAGATATAGTGGAATAAAAAGATACGTCAGTTTATCATTCACAATATGCGGCAAGAGAGTACAAAAATGAGAGAATTAGACTCATTTTGGAACCAAAACAACTGATGGACCGGTTTATTCCACTATAGAGGTGATGTAGAAGAGCTGGCAGAATTCAGATTTTAAAAAAGTTCAAAAAACACAAGAACACATAGCTCTCAATTCACTGCTGTAACTGCTGCAGTGAATATATGTTCTTGTGTCATAACTGTTTCATCAATAGAAAGGCATTGGAGTGGGGGAGGAGATGCTTTTAAAGAAGAGACGCTCAAAGGGAGACTAATCCATATGAGATTGCTAATGACCGACGTTGATCATTCTTAGGAGAGAAGGGAAGACTAGACAGAGAGAAGAGGGAAGTTGAAGGTAGAGACAGAGAGACTGAGAGAGGTGAGAGGGAAGGAGAGAGGTAAGGACGAGGGAGAGGTTCTGACGTCCATGAATAAGTTACCAAGAGTGAGGAACAAAGGGGAGGGAGTCAGAGCAACTTCGGGAGAAGATTCGTGGAGGGCACGTTGCAGAAAGTTGCCAACTTGAGAGGAATGAGAAAAGTCGGGAAATAAGTTAATAGTAAAATAAACGAAATATCTGTGCGTACCTACAGAGCGCCTGAGACATGTTTAGCAAGCAGTTGTTCAAATTTAATATTGTTGTTGACGATGAGTTTTAAAACTACAAACTTCATCATAGGAAACATATGTACTAGAACAAAAACGGGAAAAAGCTCCATGTAATGCTCAATATTTCAGAGGCTGTTTCTCCATGTGAAATGACTGGCTAAACTAGCACTAACGAAGATAGAAGGAAAAGGGGGGAGACGCGGAGGAGGAATGGATAGATAGTTAAATATACTGACGGAGGGAGCGAGAGAGAAGGCATCTGAAATGGCACGGTAGGGTCATGTTATGCATGGAGGGGAGATACGGAGGGAGGAGAGCTTGAGGGGGGTGGGGAGGGGGAGAGACCCAGAACAAGCAAGCGAGGGTTGTATGGAAGGGAAGAGAAGCCAAGAAATACGATAGACATATCCGGAGTAAGCAATGTGGAAAGGGAGTAAGGGTAAGCAGAGTTGTAGGAAGTGAAGTGGGTATTGGGGAGGGGAGGTATAGTCTAGAAAATCGGAACGTATAATTCGTGATTCGGCCGCTATAGCGGTATACGGTGTTAGCGGTTTTTTTCACGCTTTGAAACGATACCATTCCAATCCAAGACAATATATCAGGAACATGGATAGCTTTTTGAAATCAGTACCCCTCCTAGACCTCCACACTATAAGTTAAACGAGCCGGCCCACGAGTACGGTAGGATTTGAATTCCCGCGCTACCCTGATATATCAATTTAGGCCTTTCCGCCCATCTTTTCCGATCGTTCTTTTTACTAAAATGGTCAAAACAATGTAAGAAATCATTTTGTCAATAAATCAGAGCTGTATATCTTCTCAGTCGGCTAATATATCCGATTTTGTGAAAAGTGCGTTGTTCTTTGCACCTTCACTACTCCGCGGAGAGTGAATGAAATCGCTTAAAACTCGGAATACCCGATCGGGATGATTAGTTTTACTGAATGACGTAAATAGCCAATATGGTCAGAAACTCGTGGTCTGGCTCCTTCAAAGCGATTTAATTAAAGGCAGCGGAATCTGCGTTACAACCGGAACGACTATATCTTCCTTTTTTCTCTACTATAGCGGGAGAGGAGATGATTAACAGGTATTCGGCTGATTACTGTGTGCCTTGATTGCCCCTCCTTATTCCCCCTTCCCCAACGACCGCACGCTATATGCGTAGTTGATAAAGATAAAGATAAAGATTAATTGTAAGATAGGATACGTACTAGAGTGGCTGAAAGAAGAAAGATAGGCATTTGGGGAAGCGCCCCCTGAAAACGAAGCACTCCAATTGTACGATACGAGAACGGGATCTGTCGCATTCTAGGCAGATGGGCCGAGAGGACCACCCAACAACCATTTTCATAGTTCTCCAATACGAAATGACTGGGTAGCAGTGGGAAGACGTTCTACGACCAATAAGCTTGTTATGTTTTAAAGGTCAACTCATATTTCACACTGTTCTACAAATATTCTTCTAGCCGTCCAGGTATAAAATACACTCAGCGAAATTTCACCACCATACAGCACCTAGTGAATCATTCACCACACAAATTTCACCAGCCCGCTGGTGAATGGAGCACAATTCACCAGCGGGCTGGTGAAATTTGTGTGGTGAATGATTCACTAGGTGCTGTATGGTGGTGAAATTTCGCTGAGTGTAGAGCAATGGAGTGGAAAGTACAGAAGACGCTTAGGGGAACCACGACAACGAGCACCATTATCGAGACACTCAAATGGTCTCGTATTTCACGAGGGGAATAGCGAACCCACAATTGACCCAGGGGCCGGGAAGGGGGGTTCGAGTGGAAATGCATTCAACATCTCGTGTTCTCCATGAAAGTTCCTTTCTGTTGCCTTTTTGTCATTGTAGTAAATAAACTAGGCAAAACAACATGCCTAGTTTGTTGACTACAATGGGCATCAACCAGATCTAGCGTGCCGCAAATAGCTTCCCCAGATTCGCGTTCCAGACAGAGCTGTCGAAAACGCCTTTTTGATATGCGCTCAGCTCCGGCTAATAGCCGAATCCGGGAACTAGAATGCAGAATGGCTAAAAGCCGGCTCCGGCCCCGGGGGCCCACTCACTGTTGCGGGGAGGTGGCCTCCTTCATCTTCGCCATCAACATCGCACATGCCTTCCCGTCCGAGAGATCGACTACCCTGAAAATAGGGAGAACCATTAATATTAATATTGCAATTAATTGTGAAATTCGTATTTTAGTCTTTATTTAAAAAAAACTATTATGATTTTTGACGAAACAAAGGGAAATATGCAGGTTGTACAACTTACTTCTGGAGAATAGTAATCATGCTAACTACTCGCCCCGCAAAGCCGGCCAACCGCCCGGGGGCACCCGCATAAAGTGGTCGTATTTATCGCTTTTCCTCATCGGCTTCTTCTTCCGTTGTTTTGTTCCCTCTTCCCAGGAGGAATTACTAATCGGTCAACATCCCCCTTCTAGTCTCCCCCCCATCACCCCTTCATATCTTCAGCCTCACTCTCATTGTCAAATGATCCTTGGAGGATTGCGCATAATAAGGCGAGCGTGAGTGGCGCAAAGTCACTGCAATCTTTTTTCACGCCCAATACGCCATTTCCCTCCCTTGTCTCCGTCCATTGCAGCCCTCCAGAACTATATTTACTGCCAGTTCAAACCTTTCATCCTTCTACGATTATAAATCGGCAACGATTTTCTCCCCTAATATTATGATCTCATAACTCCTTTCCAGATATTTCTAATTGTGCATTCCCGTCATTTCTACGTGGAATACCGTGATCGCGCCACTCCATTGGGAGGGGGATAATCGTAGTCAAGAAGAGGCTCCGCTTCGTTCGAGTAGTACATGGGAGGACATGAAGGAGGGCTGGGAAGGGGAATGGGATGAGCGGGGACAGTTAACGGGTGCGGGAGGGGTTCAATGATAACTAAGAGTTGAGAGAAAGATGGAGATAATTATTTCTGGACGGTTGCTAAGTTATTCAATAGAAGCCATATGGAAAAGAGATGGTATGAGGATTTGATGTTTCAGATTTCGAGAGATCAAAGTTATATGATTTCGTCGCTTATTGTTAGCAGAGCGACGAAATCACAATTCGTCAACGAGACAGCTCGGTGATATTAAAAGGAATGCATTATCACAAGCTTTCAGAAGCGTGAAATTAACATATTAGCATATGAAAAACGCAAATAACACCCCTCTGCCCTACAACAAGTAGCCAGGGCAAAAAGAGCGCAATTTCAATGGAAGGGACTGCAATTCAATGCATGCGTGAAAAGCGTATCAAAAGGATAGGACCCGTACGGGCGCAATCACTCATTATCCTTCGCTTTTTCAGTCTCTCACCTCGTGTCCGAGCTTTGAAAAAAAAGGTCTAGTCATTATATTACTTTGGCCAACCTCTTGATAAGTACAGAACGAATGTATAAGGGAAGATGCAAGTGAGGACGGTAAGCTAGGATTTCACCATCTAATCGCGTATTCACCGACAATTGTCCCAAAGCGAACGATTAGATGGAGACTCCCCTAGGCTAATAGGCGCTCAATCAAGCACAGGAATACGTTTGCGAGTCCTACGACGCTAAGGTTAAGGTTAAGACAAAGACTAAGGCACCCCAGAAGCTTTGGTTCATATAATTTGCCTAGCATTAGCGTGCTGTCAGAACAACGTTTGCTAGGTAGCATTTGCACTGCTTTAGGTAAGGCCGCATGAGGAAACGTTGGGACAACGGATTGTTATGTATAGTGGAATATCCATCCGTTGCTCTGATTCCAAAATGTGTCTCATTCTCTCACTTTTGCACACTCTCTCGCTCGATATTCGGAATGATTTACCGACAGATCTTTTTATTCCACTATGTTCTTGGCTTGAGCATTCCACTAGATTCATCTGAACTGCAACTCGCGTGCGATCGAATTGCAGGAAACGCCGTTCTCGAAAATGGAGAAATAGAAACGGAGATGCTAGAAATAGCTCAGGATGGCCTACGTAAACTAACGGGGAACTGTTGGAAACAGACGGCTAAAAGTCTTCGAAACTGGATTACTTCATTGTCTCTTGGCCTACTAATTTTTGCTCTGCATTTCCGAAGAAAGCTCACACAGTGAAAAGATCTAACAAAGCAGCGAAAACAGACGAACTGTATATCATAGAGAGGCTACGCGAAGAAACGGGCACTCATTTACAATCCTGGAAATAAAAACTTAGTGAAATATCTAGTGTAGAAGCAGCCGAGAAGGCAACATAAATAGCCCAGCGAAACCTCGATCGAGAGAGTATCAAGATGAACAATGTCAGGATATGAGGAGGGAGACGAGGGATTACAGAGGGAGGGGGGGGGGGACTGGGAGGGAGAGACTCCCTCCTCAAAGGCTCTTCCCTAACCCTTGAGGCTTACTAGCATTGTCGCACGAAAACGCTCACATCGGAGGGTCTCCCTATAGAACAAGCTACGTACTTGGGTGGAGAGCAAATGAGAGGTAGAAGACTGAGAGGGAGGGATGGAGAGGAAGAGGGGAGAGGGGAGAGGAAGGAAATCTCTTCCATTATAACCGCCAATGAACACACTGCATTAAGACAAGGAAGGAGCACGGTCTTAGGTACGCTTGGATGGTGGAGAATAAGTGAAGGGGAGGAGGAATCAAGGAGGGATACTAGAGAGTATGGGAGGGAACGGGGCGAATCGAGATAGGTACCTAGATGGACAGGTTCAACGATGAGCGGGAAATACGGGTCAATCATAATAAGATAATGAAAGTGTCTCAAAGCTACTCTAATAAGGCCACGATGCACCATAACTGGGTAAGTATTCGCGTGACCGACCGCTCTACCCACTATTCTATTCTTCCCCTTCATCTCCCCCCCCCCCCCCCCCCCCCTCTCCTTCCATACATTGCAAGTCACCGCCACTTCATCTCGCGAGTGCTTTGTTCTCTGACTATCAATACATGCAGAGCCGATGAGTCATGCTTTATGCGGGAGTTGACGTTTATTATGGAGAAGAGGAACCACAGCATTCCACCCGGTAAAGAATGTGTCTAATAGCGAAATGACCACTATTTTTGAATTTTCTCAAGAATATCTGAACCAATCAATACCAAATTTTCAGAACTTGTTGAATTCCTAGTGGCGAGCTTAACTTTTTAAATTCATAATTTTTCGTTCACTGGTTCGCCTGCAGGATCGGATCCTATGTGCGAAAACCGCTATTCGCTATTATGACGCTTGGAATGCTGTGGAACGCACGTCTCGATATATCATAGATAGCCGCGTCTCTTTCGACGTCACTAGCGATTTCCCGACAGCTAACCCATCCCCCCGTTCCCCCGTTCCCCC
Organism: Micoletzkya japonica; assembly: GCA_900490955.1. Lineage (NCBI taxonomy): Eukaryota > Metazoa > Nematoda > Chromadorea > Rhabditida > Diplogasteridae > Micoletzkya > Micoletzkya japonica. Next base: position 808,204 of record LS878962.1, on the reverse strand, counting down.
CTGACCTCCTCCGGGTGGGACTTCCATGTCTCTCCTCGTGATCTACTGAAGACTCCTCCGTCTCAATGGGCCGCGTCGACATTCGACGCGCGGCCTGAAGTGCAAATTACCATTTTATATATAATATTATCAATATTCTACTTTTTACCGCTTTGGTGCTTTCTAACAACTTGCCTAAATAACTTTCGCCTATGCTCTAGAAATGAACGCTCTTCAAAGTTTCGTTTTTTAAGGTTTGAAATTATTCACTAACTAGGTAAACTGTGATTATTGTGGCAAATTGATTATGTATTAGTGCAGAGACTCTTGAAACGCTTCACAACAACATCGTGTCAATACACTTACATGTGATCTCTGCAGCGAGGACGCGCATTTATTTAGTCTACAAGAATGACGCCCCCCCCCCCTGAGGAGAGAAGAGACTTGAAGCAACAACGTTCCTTCACACGTACTAAATCGATCAGTGCTAATATAAGATAAGATAGTAGTTGACTCATAAAAAAGCGCGCAACATTGAAATCATTTCACTAAAGATCGTGTGCAATATCTAGTGGAAGTCAAACGCTGTAGATACTCCTAGTGGAGGAACAGTTGGAAGGGAACTTTGAGAAAGAGCAGGGCAGAAGTGTACATATTTATCTATCTGTTCGGTGCAATTATGAAAGTTCTGAGGCGACTATTAATGAGCAGGGCTGCAGAATGCGAACTGCACGTTCCATTTTCTGGACAAAACAAAATTTTGAGATAATTCAAGGAACGTGTTTATATTTCGAGAAAGCATTAAAATGAATATGGTATATGAAACGAACCATTTCCCGCATTTCCATCTTGGAAAGGAGGCACGAAGCTTCTCTGAGAGAGAAGAAGAAGAAGAGGAAAAGAGAATATGGGAGACGACGCGAGATTGATATTGGATCGTTACAGCGCTTCGTGCGATGCTATCAAAGGACTACAGCGTATAATGTTCGCCGATACTCCAGAACATTTCACAATGAACACCGGGATGCATGATTGGGTTGAAGTGTGGCTTAGACATAATATTGGTTTCGAACAGGAATAAGTTGTGGCAGCATAAAATAGAGGACCACAACCGCCAGTGATGAAGAGAAAAGAGAAGCAATCATGAGAAGCAATAGAAATGAGGAGTATTAAGGTGGTTTCTTTTTCTCTAATTATTTTTTCTATCTATTTATTTTCATTAGTTTTTCTAAAATTCACACCTCGAGAACTGCTGTTGGAAAGTCGATGGACGTGCGGGGCAGACGATCGACATCTGTAAAGGAAAAGCTCACTTTATTCTGCATTTTACAAACTTATCCCCTTCTATATAGTTATCTATAAACCAATCAACACAAGGTTTCGATTGATTCCCATGTTTCACAGTGAACCATCCAACTAGAATACGAATAAGGCTTGCGAGACAAAGAATGGTAACAATAAGAAAAAAGATATTGCATACCCAGCACATTCCCACTCCCCGACTGCCGCAGCGTCGATTTCCTGCGTGGCCCTGCATCTGAAAGATCAAGGATCAACTACTGAAAGATAAGTAACCGACAGCTTTTCTTCTTTCGCTTCTTTTCCTTGCCCTTCGAGGTGGTGGATTCATTGGAGACTCGGGCAGATAAAAGGGATCGATGTCGACCGATTGAGGTGGCTCGGATCATGGGACTAAGAACCCTTAGCTAAGGATCCTTAGGATACGGTAGACACTAAGGACCCTTTAGGACATGGTAGGGGCACTAAGGTCGACTAGGGTTGCAGAAGGGAAACGAATAAGAGTGGACTGGGGGATGGATGGGCCGAGAATGACATGGAAACGTGCTGAGATTGCGAGAGAAGAGTGGCTAATCGAGGAGGTGATATTGGAAGGGTGAAGGGATGGGGTGGGGAAAGGGCGAGGGTGAGAAGGGGGAGGGTGGGGTAAGGAGGGTTGAAGAAAAGAAGAGGATATGTGCACGTAGACACTGGCAATAAGAAGCCGGTGTTTTGCCGCTACTGAATATGGTAGATATCTCCGTAATCGGTAATGTGGAACAGTGTGGACATGTTAAAGGGACATGGAAGCCAAAAAAGATTGGCTTTCATATGAAAGTTTATCGCCTAAATAATATAAAAACCAAAACCAGAGTGCACAAAAATGTCTACTTCGCGAGATATCCTAAAAATCGTTTCCCAGCCAAGGCGCAGTCTTACGGCGTTTAGCGCATAGGAACAAGGTAAACGGAATCGACGTATTCCCGGAACAA
>LS878962.1:764888-797036 GCA_900490955.1 Micoletzkya japonica | reverse complement strand
TCGTAATTAGCATAAAACCAAAAGGAAAAATAATAAAAATTAATAGTATTCGAGAAATGATTTTTTGAAATTTCGTCCAACGACGACGTTACTGTGTTTAGCGAAAGGAATTAAGCCAAAAGCGACATTCCTCTTAACGACGGAAGCCCGGAACGAAAAAATAAAACATGCGATTTTCGAGTTTTTTCTTCAATTTTTTCATTGTCACTATGTTTTTTCTCACATTTTGAAACCTTAGAAGAATTTTCATCGAATTTTAAAACTTTTGGTTAGAGGCTGCTTCCTCCCTTTAAAATGGTTTCCCAGCCAAGGCGCAGTCTTACTGCGTTTAGCGCATAGTAACGAGGCAAATGGCATTGGGGTATTCCCGGAACAAATAAATTTTTCTCGCTCCAGAAGTTTTTAAAAAATATTATTCAAAGGCTATTACCGTCAAGCTAGTAAATTGTGGGCCGTGTTTGAAACACTTGAAACAAGGCTATATCTCGGCTGGGAAAGGTCGTACAGAGTTCTGGTTGGAATTTTTGGAATTCTCAAGACGAGATCTACTTGTGTATTAAGTTTGGTGATGATTAGAAAACTCTAAACCGGTTAAAACGGCTTTTATATATCTTGAATGAATGAAATTCTCGCTATCCCTGTTCGAACCTCTCCAATGCCACATTTTTACGTTTTAAAGGTCTTTATACTTGATGAATTATTACCAAACTTGATACATAAATAGATCTCGTCCTGAGGATTCCAAAAATTCCAACCAGAACTCTGTACGACCTTTCCCAGCCGAGATATGGCCTTGTTTCAAGTGTTTCAAACACGGCCCACAATTTACTAGCTTAACGGTATGCTTATTATCGTCTAAGAAACATATTTTACAAGTATAAACATATTCGGTTTCAAAAAATTTCTCACTTCCATGTCCCTTTAACGTGCGGTTCATTGATTGTGAGAGACAAGAGAGGAATGAAGAGACGCAGACAACGAGAAAAATTTTGCACAGCTTTTCTAAGCGATGGCAAAGTTTCATGTTTTCCACATTTTGGTCGAAACTCAGGACACTGAGTTTCGACCAAAAAGAGCTATCCAATGATGTCGAAAAAGCATATGGTCAAAAAGTGGTCGGAGGGGGCCCTCTAATGCAATATTAAACCTCTAATATGCTGCACTGATTGGAATCACTCACCTGGAAGTGCAAGATATCTAAATGGGTTTGGATGAGCTTGTAGAAATAATGTAAAAAAACATTTTCATGGGATGAATATGTCGTTATACATTATTTCGAATCACGGCATTATTTTTTCTAATTTTTAAAAACAGATTAATGAAAAATTAAACAAGAGAGCTTTCAGGAACATTCTTCGTCGAAATCGGCCTCTCTACGCACATTCGTTTTATTCGTCCCCTATTTCCGCTGAATGACTGACGCAAACTTTAGGCCACAACAAGTAAGCGTATCCAGTATACCCTTAAAGAGTGAAGAGGAGTTGGAGAGGGGAGGGAGACTAAGAGGTAGAGGGGAGGCAGAGGGGGAGGGAGCGAGGGAGAGAGAAAGGAGGTACGGAGAGAATGGCCGAATCCGTTTAGGATCCCACTTCAAGCCCTACTGGAGAGCTTGGTATAGGGGATTGGGGAAGGGGGATAGGGGGAGAATTGAGGAAAACCTTGTTGATTAGGGAAGGATGATGAGAGAGATTGGTGCGAACGCTGGACGAAAAATTAGACAGGTCAGGGAACCAACTCGAGTATGATTATTCAGTATTTATCATTCTTATGAGTTTGAAGCACTGGGAAATTTTTCCTAATGTGTACCTATGCGATCTGGAGTTGCATCTACAGTTAGATAAGGTGCAATTGAAAGTTTAAAGGGCCCTCTGAGCACTTTTTAACCCCCTGGTTTCTTCCTCTCATCTGAAAGAGTGTGTGTCGAAAACCTACAATCCTACATTTGCATCTTTTTTCCCGCTATTCCCCGCTGTTTAAATTAGAGGAGACGTTGTATGCAAAGTTACATTGCTCTTCAGGGACCGCGCGAATACGAATGTCATTTCGTGAATACTGTAGCGCGCGAGCGGTCTGATTTGTAGGAATAGTTTATTGAATGAATGAAGACATATGTCTTCCACAGCATTCCTAGCGTTCGAATAGCGAATGGCGGTTTGTGATCTATCATCACTGCGTCCACAAAAATGAGTCAAAATTAGCAAATTTAAAAACTTAAGCTCCTCCTCATCAGTCTAAAGAGCTGCCAAAATTTGATGAAGATTCATCCAGCCGTTGTGGAGTAAATTCAAAATTAGTTGCCAATTCGCTATTAGACAGCTCCCCTTTCGGTCGGAATGCTATGCTTCTGAAAAGGACAAAACTGATGGGATGTCTAAAATACGCTCTTGAGGGATCGCAATGTGCTCAAAGAGGCCCTTTAACTTAAAACTTTCATCATAATGTCGACAGTTAGCTATTAAATTGTGAGTTAGCCCGATGACACTATCTAAACCAATGAGTTAGTAAGGGATCAGTTAGGCAAGCTGTTCCATAGCCTGGCGTGGTCAGAGTGTGGGTTGACAAGGGCTTGGTGACGAAACGGGGAAGGGGGGGGTGAAGTGAGGGGGGAGAGGTGAAGAGGTACGGGACACGCATTCTGCTTCCACTTGCTTGGTCGGCTCACAGGGCAGAAGGGCCGTGTTTTCGACAAATCACTATTAGAACTTGCTTTGCACATATCTGCAAGTTGTGTTCAAATAGGTATATCATTCTTTCTTCTGTAGGGTAATATTGACCTATAGGTGATAGCTGGAACATTGCCAGGCATAAACTGGAAAGCTCAGAAGAGCTCATGATCGCATGTTCATTGTATTTCGAAAGATGGTAATATTAGATCTTACATTATATCTGAACAGAGATAGACAATACGTGTATTGCATGCAGGGACTGCATAACACAACGGATAGTATGCCAATATTATGAGAGATGAGCGGACTGAACAAATTACTCTCTTCCTTACGAGAGGATTGCGAGGGACAGAGAGTTACGAGGGAATTGAGAAGGAGAGAAAGTTAGGAGGGAATACGGAGTAGGAGGGAAGATACAATGGCTGGGCGGGCGGAAGGCAAAAGAAGTGAGGCGGGTAACACATTCTGTGAGGGGGGTAGGGAAGGGACGAGGGGGAGGGAACAGTAAGGAATGAAGAAAAGAATGGATAAGGGGGGGGGGAGGAGTAGGTAGGGATTGGGAAGACCAACCTAAATATGGCTACGATTTACTCACGAAATTAGAGAAGAGATAGCAAGTTGGAAAATAAATCTCGGGAGGTTAGACTATGATTGCGATAACTTGTAGAGTTCGTGTGAAAGGTACTTAGCGAGTGGCCGAGTCTAGACGGTACTACTATCTATCTGGTTTAGATAGGAGGACTTTCGTGACGGAGCGAAGAGATCGTGAAACATCGCTATGCGGAACTACTTTTATCTAGGAGAGTGACACCTCTCTAAATCGGCAATTCAATGCTGCTATTTGGGACGTAGATATAAGAGTCGCCCGTAGCCTATAATGAAGAGATTGAAATAAGATAGCCACCGATGTGAAGCATTACTCTTTGTTTTACTTGTCGTCTGGCAATAAATTATAACCTATAGGTGTAATATTCGGAACGATCTAGATACATGGATTAGCCCAGTATACCTAGGTATTATTGGCGAAACATTTTCATCTGTAAACGCATTCCCGCTTCGTCTGGAATTCTACTTCATCTGAACTCTTTTCAAAACGCTTCGCTCTCTCGTCGTGAATAGGAATGAGGCAACTGGCGGAACATTTTTCTCAACCATATCTATACCTACGTGAGGCGATAATGACGGAGTTGGGAACGCGCTTTCCAGCTGAAATAGTCCTACTAAAACAGCTGAATGCGTCTGTTTGAAATGACTTCATAGCCCCGAAATATAAGTATCATATTTGTTCAGCACAATACTTACCTCACGAAGTCTCTGTCCTGGCCAAATATTGACACCATAAGAATATAGATGAAGCGGAAAAAGCCTAGATGTCTCCGAAATATTACACTGTTGTTTGCATTTATCATATCTCTAGGTAAGACAGATGTTGGTTGAATACACAAATTGAATCTCACGATGTATTCTCTCACAATGTTCTAGACCTTTGGAAAGCGAGAACCACAAGGATTTCATCTTCTTAGAGTTCTGTGAAGCTTTAGGTGGATGATAGAAGTTAGCTTTAGTGCCTATCACAATACCCTTCCCACAGCATTCCAAGCGTTCTAATAGCGAATAGCGGTTTTAGTGCATACGATCCGATCCTGTAAGCGAACCAGTGAACGAGAAATTATGAATTTAAAAACTTAAGCTCGCAGCTATGAACTCAACAAGTTCTGAAAATATGGTGTTGATTGGTTCAGCTATTCTTGAGAAAATTCAAAAATAGTGGCCATTTCGCTATTAGACACATTCTTCACCGGGCGGAATACTGTGTTCCCCTCTCCTTCACGACTATGTATTCGTGGTGCGCGGCACACCGATCTACCGTATTAGGAAATGACAGAATGATTTTTCTCTTTCCAAAGGTTTTGCATTGGGGCAGAATACCGTGCTCTGGGTCTAAGAGGAGGGGGGGGGGGGAGTGGTGGCCAGTATCAGATGTGACCAAGTCTCGATCCAGATTGAGAAACAAGAGACAGATGTCTGTCGCGAATCTCGGCTATTTAGATGCGAGACTAGAAGGCGAAGCAAAAAGAGAGAAGAGAAGAGGGGACGGGGAGTCTAATCTTGCAGTTATATAAACATTGCGACAAATTGATGCTCTCCTTTGGACCAAGGGATTTGGCATGGAGAGAATAGGAACGACAGCTGTCTTCATGCTTGAATGTCATGTGATATTAAGAACTAAGAAGTCGTTAATTGCTAAAACAAGTAAAACACACAGAGAAAAATATGTGCTCTTTTTCGCCTTTTTCGCCCATAATGTGCCCCACCGAGCACCTAATGTGCCCAATCGAGCACATTATGTGCTCCATGTGGCATATATATGTCCAGGGGCAAAAACGAGCACATCAAGGTGTCAAATAGAGCACATATTTTTCTGTGTGCAGTGAGAAACTAACCTTGTAGGTACATCGCGGTCCGTGGGTTCCTATCGAGAAGAACGAAAGACGGAGACAGAGAGGGAAGGACGAAATCGCGACTAATAGTAGTCCATATTTCTGTCGGGGGATGCTGACTAAGCTGCCATTTTCATAGGTCTGTGATTTTAGACAGAACAGATGGAAAAGGACCTTTTGTCCGTACATTTTGGTGAGGTGACCAAGAGTTTTGGGTTTTTCTTTATTACTTTTACTCTTTTTAAAATTTAAAAGTTTTTATTCAACTTTATTATTGGTGAATGCAGCATATATTCCTGATTTATACGGATTGCGTGAAAAAAAGCTTATTACGGTAGGACGGCTAATTCAATGATTACGGTATGGCCGATCCGTGGAATAGAAGAAGAAAAAATATACGGTAATGCACCGCGGCAACTATCGCAAACTGACTTTTGAATTTAAAACTTGATTTTTCGATTAGCCTTACTATTCGTATTGGTTACTGATTTGTGCGCTTTATGCATGCTATGTGACGAATTGCTTTCCAGTGTCTCTTATATGACTGCCAAGAAACGCATTCCGCCTGAGGAACGCATTGGCCCGGATGGGTAAGTGCTTTTATTTTACAAATACTTTCTCTTTGTTTTTTTATTAGTTCTTTCAGTATGTTGTTCATTTCAGTTTTCACGGAATGCTGCCGATTGTCTATGATGCCATCGTCCAGTTCAAGAAGACCGGTGATTACCCGGAGTTTTGCGACCTCCGCGAAAATCGAAATGCACACTTCCACTGGAGGTAGGCTTTGGCGTATCGGCTGCACGTTCTCTGATCTTTTCGTACTACGGTGCGAAACTCTGCTAATCATCTTTATGAAATCTTCCCCGTTCGCCACTGTTTTGGGCTGTATAGTATTGATGCGAAGCCCACGACGTTTTACCAGTCCGCGTTCCGAAATTGCGAATGTCTCTGCGTCTCTCCAATATCCATACTCTCTCGCCTCCACTTTCTTAATTTGCATAGGAATCTATTCTACGCAGCATAACTTTGTGCAAAGCGCTAGTTAGTGCTCATCTAAACTTCAAAATTTTATCAATAGTCCATTTTCAAGAACTCGTTGCAAGAACTTTGCTCTGGCCGGTTCGGGGCAGTTGATGTACTCGGGAAATGGAACGGTTATGGAACGAGTGGTGGTGAGGATGGGAGAAGTGAAGTACGCACTGCGGTTCATTCACGAGAAGCTGGGACATGCCGGACTCAAGTATATGTGAGTCAAGGGATAAATGTTACCGTATATTTTAGGCGCGCGGGGGTTACATTGTGAGCTGGCTGCTCTGACATTTTGCTGTATCGCATGACCAGGCTATCGGGATATTATTCTCTCCTGGAGATGTAGAATTGTCGTCTTACAGGGCGGTAATCTGCACGCGTCGGCTGTACTGGAAAAGCATGAGGAAGGACATTAGCAAGTACTTGATGGAGTGCGCATTCTGTCGAAAGAAGAGAGACATGAAGAAGAGCGATATCGACGTTAACTACGGTTAGTTGGCTTTTATTTCCAAGGGCTGGTTTCATGTGTGGTACTGCACGGCGTGTAGGGGTTCTTTGTGCTTGTTTTATGGAATTGTCTCGGAATTGCTCTGTCATCGTGAACGTTCAGAGACCTTTCCTCCTGCGCGAGTCGTGGGAAACGAAGAGGAGATGAACTCGGTTATCGATCGACTCATGCTGAATACCGACGACTCGCTTAGAGGCGACATGGATCAATACTTTGAGAGGCAGGATGAGGTCTGTTATGTTGCTGTACAGAAAAAAATATAGAAGGTATTAAAGTCTACGTGTTATTGGGGTACTGAAGCGTTGTTTTCGCCTAACGTTATCCATGTGATCGTCAATATTAATTGTCGGTTAAGAAAGCATATAAATTATCTTTGATTGAAGGCATTGCAGATGTTTGAGTACATTGAAGAGGATCACGGGTACGATATGGAGGAGGAGGAGATGATCGAACATGAACAGTCGATTATCGTGGATAGGTGAGATTGGCTGATAATATTCCATTAGTTAGGCTCAAGGTCTAGGAATAGGTAGCCTTTAAAGTTCATTATAGACGTGTTTCTTGGTGAAATAGAAGTTGACGATGAAAGCATTCGAATAAAGACTCCTCCAATGTTCTGTTGAAGGAGCATGATTCGGGACTGTGACTACGCAGAGGAGCATATGATTGAAGAGGCCGGGGGAAGTGGACCCGTTACAGTACATGATGGAGAAACTCTCGAGGAACCACACGAATACGGTAGGTATACAATTGCAGCTTTAACGCGAGTTGTTTTACACGGGGGCTTATCAATGTATAAACTGAGGTCATGCTAGCCTAGCAATTAGGCATGTGGCCTTATCTACGTTGTTATTGTTCGCACATATCACTTATCAAGCTAGCGTATTGAGATTTTTAAATCTTAAAGGCAAAAAAGTGTGTAATTGAGGAAATGGGTTTCAGATCCGTCATCGGTAGTGGGGGAAGAGGAGGTGGTGGCCGCTGAATGCAGTACAGAGGTAGGGATCCTCAATATTCTGTTCCGTTCCTGTCATACGTGGCCAGCGTTCTCTATCATTCTCTCTGAAAAACGAGCCTAGCATTGTACACAATCGTGAACTTCAACTCTATCAATTGAAATTGCTAATAAGATAAGTGTACGGTATAAGTGCTATAAGACCCGCCCCACTCTTGCTGTTCTTGATAAAGCGAATAGACTGTAACTGTACGGTTTAAGGTGGTCGTATCAGTCAAAGACGATGAAGATGACGACCAGAGAGTGGGAGTGGATACAGAGGAAAGGGGAAGGAGAGGACGGAAGAGGGCAAGGGAGGGAGGGACGAGGGAGGGGGGAGAGGAGTGGCAGGAGGAGAGGGCGCGCTTGCAGAGGGACAATGAGGTACGGTAGGAATGATAATGGAGTACGGTAGGGGAGAGGGGTCTTATTAAGAAGTAGTGATTACGGTAGTACGGTCTAGCAACTGCGCTAGGAGCCGGCCCACGAGTACGGTAGCATTTTGAATTCGCGGGCTACCCTGATATGCAATTTAGGCTTTTCCGCTCATCTTTTCTGGTCGTTCTTTTTGTTAAAATGATCAGAACTATGTGAAAAAATCGTTTCGTGAATGAATCAGAGGTGTATCTCATCTCATTCAGCCAATATTTTCGATTTTGTGAAAAGCGCGTTGCTCTTTGCACCTTCAGTACTCGGCGGAGAGTGAATGAAATCGCATAAGATTTGGAATACCAGATCAGGATGATTAGATCTAAAGAATGACGTAAAGAACGAATAGAGCCAGAAACTCGTGGTACGGCTCCTTTAAGGGCTTTCGTTTGTATGTACTGTGTATACGGTAGTTGCCTACTGAAATGGACTGGTAGCGTACACGCAGCCTCTTGCAGCTTCTCCGTGACCGTGTCCGGCAATTGGAAGCGGTACACGCGAATCCGGCAATGTCACTTCCGGCTGCGAGAGAGGACATTGCGGAGCTGCAGAAGAATGTAAGGGTTTCCTTCAATCGTGGGACGAAGATGGGGTTCAGCGAAGAGAGCAAAGAGGGCTAGCCATTCTTGATAGTCTGTTGTTGTGCTTTGGTCTTAACCTTATCGCTATGACTGAGCCAAATATTCCGTCAATGTCCCATTCCCACTACCACGGTATGAAGAGAGTGCAGACAAAGTAGGAATGAGCGCACTGACGGAACTTTTTTTGTCACTAATAGCTCTATTGTCTCGTGCAGGTACTGCTTCTGCAACAGGAGGTTTTGCTCATGAAACGACAGTATCTGAGACGGAAGATGGCTGCACAGGTAAGAAGGGAATGAAGGAATTGCTGAGGGGAAGTGGGGGGTGGGGGGGTTACTGTCCTTGGTCTTGAGCAAAACTAGAACGCTTATCAAGCGCCACTTTCTTTATCTTTTCATCAATCAGTCTCCCCCTTGCAGCCCATTCACTACGCGGTTGTTGATCAATACGTGGAAGAGGAGGACATCGTAGTCAAATAGAAGCAGCAGGCCGTCCATTTCTGGAAGCAAATCAACGATCCAGCTAATATGTATAGAAGATGACACGGATAAACGATGCAGAATAAGATTATATATTGCGTAGTCTACTTTAATGACCTCATTTTTTTGCCGGTAGTCTTTCATCGGAGTCATTATGAAATCGTGTACGGTAGAGTTGAGACCTCTAAGCTTTCATGTTGTACTTTTGTAAATGTATAGTTATACAATATTATGCTACTTATGTGGCACAGGAAAGAGAATAAATAATTGAGAATTGAACGGCTTGCGTTTTGTTATTGGTTTACGGCCATCTTTGTATATTTGAAGTTATCCCCACTCGTTAAAAGCGACAGTATTTGCACACGCAAGAGTGTATCCTCTACTTAATTGTAGAATGGACGTATCGATGGGGGAAACGCCGATTCTCGGAGATCGAAGCAGAGCCGAGTCTACGTCGTCCGAAGTGGGAGAGGTGAGAGGCTTACACTTTTAGAATGCTTGATTTGTTACAGTTCGTGAAGTTCGTTTTATGAATGTACGTGTATTTCAGTTGGCGATCGAGTACATTCCGCAGTTTGAGGTCGCTCTGCAGGATCAGTCGGGAATCCACTATGAGAGTATGTTGACTACCGATTATGCCTTTAGATTTTACAGAAAATGTTACCTTATAAAATGTCGTATGACCTGTGATTGTGCGAAATGACTATGGAAAACACGATGAGGTAGTTCGTTTCAGTTACGAAGAGCATTTGCGAGGAGTTTCACCGGTTGGCCAAATCGCGCGATGACATGATAGGATGCTTCAACGAGGTTTGGCTTTATTGAAATTCACACGTCATTGTTAAACTACGCAAGGCTACTGTAAAAGTGTTACTGTAGATCGCTTGGAGTGTACTGCTTGGTTGTCTGTGAACAAGTAAATGCGCTTGAGGTAATCGAACGATGTGCTTCGGCCCTTCACAAATCTCTCGTGGCCTCGGGCAAATCGGATGTGAAGATACAGGGAGCGCTGAAGCAGCTGAGGTAGAGCCCGTTTCACATAATAATACAATTATATAAATAATATTTATCTGTCGTAGGAACACGGAGTTCCTACGACTCATATTCGTGCATGTCCTCCATATTGTTATTCCTACTTGGTAAACCTTCTTGCAATATTTTGAAAAAAAACGGGCCCACCAATGTGTGCAATAGTGGATTCTCAAGCCTAACAGTCGACATTTTCTGCAAAGATATGAGCCTATCAACGTAAAATTTCGAAAAATTTGAACCCGCCACCCATACTTCAGGTCAGTGCCCACTTATGGTTCTTTTGATACTGTAATACCGTATTCAGGAGCGAGCTAGATGCGTATGGTATCATGTTGTTGACGAGTCAGATGGAGGAGCTGTTTGAAGAAAGAGCGGTACGGTAGGGGGAAGGAGGTATCCGGTAGCACGGGGGTTAGAGCTAAATGAACAGTTAACAGTTAATAAATCACTTTTCATTGTTTTGATCGCTGAGTTGTTAGAGCTATTTGTCTATTTGTCTAGTAAGGACGAATTAGTGAGCGACCGAGTGTTCGAATACGTTTAACTGCATTTTTATCTTGAAGAATTAGCAAACCTTAGCTTAGAATTAGCAAACCAATAGTTGATGATTTCTTGCTTTTCGAAGCTGTTCACTGTTCCGTCGTTCAGAACTATTCGATGCTGGCCCGTGAGTGTGCACATGACGACGTCTTTCGACAGTTGGTGGTAAGCTCCCCTCGTCCTACCATAATCCCTTATCCTTGACACTTAAGCAATACTTATTCGGTGAACATTTCTTACGAATTTCAAGACTTGGATAATAATGGTTTTAGATAGATTTTTTTATTAATTGAATGAATAGATGAGCTGCGTTTGTCTAGATTCTCCTCCGTTGGAGTGAGGAGATTGCGTGTCGGGAACCCGCGGGATTCGCTGATCTGTGCAAGCAGCACGACTCCTTTGATGACATCAACAATGTCAAGGTTCGGTAGCTTTAGTTCTAGGCACGAATCATATTGGCAGCATACTGAATCCTTTTGGCGTATTTCAATGATGAAATATGTTGAAGTATTTACCAAGTTGATTGTTCCTCATTCAGGGCGATACGATCCATACGATTCTTCGGTCGGGCGACGCGGGAGGGCTGTGTGTTGATTTGGATGGAAGGAGTACCGCGGGGGATGAGAAGACGATCGATAGACTGTATAGGACGTGCTTCGCTCTTGTGAGGTGTGGACGGTATGAGGAGGTGAGATCTATCACTATTATACTCTTCTGTGATAACGGGTGGTGAAAACACGTCCACAACTTTCTGCTACAGTATGCATAATGGAGAAAATGCTTGTTTATAATGCCTGAGGGGTTTTGAAAGCAAGGGCGGGTAGCTCAAAAGACGGTATTACCGTACTCCTCCAGGCAGCGGAGCTTCTATCGCGAACTGGCGTCTCCTGTCTCGCCCCTCTTCTGTCCATGAGAGCGATATTAGAGAAGGAGGAACTGACGCCCTTGGAGGGCTCCGATTCACCCTATATCAAGGTGGGCTTCTACTAACTAAAAAATTGTAAGAACTACTTTGATGTGGCTAATGCAATGCTGAGACTATTGAGTAATTCTTCGATGATAATTCCAAGGTTTGAATTTCAAGAAAGTTTTCAGGTACTGCAGAAGCGCAAGCTCTTCAAGAGGACCGTGGCCAAGATTCTCGGAAAGGTTTGATGAGCCTTTCCTGAAATTAGAGACCTGAATTGAGAAAATTATGAATTGAGGTACCTATAATTTATAGACTATAAATGAATGAAATGGTCAGAGGGACCCTTTAATCGAACCTCGCATACGATATTATTAAAGGAAAATGAACGTTGAGAGCTGCTCAGTTCTTTCCGCTAACCACCGTAAAACTTCAGCCGGAGCCGGAGATTAGCCTAAGCTGGCATTATGCCAAGAAAGTTTTACTGTATTTAGCGAAGTGCGCTGCAAATATTTCCCAACGTTCATTTTCCTCCAATAATAATTCAGCCACACCCCCTTATGCGTAGCCCCCTCAGACGTGCATCGTATAGATATCTTTCTTTGCAGGAGGGTCGGGGAGTCTCCGAGCCCCTTCGCCTGTTGTGGGCTGCGTTGGCAGGGAAGGTCGAGCCCCTGATGTCTCTCGCGACGAAGACCGAGGATCGGATATGGGTCAGTCACTAACCATCAGTGGAACACGAATTACGATTTTAATACTACTTCAATTTATATGTATTTATATGCAAGAAATATGTAGATAGTGTGCTTTCTAATTATGATCGGGGTATTGTAGGTTCTGGCGAATGCGGCGGTAGAGATGAAGCTGGATGAGCTGGTGCCCGATGAGGGGGGAGTCGTGGGAGATGCCCCCGGGTCTGCGAGGACCATCTTCGAGGAGGTATACGGTAGCTTGGGGAGGGAATCTCCCCCCCCCCCTGAAACGTCTCGGCTGACTAGCGATGCACAGTAGTTGATACACAATAGTACCAGATTAACAGCATCCATAAAGACTACACAGCTAGGTTATTGTATCGTGTCATCATCGTAAATATAATATTGCAGGTTCTCCCCCACGAGACGTGGCCTTACTTCCCGCTCTACTTGGCTCTCCTAACGAAGGTTTCGCATTCACTCATCCTATTTCGCTCATGATTTACCGAAAGCCATTTATGTTTTTATTACAATTATCACATTTCTTTGGAAGTAAAGATAAACAAGAAATTATTATTAAGGATTCGGCCGGTGCTGTCTCCTACGCTGCTTCCTACATAGCAGACAACGAAGAGGAGAACAAGGTGAAAGGCTGATAGTTGGTTGCGAGCGTATACTTACCTGTATCTACATGGCTGTTCATGGGTTTGATGGTTCGAAAGGATTTGTGTTTGATAAAAAAAGGATACCATTAAAACTTTAAAATCGATGTCCTTATATGGGAGAGGTGAAACACATGAAGGAATTTATACGTATTTGTTTGTGTCTGTCAAACTCTCTGGTTTCGTTTCACAGACACAGATAGTATAGCGTACGAACTGCCTAATCTCTCTTGCCTCAGACAATGCCCGAGCATCTGCTACGCTTCATGGCCAATCTCGTTGTCTTCTACCGTACCCACAACATGGAGCACGATGTAAGCGGAGTGGCCTTTGATCTAAATCATAGCCCTTAACTTGTCTGACATCTAGGCATTGCTATCGCTGACCTTACGTCCTTGGTCTCTACCTTGTCCTGATCTTTGCAGGTGCAACTGGGTAACCGTGTGATTCTCAAGTACACGGGTCGTCTCTTCGCCCTGTCCCTCACGCATCTCATTCCCTTCTACGCTTCGTTCATCAACGATGCCACGGCCAAACTAGTCATACTGCAGACTATGTACCGTAAGTTCATCTTTTCAAGATGTTTGAAGTAGGATCGGTTGAGAATGGTTGAGTAAAGTTCAGTAATCTTATACTTATTTACGATGAGATAGATGTGCCCCCACCCACGTCCACCCATACTATCGATCGGTGCCCCTTGTGAGTCATACATGGGCAATATTTTGAGAAACGGGCCTACCAGTGTACGAAATCAAGCCTGCCAATTGAAATTTTGTAAGAAATATAGGCCTGCCAGAGTAAAATTCCGAACAAATATGGGCCTACCACCCATGCTATCGGTCGGTGCCCACGTATGTTGTGAGTCTCCCAATTGCAGGCCTTCGCAGTGCGACGTGTCGTCTCGAGTTCCTCGATGCAATTCGCGCTGCGGGAATGGACTATCGGCCATTGTGCAAGCAGATTGCGATCAAGAGCCGACTGGACAAGGTACGCACTGCCTTCATCCTTCAGCTTTTCATTTGACACTGGAATGGATTATAGTTGTGTGAGTCTATTTGGTGATGTATCGAAGTCCTATAAATTGGAGCTTTGATTGGCCTACCAATGTGGTTCGTTATGTATCTATGTATACAAGTTACTTTCTGACCAAGTCAAAGGACCGCCAATGTATGACCCATTCCCTTTCCATTCCAGTCGAGTTCTCCTTCGGATCTCATCGATCGATTCCGTTGGTTACTGTACAAAGAGACGGAGACGGCGGCCGATGCGCTCGTTGAGGCTTGTGTACTCCTGCGACGATTTCTCGGTATACTGTAGTGTCACGAGTTTCTTCTTTTCTTAAGCTTACGATAATCGATGAACCGGCAATGTAAGAGGCGTTGAAAAGCAATGATTGTGTTTAAGTGGCGGAGGACGAGGAATCGATGCGGTCTTTGCTGGGAGAGTGTGCGAGGAGGGAAGGCAACCTCGTTGACAGGTATCAACAGGGAAAAGTGACTTACAAGGAGATGGTCTGACCTCGCGGAAAGGGATTCAAATGAGACATGTACCATTCGAAAGAGGGTCAAAAACGGAGTAGAAAACGATGTTCAATTTTTGCGGAGGGCGTATCTAGAGCGAGATAATCGTCATTTTCTGGAAGTAGGGATCCGCCATGGCGCCGCTTCCTCTTGTGAGGCGTCGCCTGCAGCAGGCTGTCAGCAGTCGTCGGTAGCGCAGCAGTAAGAGGTCGGTCTGGATTGGGAGGGTAATGGGTTCGAACCCCATCCCGTGCAAACTTTTTGCACATTTTTCCACAAGTAACGGACTTGTAATTTTTCCGGATTTTCCCCTCTCCTTTTCCTTATTTGATGCCCCTACTACCAATGGCAGATCCTGTAAGTAGAATTGATATGAGATACGCATCTTTGTTCATAGCAGGAAGAGACATTTCTGTGGACATGATTATAGCTCCAAATCACTTCCAGGTACGAGGCAAGAAGTTTTGGTAAAATTTGAAATTTGTTAAAATCTTGAAAAAATCACAAGTCCGGGACTTGTGGAAAAATGTGCAAAAAGAATGCACGGCGTGGGGTTCGAACCCATTACCCTCCCAATCCAGACCGACCTCTTACCTGCTGCGCTACCGACGAATGCTGACGGCCGGCTGCAGGCGACGCCTCACAAGAGGAAGCGGCGCCATGGCGGATCCCTACTTCCAGAAAATGACGATTATCTCGCTCTAGATACGCCCTCCGCAAAAATTGAACATCGTTTTCTACTCCGTTTTTGACCCTCTTTCGAATGGTACATGTCTCATTTGAATCCCTTTCCGCGAGGTCAGACCATCTCCTTGTTAGTGCTCTCGAATGTGGTCATGAACAGACTTGTGATACTGTGTGGCACATGGGAAAGAAGCGTGAAAGAGGAGATTGGCACGATTGGCGGTACCACACAACGTTATGCTGCGTAGAATAGATTTGTATATAAATTAAGAGAGTGAAGGCGAGAGAGCATGGAAATTGGAGAGACGCAGAGACATTCGCAATTTCGGAACGCGCACTAGTAAAACGTCGTGGTACCATCGTTGGGCAGCTTACTGCACACATTTTTCAAGTTTAGTTAGCCTGCCGCAGGTGAAAACTCGCAACTAGGTCTCTCGTCTCTATGTTAGGGAAAGCTGCTACAGTAATCTGCCAGCAAACCTTGCCCATCTACGGGAGAAGTGGACAATCGATACTTGCAGAATACAGCGAATGGGCGGTGTGGGCGGACCACGAGTGGAGAGGGCTATCGAGGAGTATTCGGAGTTCGTCAACTATGTAGTGAGTTGTCGAGTCTTCAAACTTTGGAAAACGTACTTCTTTTATTACTTCATTAGTAACGTTTCATAACATAGGGAAAGTAAAATGACTTTTTTGCTTCCTTCCCCTCTAATGAAATTTGGTTACGATGGCGCAAGACGCGTTCGACGCGTGGAGAAGTGCGCATGCGGAGCAGACGAATGAGAAGTGGAGGTGAGGGGGAGGGGGGGGAGTACTGTAAGGGGGAGGAGGAGGATACTGTAGCATGCGTGGGCTAGTGTTGTCCTAAAATTTAAGCAGGAAATTACAGCACCCTTACGTTTTACGTTATGATATACAGACACACATCCTAACGTCCGATAGGACAATCGCGCACATGTATGGGGAGGGAGTACTGTATGGGGGACGAGAGTTCGGCAGCATGCAAAATATGAGCAGTGTTTCCACGCTTTCTGTTGGAGCTGTCGGGTTGTGACCTCGCTGTTCATACGAGGGCAGATTTGCCGTCCATTATTTTGAACTAGAGCCTACCACTGATTTTGAATAGCCTACCAATGAGGTGTCTCGTCTAATGCCGTGCCTACCAAGTCAAGTTTCTGAGAAAATGAGGGGCCTACCACCCGACCGTCGGGTCCGTGCCCATGTATGTCGCTATTATCGTATCATCGTAGCGCTTGAGACTATTAGTGGGAGGTGAACAATGAAATTACTAATACATTTGTTCTCTATTCGTCTCTCATTGTCAGTCACGTTCTTCCCTTCGCAGGAAAGAGTCTCGCGCCGATTCGACACTAGGAGGAAGCTCGATGATGCATAGTGCAGAGGAGGCCATTGAGAGGAGGAGGACAAGGGAAAGGTGAGGGAAGGGAGGGAGGGGGTTATGGGGGATACGGCCAGGATAAGAATAGGACATAGGGAAAACGAGGATGATGAGAGCCCTACACAATCGTCTCGCATTTACTGATTTGACATAATGGATAATACAGTCCCTCCTACCGTAATCCTTATCCCACTCATCTACCGTACTCCTCTTCTCTGCAGATCCGATCGCATACGAACCAACGAATCGGTTCTTCGACAGAAGGCAATCGACATGCTCCACGCATTCATTCGCCATTCGGGATGGAGGGAAGTACCCGGAGGGTACAGGGGAGAGACGGCAGAGGAGGAGGTATGATTTCCCTGACTTTTAGCTGATTGAAGTGGTCTTACTTGCCACAGTAAAAGGAGTCTAAAAGGAGATTGTCTGAGCTCGCGGAAACGGATCCAAACGAAACATGTACCATTCGAAAGAGCATTAAAAACTAAATAGTTTTGAGTTGTTTATTTTTGATTGAGGTGCGGTAGGTATGGGGTTCAACCACCCGCTGATGAAAATGTTTTTGCTCTTCCCCCACAAGTCCGGGACTTGTCATTTTTTTCGAAAATTTTGAAATTTTCTCGATTTCCATAAACTTATACAGTAATATGAAAACAAGTTAGCTACCAATTCAATTAACTATTTTGAACCCCATACCTACCGCACCTCAATCCCCCCCCCTTACCCGCTGCGCCACGCCGATTGCTGACAGATGGCTCCTCCGGGCGTCTGAAGGGGGAGAAGCCCGCAATGGTGGACACCCACCTGAAAAGAAGTGCTCATTTTCACCCCTCAAAATTGCGAGTTTCAAAAATAAACAACTCAAAACTATTTAGTTTTTCATGCTCTTTCGAATGGTACATGTTTCGTTTGGATCCGTTTCCGCGAGGTCAGACCATCTCCTTGTAAGAAGTCTAGCTATAGTAGAGTCTATGCAATAGTAATAGCACCTGATGATGAATGCCCGCAGCGCGACCGCGACGCGTCCCTCTCGATCCTCCGCGACCGCGCCTTCTCCGCGTCGCTTCTCCGTATGGCGCAGATGCAAGCGGAGAGCGGAGACGAGGAAGCGGCTCTGGAGACCGCGAGTCTCGTGGCGAGTATGCACTTGGATAAGGTGAGAGGGAAGGGGTTTGGAGGGGATCTGTCTTGAAGGAGGTAGGATAAGACAACCGCTTCTTCTTATCATGTAGCATATATGGGCAGGGGTTTGCTGGTAGGTTACTGCAGTAGTGACCCTCCCATACATAAATATGTCAAGGTCAAGGTGTTTTTTCTTTAAAGGGAGTGAGAAGCGATAATAAAATTCGACCAAATTATAATGAAATTTCTTATTTTACCTTTGGAAATAATCAGAAACATAAAATAATTATTAAAAAATTCCAAGTATGAAATTTATTCTTTCCTTCCGCGCGTCGGGCGTTCAGTATAATGATTCCGTTTGGCTGGGCCTCTGTCTGCTAAGCACAGTAGCATCGTCGTTGGGCGAAATTTCAAAAAATCATTTCTCGAATACTATTAATTTTTATCATTTTTCCTTTTGTTTTTATACTAATTTCGACAAGATTTTTCATATAAGCGTCACTTGAAAATCACTTCCGTGTCCCTTTAACAGGCTAGCTAATACTTGGAAAAATCTGCAGTAACCCACCCAACCACGGTTCCTGTAACCGTGCCCATCTATGTCATGTAGTCTCATTGTGAATGTGATGGTGAGATCGCAAGATGGTGATAAACTGGATATTCTGCAGGATATCTCGAAGCGCAACCTACGAACATTCCTCACCTACGTGCACAAGGTCGCCGGGCATACGCTACACTAAAAGAACGAGGAAATGTTTATTAGCTTATCCAATTTGTTGTAACCCTTTTGAAAGTTTTTCATTGACTGTTGTAAGTGTATTGTTCTGTGATGATCTCGAACCAATAAATCAATCTTTTCGGTGTAGAAGTGCATTTTGTTAACAAAAATGTTTATGAAGCGAAATACAACGTCAAATTATTGAAATGATTATCGTTATTAGCCAATAGGCCATAAATATATTAACCA
Source organism: Micoletzkya japonica (assembly GCA_900490955.1). NCBI lineage: Eukaryota > Metazoa > Nematoda > Chromadorea > Rhabditida > Diplogasteridae > Micoletzkya > Micoletzkya japonica. The sequence goes on along the minus strand of LS878962.1, from coordinate 778,384 downwards.
GAAAAGAGGGGAACCGTGTCTATTGATACAGACGTGGGCAAAGACCCGAACTTCGGTACTGCAACACCGTGGAAAGAGAGCCGTAGCCGAGTCGCGATACTTCACCGCCTATGCGACTTTCGGCAACACGGTTCACGAGTTAATGAGATCGCGCAGGAGAAGGAACGAACATCATCTCTCGGAATCGGGTAGGTCCCTAGCAACAAACTGAAACCTTTTTGTTGGGAAATGGGGTGGTTGCGATAACGTGGGGTGGTTACAATAATATAAAGTAAGCTGTGTGTACGTAGTAGAGTGAGCAATTTACCCCCACCCCACCCGCGATTTACCCCCCGCAATGAAGAATGAGGCGTATCAGCATCGTCTCTCAATAGGAGGGATTAGAATCCGTAATAAAAAAGACTAAACATTTTCAAAGCATTTTGAAGATTAGCTTCGTAAATCGTTCTTATGTTGTCCTAGCTGTGTGTTGCTTTTAGAGAACTGTTCATTGAATGATAGCGCCGGCCACTACCAAGTACTATCGCCAATCGATCAGCTTCGATAGAATTTATATAAAACATAGATGAATACAAAAAATGGATCGTTGGGATAGGTTTATCATCGGATTCCGTATTTGAAGGCTTTTGAGACAAGAGAACAGAGAACAGTATGACACACAAAACATAAAAAAGGGAGAAAGATGGTGTTAGATAAAGGGAGAAGTGGGAAACGGAGAGAAATATATGATTTATAACCATCAAACAGATAATGGCATGGTAGACTGGGGTCAATTTATGCCTTCCACTACTCCTTGTCATGCACAACTACAGTCGACATTTGGCTCTGTAGTATTTCCTCCCATTTCGTCTTTATCTTCCGCAATTCTGCCAATTCCGACAGTAGCTCATCCATATTCATTACCGCATGTTCATTCGCATTGGACTCCCTTGCGAATCTCTAAAACACGCCGACCTTACGTTACTTTACCACACCTTCAAATTATCATAACCATTGTGAATGATAAGTAAAAATATAAAAGAATGTAGTAAATCAGAGTTTTCAAGGCTTACAATGAAATTCAATAATTCGGTAGGCGTGTTTTCGTCAGCACCGGATTCCACAAAGTTGAACCCCGTTAGATCTATATGAAGTTATTCAAGCACACCTTTGGAATACGAATCGACACGATATCTCCGTAAAAGCGGTGCAGGAACAGTCTGTCTCCTTGAATTCCGATAAAGTTGAAGTCTTGGCAAGTAGAGTGGAGGTCAAAGGCCTCTCCTGTTCCATCACCACCTACACATGACAGTCATATTAGGCTATGATAATAAGTTATTCAGACTTCGTGTTTAACTAGTACTACGGCAAAACTTTTTTCGTTGGGCCTTCAATGAAGTATAGCTTGAAGTCCTTTCCCAGAACGAAGAATACATCCGAGTGTGCAATGCACTTGTTCACTTCGATCTTCCACGGCAGTTCCTTGTCCGCTCCCTCTCCAAGGGGACGGACATGCTGCAAAGATCATCAGCCTTGCCGAAAAGATCCTCATTTCGACTATGTTTTTGGCGAGTATGTTTCACCCTCCGTGCTCTGCAGCATGTTCTGGTATCATACTCGTCATGTTTCAAATCACGTTTTCAATTTTTGAAAAAACGGGCCCACCATTACACAGAATCGTAAATCATCAAGCTAACCAATTGAAAATTGATATCTGGCAAAGCAAAGAAAAGTTTCAGCAAAATTTGAGCCTACCACTCATAATTAGAGCATTCCATTCGGGTCTTTTTGATGTATATGTTTCATAATTTCATTTTTATTCTCATGTGAATTCATTTAATTGTTGACACACACTTGCGGTGATAAATATTATTATATTATTATTATAAATCAATTATAACCGCGACGCGTCTCGTCACCAAAAGTAGCGAAACATACTGGTCAAAAAGAGAGCCCAATGAAATGCTCTACTCATAATATGGGTCATTCCAACAGCATTTGGACCTACCACCCATACATAATATGGGTCGGTACCAACATATGTCTGGTATTTATAGAAGCGTGAAACACAACCAGCGTCAGAAAAAATTTTAACTGCCGACCGGGATTGTGCGCTATTGCATAAATGCAGGAAAAACATAAATGAACCTTTAGAAATAGGGAATTTGAAATAATTACGGCGCACAGCGCGCATTACATATGGCGAAAAAAGAAACGAATTGAATATCATGAAAAAAATTGTTTTAACCGCTTTGCGCATTTTGCGCGCGCATCAGTTGGAATCCACGGCCATGGTTACGTAATAGCTCAAAATGTGCTGCTGAAATCAATTGGGACAACTATGTTGCAAACATTGAATATAACCGTGACGCACCGCATGCTGGCGAACGATAAAACCACACTGATAAAGTGCCTCAGAATTTCTCGCTCAAATCTGCCGTTTTTAGCTGGATACCCTCGACCCCCTCCTAATTTATCAGAAACTTATCGTGGTAGGCTCAATAAAACGTACTTTTTCTCAATTGGTAACTTTATTTTATGGATTGATATCAGATAAATGGACGGTAAGGCTGCGCACGTATGCTAGTCCACACATCTGAATCTATCTTCAAGTCACTAACCGTTGCCACGTAGTCCGGAGTGGAAAGCGTATGGTAATCGGAGAAAAACGTTCGTACGTAAGCGACTATTTGCTTGTCCGTATCTCTCCATTTGCTGCCGCTACGCCACATCCGAAAGTACCTGAACAAGGAGAAACTGCGATAGTTCGTTATTTCAATTTTGCTCTAAAAACAAAGACTCGGTCCTTATCTTATTCATCAAAAAATAATAACTTGAGAGCGCTTCTCTGTCAAAATGTTTTTTGTCCTAGTTTTCTGCCTTTGCTAACTAAGTAGCATATTGATGAGAGCGAAGGCGACCGGCTAACCGATTAGCCGTCGATCGCCAGTAGATGATGTACGAGTCAGTGACGATCTCCAGACGGTACAGAGCGTCGTCCGCTTCCTTGCGAGAAACGACCACCTACACGTACAATTGCAATCTACTTCCAAAAGGAGGAACCGAAACTTTCCGTTAGACGGCTGATATCGTGGTCGGATTTGTTGCGCAAATGGCTAAAAACATTTAAATGTTTTCGATGCGAGTCGCGGCGCTGGGCATTTCAAATGGTTTGTAGGCGTTGACTTAAAAGTGCGTGACTTATAATACAACGAAAGACTAATAAGACCGACAGCCATTCCAGCTTGGTGCCTACCAATGAACGCAAGGCGATTTCGATCACTTTACCAATACGGTTTTGACGTAACGTGGTGACCACCAAGATGAGTTTCTTGCACAAAACGGGGCTTACCAGCCGACCGTCGGGTCTGTTCCCATGTGTGAAAAAGACTTTCATGCTGCTCTGTTTTATACAGAGGTCACACGGTGTATCAAAAGGAGAGATAGCACGCCATAAACGCGCTCGCGTTAAACGAAGGGAAAACTATAGGAAACTGACGCTGAGGGGCGATTCGGGTCCGAACTCGTAGAGACAATAGCTGTCGCAGAAGTAGAAGGTGTTTCCGAGAGTGGTTACTGTATTCACATCTCTCGGATTCCCATTGTCCAGTCGAGAAGTCTCCGTCCATTTGTGGTTTCTGCAAGACAATACTTCTTACGAGTCTACAACGCGTAAATTGCCCGCTGAAAGAGCCCGAAGCACTTCTTACTATTCACAAAAACTAGCTTTAATAACAATACATTAGTCCAGCGATTTCGAGGTCAAACTTTGTTTTGTGGTCAAATGTCACGCCAAGAACCGAAAATAATAAAGGCAATTAGAGGCCAGTGAGACACTGCCGCCTAGCGATCACACTAATACGAGTCAAAACAAAGACTAACTTGTACTTCTCGACGATCAATTGTCTATTTGTAACTTCGGATTTCTCATCTTCGACATCAACGTCATTGATCCTCCAGAATACGGAACGATCGTCAACGAAGTAGTACACGAGATTCTCCGCTCCAAGAGGAATCGACGGAGGAACGACTACCGTGAACTCCATAGTTCGGCAAGTATCTGGATACGGAAACTGAGCCTGTTGAATAGAGGCATGAGAATAAATCAACTTCTACTGGCACATGTAATATTTGAACGAGAATACGCTGTACTTTTTTAGAAAGGAGCACTGAGTAAAAAAAGAATTTATTGGAATGCTAGGCATTTCACAACATGTAATTATCGGCTTGAATAAAAAACAGAAAAAAGGGGCAAGAAAGTTTGGAAGAAAAGGCAATTTATTAGAAGAAAGCTGGAAAATCGATTACGTTTTGTGCATATTTTGTTAGCATAGCAAAACTAGGTAAATTACGAACAAATAGGTTGTGTAGATAATCGTAGCTTACAGAGTAATATCAAAATGGAAAGTGCATCGATCGAGATCAGCAAGTTGTATGTACAAGATAAAGCAAAACAAGAAAGATTATATAGAGCCATACGTAATGACAGAAAACAAATGACAGAAATCCTAGAAAGTAAGCGTAACATAGATCGTTCGTCCTCGAAGCTAGTCAGCAGAGCCTCATCGTCGCTACTGAGCATCAAATCAACGGTATCATATGCCGCCATCTACGTGACTCTTCTGACATTCCTTAATTATTACTCTTAAAGGGCCCCTCCAGGCAATATCTACCATATGCATTTTTTTACATCATTGGATAGCCCTCAATGTCCGGAATCTCATCCTCTCCCCTTTTTAGTTGAAACTTCGCCGTTGCTGAGAAAAAGCTGTGCAAAGATTTCTCTCGCTGTCTGCGTCTCTTCATTCCTCTCTTGTCTCTCACAATCAATCAACCGCTCTTAATTGGTTATCTCTTGGAATGAATGAGATGGGTAGAGGGACCCTTTAATTGGAGCTTTTGAGAGACCCGACATCAGTCAATAATATGGATAAATTTAGTACTATTTAGGACGCTATACATTAGAGCCACGGAATGACGCCAGCGTTTCGTTTCCCCCTTCCTTTCCTCTCTCCATTCCATTCACGCCAGACAGCCCCCTCCGTCGCGGTCTGTCAGTGCCGAATGAACACATACTGGCGTGATTCCAGCGTGATTCAATCACGCTGACTGTGTAATCCGTGACCACTTAATACCCATAACCATCCCTTGTTTGACGAAAATATCGGGAAAAGTGAGAGAACTCATTTTCGAAATTTCGCAAATGAAGAATAAGTGAACTACTTTATGTCCATATTAAAGTTATTGTCGCGCAGATTTCAGATATGCTGTTCCCATTTCGTAATTCCCACAAATAGTTGAGAAATAACGTCCGACGTGATTCAGCGTGATTCAATCACGGCAGAAATGAACATTGGGGGTAGACCGCCTAGCGTGATTGAGAGCAAGGAATGATGAGCGAGCGTCTTTCCAGCGTGAAACTTGGCGTCATTCCGTGGCTCTACTATACATGCACAATTCATACCTTGAGAAGCATTGCCTCGTATTTCTTCTTCATTTTCCTCAAGTCACGCAGTTCCCTCAACAGCTCATCCCTAGTTTTCAGCTCGTCATCACTCACACTGCCACTTGCTTCTCTCACGAACTTCTGCAACAACAGAAAAGCATTATAAAAAAAAAGAAAAAGTGACATTACACAATAATCTACCGATCAACTGGCTAAAATTAACCAATTTCCTTTTAGGCTCGATTTCACTTCCTAGGTTTTTTTGCGATCTCATTATATTCGTGATTTCGATCACATTGAATTGCAGAGATTAATGCTCCTATTGCAATGCCCAACCTCGGGAATTCGAATGTATACGATATCTCCGTAGAATCGGTGCAGGAACAATTTGTCTCCTCGGATTCCGACAAATGTGAAGTCCTGACAAGTTTGGTGAAGATCAAACGGCTCTCCGGTTGTATCCCGGCCTATAATATACACCCTTATAACTACAGCGTTGTTTGGAAACATCCACTGGAATCGAAATAAATCGTTATCTTTTTTTTCTTGGACTCATGGCATTTGACAGCCATCCCATAATGTAATAAACCTACATAATTGCACTTTAGAAAGGGGCAGCACATTTTTCCTCGCCTTGTTTTAACTATAAATTTCCTTGTGAGATCTCAATAAGGTTAGCTAGCACATTTCGCTATGCGTCGGCTGTTTTCTCCTTTTCTAAGAAGCCTAATACTCGATGCTCTTCGATAATTGCACACTGAGCTGCTGACCGTCAATCAAGTATAGCTTGAAGTTCTTTCCCAGAACGAAGAATACATCCGAGTGTGCAATGCACTTCTCCATGTGAACAGTCCACGGCAACTTCTTGTCCTCTCCCGCTCCGAGAGGGCGAATGTGCTGAAGAAAAATCACATATGAACGCGATTGCAAAATCGGATGTTAGCGTTGGTGCCTTCTTCAGATGATCATAGTGCAAAACGTTTGTATTTATTCCTTTTTATTTTCCCTGATTTTTCTAACTATTTAAGAGCAGCGAGTAAAAAAAAATGAGAACCTTATCAGCCTACCGATAAAATCTATTGCACAACGTGGGGCCTGCCAAATTATTTCTTGTGACCGTGTATAAAATGAACTACACCAACCGTTGCCTTGTCATCCTTGGCGTACAGCGAATACAGATCAGAGAAGATAGTTCGCCCGTTGGTCACAATGCTCTTGTCCGCTTCTCTCCACTCGGTTCCCTTCCGCCACATTCGAAAGTATCTATAAACCATGATATTTATGATTTCCGGGATCCTAGACGTCATACATACATGGGCACGGACCCGATGGTCGAGTGGTAGGCCCCTCAATTTGTCGGAAATTTTACTTCGTAGGCGCCTTGTGATTCCAGATGCCTCATTGGTTGGCTAGTCAGAACTTCAAGTTATTCACAGGTAGGCACTACTTAAAAATAATGGACGGTAAACCTTCCCACATATGACGTCATTGTCGTGCAAGAAAAAAAATTCAGTAAAAAGTGTTTGCTGGGCTTGATAAGGAGTAAAGTTAATAATAGAAGCTACCCACGAATGATACCAATCGAACATCTTCTTCGCCGTCGATCGCCAGTAGACGATGTACGCGTCGTTTACGAGCTCTACGCGGTATAGAGCTTCGTCGCCCTCTCTTCGACGTACCACCACCTTAGAATAAGGTTATGCATCGGAAGGGTCTGCATGAAACTCTCTACAGATGACCAATAGAGTGTGCCATTTACCCCCAACCCCCGCATTCCTCATTCGGGGGGAACCCCCAGCTCGAGATTGGTTGATTTTCCCCTCCCCCGTCCCCCTTCTCCCCACAACGCCCCCAACATAACCCGCCTAGACTCTAGCCTAGAGGGAGAAGAAAACAGTTGGTGAGGGAGCGAAGAAGAATGAAGAGAAAGAGAGATGGAGAGCATGCAAATACACCAGCCCACGACGAATGGATGGGAACGAATGAAGGGACGGGGGGAATCGGGGGGATTGGGGGAGATATGGGGGTGCAATATTCTCCATTGGATTAGGCTGGGGGTTCCCCCCACCTCATTCTTCATTGCGGGGGGTAAATCGGGGGTGGGGGTGGGGGTAAATTGCTCACTCTAGTGACCAAACCATAGAAAATGTTTTAGTCTATTAAAAATCCAAGAACACTGTATTACAACAGTTAATAATAAGCTGACCTTGAGAGGAGAACCGGGCCCGAATTCGTAGAGAGATTGGCTGTCGCAGAAGTAAAATAGGTTACGATGAGAGGCCACAGTATTCACTTCTCTCGCACTAAGAACGTCGAGACGGGAGTACTCAGCCCATTCATCTTTTCTGTAAAACGAAGCGTGCGTTTCATATGCGAACCATATGTACTTTCCTAAGACCCTTCGGTCACCTATTTAGATAATGTAACCATGGGGGTAATAAAAGAACTCGAAACTTGGATATCACTCGTATCCATGTGTCAAGAACGACTCACACGTAATTCTCGACGATCAACTGTCGTCGAGTTACTCCCGATTTGTCCTTTTTCACGTCGACGTCGTTGAGCCTCCAGAAGACGAGGCGATCGTCAACGAAGTAGTACACGAGATCCTCCTCGCCCAAAGGAATCGACGGAGGGACGGCCACCGTAAATTCCATTGCCATGCGAAGCTTAAAAAAGTTTTCTCCGAGCGAAGCAGGATTTTCATAGAGGAAAGATTTGGTAAGTTGTTGCACATTTTAAGCTACTTGCACATGCGAGAATGGCAAAAAATAACTAAAAAAATAACTAAAACGCAGAGAAAACGAAAAAAACCAAGATCAAAGATCACTCAGACGTTGGGCAAAATACCGTAGTAAGTCCACACACTTCTCACACATCCTATCGCTTTACGCTTTTACAGTTCTACCGTACCAAAGGCTTACGTGGAAGGTTTTCTTTTTTTCCTTTTTCGTCTTCTGTTCGTCTTTTCCGTTGATCCGCTTGTTGTGCTTGTGCATGTGCATGTTCTATGTTGCATGGTCCACCGTTTTGTGATCACCTAACCTCTCCATCTTCGACCATTTTTCGTTTTTTCCGGGTTGAAATTCACGTCAACGTTCATTTCAGAATCTACTATCCTCGAAGGGATGATCTTCACAGGTTCGTTTGAAAGCGCGCTGACTGACTTGCGATGATTGGGAGGGTGTACAAACTCTTCTAGTTTCGGCGGGGATCTTGATTGATTGGCTTGTTCAGATGCGCGTGGTCGAGGACGCGTCGACTCAGTCGTCCGCGCTAAGGAAAGTTATTTACCTCGTTCTTTACTTATTTACCCCCCCCCCCTTTCTCCCCTTCTAACTGCTTCCTATCAGATCTCGCCTACGATGGCTCATCGTGTCAACCTGCCTACTCCACTGCGGTGGTACACCGACCAGGACACGTATGGCGGGAAGGGTTAGGCTAATGGGGATTTGAGAGCTGGAGGATGACGTCATCGTGTGGAGCGACCAAATGGTTGTACCTTTTTATTGTTTTCTTTTTTCCATTTTCTTATTTCTCCCGAAATATTGTATTTGAAGGTGGGGGAGGTCGTGTGGATGGCGGGCCCGAAAGGGATTCGGGCGACACGAGAGAAGCGGAGGTCCTATTGTAAGCTCACTTTTTTCTATTTCCCGGAATATTCTTTCCTGATCGAGTTCCTTCAGGTCCGAAGTAGAACCCGGATAATGGCCAACCTCTGCGGAGCAGAGAATAGCCTTTTTGAGGTGAGTAGCTGGGGTGTATACTGTAGTTCTTTTCGTGGCTACATACTGTAGATATCGGGTTCCGGTAGATTTCCGGTAATAAAATGATTCACTTCAGGCTGTCGATCGGTCGTTGGCCTTCTCGTTCGGGGCATTACAGGTAAATATACCTTCATTTGCCTAGTTTAAAAACGCGCGATAGAGATAATAGGTTCGGATGTATGGGGGGAATAAAAGTGAAAATGAGTTAAATTGACTAGTGAAGAATGTTGTTTGCAGCGATCGTGTGGTCGGAGGATGCTGGTGGCTGTTTTTTGTGTAGTATTTGTTCCCTCTTTGGAGGGAGCTGTCGGGGTTCCCAATGGAACTCTGACCCATTCTGTACGTTGCCTGCTTGATAAAGCGTTTGGTGATTGTTGTGCACATGAGAGAAGTGAATACCGTATGAATCGGAATCATTGGATACTGTAGAATGAGCTGGAAGTGGAACCGTGTACTGTGTGCATCGTGTGGAATATAGGAGTGTGTGGGATACGGTAGCTACCGGTAGAAAGTATCGATAATTGAGAGCAGTTGCTGGGAATCGATTGTGGTGAATGCGATTATGTATGGTTGCCGTTTCTACGCACGACGTTTTACCAGTCCGCGTTCCGAAATTCCGAATGTCTCTGCGTCTCTCCAATTTCCATGCTCTCTCGCCTCCACTCTCTTAATTTGCATACGAATCTATTCTACGCAGCCTAACGTTGTGCTACGTTAAGAGCCGCCAGCCACATTTTGAATTTAGGCAGTGTGGTGCGCTTTTTCTGCTAAACTGATAAACGCGAATATTCGTTCTCCATTAATTTTGACAATCCAACGAGAATAGCGTCAAAAAGATAGTTGAGAAGAATATTTACGGTAATTAGAATGCTTCAATCACATATCTGACACACCGAACCTTACCTCACGATTACGGTAGACGTAAAGCCTAGTTAAATTCAAGTTGAGCGTTTAAATCCCAGCTGTGCTTCGTGTTCCCGTGTTCCTTTATTCTCGTCACCCTGAAACCATTGCAGAAATGCTCGGTCTAGTCTCGCGAACAGCTCGCAAGGCCTTGCTATCGGCGCGAGGACGTCGCTCGGCCCACTGGTACGAGTTCTGGCATTATCTTTAAATAAACCCCTTTTGAGGCTATTACTCTATTATTTTCCCATAAAAGCGTTCTAGTTCCACTTATCTCAATGCAGCAATCTGCTCGCTGCGTGATTCCCCGTCCATCAGTATAATTGTCTCATCCAGGGCGGCTCCTTCATCCTCTTACGAGTCTGAAAAGACCGCGGATTCGCCCTCTCCATCTTCGGAAGTCCCTCGCGACGAAGATTTCGCAGCGCAATTCAATGCCCTCCGGCCATCGCCCGCCCTGAGGGCATCGCTGTCGGATAAGGACAAGCTGCGCCTGGACAACCTGATTAAACAGGCTGAGGTACGCTCACTATACCTAGTTACTCGAGCGGTAATGGATGAAGATTGCTTGTTTTGCTACGCGTAGCGTGTCTGCCTGTACCCTTGCCTTTATGACACTTTGCAATATTCGTTAAGCCAAGAAAAGAAGCTACTTTACTAGCATTCGATTTTTTGAATCTACAGTAAGTACGTTTACGTTTACTGCTCTCACGCTCATCCGCCAGTGGTTTTGATGAATTTGTCCTCAGGTATATCACAGATATAATTTTTTTCAGTTATACTGCTTCATGGCTCGGAAGGTTCCGCTGTTTCTGGACGATTCACACTGGCGGGAGTGAGTTGCTCTTCTCAGATTTGATTCTTGTTCTTAAATTTTCAAATGCGTATTGATGTGCAGGTTGCTGGCGGAGCGTACGGTAACGGACCGCGTGGGGCGACTCGAGTTCTTCGCGGTGAAACAGCGAAGGGTAGAGAGGGATCGAGCGAGGGAAAAGGGAAGTGCAGAGTGGATACGGGCTGAGGCTGAGAAGCAGGTGGGAGACTCGTTTTTTTTTGTGTTTTTTTAACCTTTTTGGAATGAACTGATGAAATATTGCCTTGATACCGTGTGAGAGCACTGTACTTTGCAATAATAAAAAATCTTAAACGAATAATAATTCTGAAGGCGTCTAGGATGGGTAATCTTTGATCTTTGATCCTTGATCTTTTTAAGAAGACGGAATTCGACGCGGGTGGCATGGGCTACGGCACGGGCATGCATCAGCTCATGAGCAATCCGTTCCGAAGGCAAAGCCGTGAGGCTGATCTTTGATCTTTGTAGTTTGATCTTTGAGCTTTTTACATGGCAGGCATAAGGCAAGCCGAGGGGGCGCGGGTTCTGTCAGCTCTTCGGTCAGACTATCCCTCCTTCATCTTCGACATGCGATTCATGTTTTCCGAGGTTTGCGGCAAACTCAATTTGTTGTTTTGTCTCAGTTCTTTGTAGTCTGATCTTTGATCTTTAAGGAGACCAAGTTTCGCGACTTTGACATTCGCAAGCAGCTGCAGTATGCGATTACTGTGAGTTTGGGCAGCTTTTCAGGCGATTCCTTCCCCTAATTTCCTTCGGACTACCGTAGTAGAGCATGTCATTTTTGTCATTTTGATAGTTATGATTCACCCCCCTTAGGATAACAAGCCATAGGCTCGTTATTAGAGTGCGTCTAACGAATGCTTTGCATAATCTCCAGATCTGTTTCTCTTCATTCTTCTCCGCTGTATGGTGGATTGTGATCGAAGCGAGTTATGGCATTCAAAAAGACACGAATGTAATGCTCTACACGGTTATCATTTCGTGCGATCGATAGCTTTGTGTCAGGAGAACTTCATCACTCATCGTCCCGTTCCACTCGTTATGGCGGGAGTACCAAATGATGAGCGAGGAACGAAGGTCTTGAACGAGTCAGTCTTGCTTACCTTTTTTTAGCATTTATTAGCTCTGGAAATGTGTACTCTACGTTCATCTCAACGTCCATGAGTTATTATTTGAAATGAGGTTATATAAGCAAATCGATGTTTTGGTTGGCCTACAAATGATGCTTATTGCATAATGTAGGGTGTACGAAGTCTTGGAAAGTGAGGAGCCTGCTACCTGCCCATGTGTGGTAATCTACGGTACTAAAGGCTAAGAAGAGTAATTGCAGCTGGCTGGGCTTCTACAGTAGAGAACACCTCGACCAGACCATTCTACCCGACGTTAGTGAGGACGGACCGGTGAAGGCGGCTCTGGACTGTACGGCAATGAGGAGATCATGGTGGGGGTGGGGGGGGGGTCATTCATTCATTTTACACACATATTTATAACATCCTAATCATTAATCATTATCTAAACACATATTTATAACGAAACGGGATAAGTTATCATATTTAGGACATAGAACAGACTGTAGGTTAAGAGTTAACCGGGTATCTCATATTGGCTGTGATTGACCGTCTACGTAGCCTGGTTACTGTACATTGGTTACTGTAATCAACCAATGCCCGCCTTTGCAGCGGAGCTCTTCTACCCGAACGACGTCCCCGCGTTGTCTACGTATCGAGGTAAAAGAAGAGGGCTTATCGGTAGACTTTGGCTGCTAGTTGCGAGAAGTACCTGAAGTATGTGCATGGCATCGTTTTGATATATCGCATTTTTCGTGCTCGTTAAAGGGACTATGACACGAAAAAAATTCTGATATGTTGTGGAGCTTGCCTATCTAAGCACTTTTGCCAATAGAACAAGTTGAGTGCAGAGATGCACCGCTAAAGGGACGACAAGACGCAAGAATAATGGACGAGGACACTATGCTAATGAAGCCAGGCCACCAGTATATAAGCGAGTGAAGATCCCCGTCCCCATGTCATTCTCAACCCCCGTCCGTCCCCTAACCGGCTGTGATAAACTTGTCATAGCCTACTGTAATTCCATAAGCACACTGTACGTCTTCAACTGGCGACCAGTGATTCGAACTCCTAAGATTGGAATTAACATACAGTAAAGTACAGTAATCGTACCGTAATGTCGAACTCGGAAAATCCGCCGCCTACTGAAAGCAAGGCGCCGGAGCTACAGTATCTGGGGAAGCCGCCTGGGGCCTATGTGCCTGGGCAGCCCTGGCGCTACTGGAAGCGTATGTTCGAGAACTTCGTACAAATACGGTCAATAACCGATCCCAAGCAGAAACTACTGATTCTGCTTGCAGAGATCGGGGCTTCGGCGTACACAGCCTTGGAAGGGCTCCTGCATGGAGTTCAACCTGAGGATAAATCGTACAATGAAGTCATAAATCTCCTGGAGAGCCACTATACGCCAAAAGTACTAATTCTAGCCGAAAGGTTCAAGCTGCTTAATTTGAGCCAAAAGGAAGGCCAAAGTCTAGCGG
>LS878962.1:737177-759019 GCA_900490955.1 Micoletzkya japonica | reverse complement strand
ACCGAACTTCCAGAGCACCTCAAGCTTACTCGACTAGTGTCGAGTGGGGAGGAGTTGAGTGCAGAGATGCACCGCTAAAGGGACGACAAGACGCAAGAATAATGGACGAGGACACTATGCTAATGAAGCCAGGCCACCAGTATATAAGCGAGTGAAGATCCCCGTCCCCATGTCATTCTCAACCCCCGTCCGTCCCCTAACCGGCTGTGATAAACTTGTCATAGCCTACTGTAATTCCATAAGCACACTGTACGTCTTCAACTGAACATGCGTTTGGAAATTCCATATTAAGGAGTTCTTGACAAATTTTCGTACTCCTTTTGGCCTGTGAATTCAGGTAGATTCCAAGGTAAACCATGCATAACTCGTTTCTCTGACCTATCAGGGATCATGTTAACTGCTCATTTCACAGAACAAACGGTTCTGAACACATTATCTTTCGAAAGGTAAGTGCGAAAATCATACATGGGCTAGTGTTGTCCGAACATTTTCGCAGGCTGCCTTACACAATTGAGGAAAGCATACGCAGCCACCCTCATAAACGTTTTATACTATGATGAACTGGTGCAGGCACCCATCCTAGCGTCCGAATGCACAATCGCGCCCATGTATGGCGAAAATCACAATAATAGGAGTTATGGAAACTCCCGCTACAGCGTGTATGACCTGGCTAAACAGTTGCTCCCCAGCGAGAGTTGTAATAACTCCTTTCCTGTTGGCGTTAGAGCATTGGTGCAAAAATAAATCTTTTTCTACGCATCGAGATCTATAACCTGACAAACTGTCTATCATTTCATAGTCCCTTTAAGGAGCATATTCTTGCAGACACGCTCGTAAGATTCTGGACGGTCCCCTGACGGCTGATGCCTACGTCTTCTGTGCGTCGTATGACAACAAGAAGGTTAGCGATGATGGGGCAGGAATTAGAGTTGTGCATGAGGGTTCTTTTGATGCTTATGTTTCACGCATCGTTCATAACCGCGACGCATCTCGTCACCAAAGGTAATGAAACATATTGAACAAAAGAACTCGCATGCACATCTCTACTAGGAATACGTTGACGCCCACCCGAACTATGGGTTTGCGCTCAATTTTTTTCGAAACTACTTTGGCAGGCTCATATTTCCTAAAAAAGAATTTCAATAGGTAGGCTTGATATTGGCAAGCCCGTTCCTCAAAATACTGCCCGCGCATGGGAGAGGGGATGTCACATCCGAGAAGTCCAATATACGTTCCTGCAAAAGCTACGTTTCTCATTTTGCACTCTTTTTTACGTTGGCAGATTCTTCAAACTATACGTGGGGAAAGCTGGCCACTTATGATGATCACCGCTGATTAGTCTTACCTGCAGGAATCGCTGGTTGCCGCGTACAAGGACAAAATCGACGCTTACCGACTGCCCTTTGCGCGGTATATCAAGTGAGTAGGGGGAGGGGCACTGTTTAAAGACGAACTGGAAATGGAAGATTAAGCACGATTCTATGCTGTATATGGTTGCTTTGTCATTGAATGGTTCCCGTTGAGATGGCAGCACGGTCCCCAGGTAGTCCCCCTCACTACGATGCTCAACATCTTCCGTCACGTTCTGGAGACTGGAGGCGACTGGCGAGAGGCTTTCCTCACCTACATTAGCAAGTCAGTGCTTACTATTTTCAAATTTTGTTTTGAACATTTATTACCCGAGACTGATATGGAGAGCGAAATGTGCGCGGACACATTTAGGGTCGGGTTTGATAAGGAAGGGGTTAGAGGGCAGACTCTTCTTGGCAGTTTCTATTCAGAGCTGCCAGTAATTTTGTAGAGGACTTGTCTGTAATCTGTTGCTTCTCTGTATTGTAGTGGAGCACTAGCCACTCTGGCAATTCGCGCTTGCACGATTATCACACGATTCACATTGATCTTTGAACTCTATCTATAATCTGATTAATTTCAATGTGTTCGTGGTAATTTAGCGATATGGTATTGCATCGAGCATAATAATAAGGCGGTTGAAAAACTTGGTTCATACCAGCCCGGGCATTTACCCATTTACCATTAACCCACATTCCGAAAAAAATTAGATAATCCCCCTGGAATTGTATGTACCTGTTTTCTTCAATTACTAGAATCCTCTTTTCTTTAAAATAGGTCAACCAACACCTTTAGAAAAGTAGAAAACGTGCACTGCACTGCATTTGTAAACTCTTGATCTCTCGCGTGTTTATGTATACCTTTCCACGATCGTTCCCCCCCTCCCTTCCTTCCTTCTATTTGGCCGCTCCTGCCTATGAATGTCCAAATATTAGACCATGATCGGGGGGGGGGGGGGGGTTGGAGCTCCTTCATTTATTGCACATTAACGAATCGAGTGGCTTGATATCTGAGTCCATCGTTTGTTACCTAAGAGCAGAACGCCTATTACGGAATGTGGTAGGGGTTAAATTGAGACTATTCGCCGGGGGATAAGGGGGGAAAGACTAGCTTTGAAAGGACTTTCGGAGGGTGTACTCTTATGCTATCAGCATATGCCTCAATTTATTCGTAGTCGTGGTGAATTTGTATGCAGGACGACCTTATAAGGGGGAAATGGAGAAAATAAACAGAGCGAAGAAGAGACTCTTCTTGCGTTATGGGGGAGCCATGGGGAGGACGGAAAAGGTGCTTTGTGAGTGCCTTTTCTTCTCGTCAAACTTTATCCTTTTTTGCGCCTTCAAGGTGTGCTATCAGTCATTTGTCCAAGTTTGTGCACTTATGAACGACTCTTGCACTCTTCGCGAGCATCTGTTCCTTCTATTATGTCTTTTCGCTGTCTGTCTCTCCTTCATCTCTACTATTTTATGGGACTCTTAAGAACAACGGAGAAATTATGGTTTTCTTAAGAACGTAGCTGAGTGCACGCTGACATCTCGATAATTGACGAACCCTATCCTTTTGGTCGATTTCGTAGTGTATGGGTGGTCTTTCTGATTCCTGTCCCGCGGCCATTTCCTCTCCCCCTAAGGGGGTTGTGTAATGCGATCTCCTCATTCCTCCGCATATAAGCTGTCATTATCCCCGTATGATCTTTCGTTGACTAGTAGTCTCTCTCTCTCTTTCTGTCTCCTCTTACTCTCCGTCCCTCTCCCCTCCCTATCCTGCTCCTCTTCCCTTTCCCTCCTTCCATTCTATTTCGTCTCCCTTAATCTTCCTTCCTTTTACTCAAGTTTCCTCAGCTTGCAGTGGAATCAATGAAGCGGTGGGGGCCTTAGGGTCTCAAGGTGCTGAACTCTCTCTCTCTCTCTTGAAGAGTTTGAACCCAGCTTGAGCCTTGCGTCAGAGTTGGGAGCTGGTTTCGAATTTCAACTATGTACTCTTCCTCGTATGACTTCATCTACATCTTGCTTATGGATTTAGGTGATTGGCAACAATATCAAGGACATGTTGAACCTTGTTTGAACTCGTATTTTTCGCATTTCCTATCAGTACGGTAGCCTCAGCTTTGCCTGGGGGTTCAGCAATAAATCAGAGTGCCTCTGACTTAATGTATGAGAAGAAGTTACTCAAGTTCTTCCCTGTGTACTTTCTAACAATGAGCTCTCTGCTCTCTCATCTCTCCCCTCTCTCCGTTCTTTCCTTGCATTACATTCTATGTGTCATCTGGGTCTGTCCGTCACAACTCGCCCTCCTTTTCCATGACATTCTGCTTAGACTAGGCGTTCCATCGACGTTTTCATCTTGCTTACAATTAGATAGAAGTATTCTTATTATTATTGTTTTCCCTTTCATAATGGCAACCTCAAATTGTTTTTTATATAGTTAGCCTGAAGCATATTTCGCACTCGGCATAGCTCTTTCCAGTTTGATGGTGATGATGAAGTGACCGTGTGAACTGAAGTGGAGAAGGTTTCGCGCTTTCTTATGACTAAGTTATGATGTGAATCTAACGTATGAAAGAAGTTGAGCGTTACAAACGATACTCTAGCATTATTTTTTTTAAAAATCAGCATGTATTTCTCGAAAAGCTTGCAATACACATTTTGCTCTGGATGTCATTTTCTGAGTAGTACTGGAAAATGGTTGATAGCAGTAAATCCGAGAAGGCAAAAGAGAGGGAAAGTAAGGATACGAGGAATGGATTGTGGGGAGAGTGCGCGTGATAGCGAAATGAGTATGGAATGGCCAGGGAGGGATGGATAGGGAGAGGACTCATTACGGAAGAGTGGCCTCGGTCCAGTATCGATATGCCTACAAATTTATATTGATAATAATGCTTGATAATACTCCGAACTATGCTTGTATATGGGTTTTTTCGCGAATATGTGCAAGGGTGTGCAAGGTGTGCCTAGTGTTTGGAAGTGAAATGGTGAGGGAGGGGAGGGAGTACGCGAAGGAAACATGGATAGGGAAGTAACGAGAGAAGGGGAGAGGGAGTGAAACGAGCGAAAACAAGCATTTATGAGTTGCGTGGGCACTTGTTTCGAAGCTTCCGTACATCTTTACCTGTATGTTATCTTTATTTTTGCGACTTACTTTTTTGATATTCTATATAAAGTGGTTGTAATGGTGCAGAGAAATTGGAATGGGAGACATATGTTGTAATGTTCTAAGGTACTTTCGATCATGCTGATTCAAAATTTGCAATAAAAATCCCAGGTTTTGGGACCGTTTTCGAGAAAAATGCAATCAAAATTTGCATGGAGATCGCCTCTTCGCGTTCTCTCTCCTTGTCCTTCCTCTCGCCGCCTCCAAAGCTAGCCGGTGTTGCCTAGTGGATAGTGGCTTTGATTGGAAATCTTTTGCCCGCGGTTCGAATCCTCCATCCTGCAAATACCTTTTGCACATTTTCCAAATACACGTTTGACCTCAAATCTTATATATCAACATGCATAAATTGGTTTTGCTCATCGGAAGCTATTTTGCAATAGTCTTGCGTGAGTGAATGCACCGTGGTTTGGGACTTTTCCGCATGCTATTTTCATTGAAAAGGCACTGAAAAGGAAATGCGGACCAAGCTTGAATATAATATTTTGTAGATATTGCTATGTCCCTTGCGTTGCATCCTGCAAAACGTTTCCCATCTACCACGCGTACGTATGGGTCCGATGAATTTCAAGTGTGAATCACATCATGGCTGCAGTATAATCTATTGCAATCCAACCACTAATTATAGATTTATTTTCAAAACTACAAACCGGCCAAACTATTTCAAGTGAAATAATCTTATGGACCGGAAAATCTGCTTTATTTTTTGAAAATCTGCTTTAATTTCACAATGCAACGGGTTGATAGATTCATAGACTGATAAAATGAACAGGTAAAACAGGCAAAAGGTATTTGCAGGATGGAGGATTCGAACCACAGGCAAAAGATTTCCAGTCAAAGCCACTATCCAATAGGCGACACAGGCTTTTTCCAAAGCGGTGAGAGGAAGCAAAAGGAGAGAGAATGCGAAAAGAGGCGATACCCATGCAAATTTTGATTGCATTTTTCTCGAAAACGGTCCCAAAACCTGGGATTTTTTTATTGCAAATTCTGAATCAGCATGGTCGAAAGTACCTTATGTCTCCACAACTTTACCTTTATGTCTCCCATTCCAATTTCTCTGCACCATTACAACCACTCCTTGTCAGAGCTTCGCTGCTGCAGGAAAAGGCTGTTATTACACGCCTCGGGCCAGATAGAAATGGAGATGTCACGGGGGAGGGGCACAATTAAGGTGGTCGTTCTTTGGGCTGACTGAGAATGAGCTCGCAAATTGGAAAATGCAGAAATGCACTTATCTCGGCGCGCTTCTGGTTACTCCTGAAACTGCGCAGTTCCGCGTCAGAAAAGGGTTGTGTGTAGTGTAATTTGATTGCTGGCGCAAATGTGTAACTGCTCTTTATGGTGATGTGGTTTGTTGAGCCATTCTGCAGCACTTGTTAATCTCAGCATGCTTTGGCTTCAACTGGTTGTCTCATCGTTCGTCCCTTTTTTGTTTGGTTGGTTGACCGTACCTGATGCATCACTATAGTAAGATCGTGATGCACGATCAGGTGGACTAAATGGCAAAGGGGGTTTGGTTCGCTTGACTATCTCTCGTGACTCTACCGTAGTCCCGTGATCCTTTGATCGCTAGATGATCCTATTCCGACCGCGCTCTTAGTGCTGTAAGGATGCTATAATAGTTGATCTTTGATATTTGATCGTTTGCAGACGACACTTCGAGTTGCCCGAGCACATCCGCGACATTCGCGCGGCCAAGCTGCAGGCGGTGCGCAGCGAGCGCTCTGACGTAGGCAGTTGAGAAGTGATCTTTGATCTTTGGCTGGTGATCTCTGATCTTTGGCCTCTGATCTTTGATCGTTTCTTTGTTTGTTTTTTGGAGGATACCTTCCTTGTAGATCGTCACTACGATATCTGATGCGTGCGGCGAGTGCTGAGATGGAGGACGACGAATACGAATCGTAGTTCGCAGCCGAGACTGGAGGATACCAGCAGAGAGAATGCCCTGATTACCGTACTCCTGATCCACGGGTACTGTAGGACATATATTGTAGAGTAGGACAAAGTCTATATTTACAATTTCAACGGTAGGAAATATATGTATCTAGCTTTTTAGTCTTTCGAATGATGCTCAGTAATGTTCTCTATTAAGCGAATACCACCTTAGTTTCTATAATGCGAAGCGCACGCTTGCAAAAGTAAATAGTTGTCAATGGAGAAAGAAACTTGAAGAGGGATTGCCACGGTAGTGTGTAGAATTGTGGGCAGCTTACTGAGCAATAAAGTGAGATGTATCGTGGGGGTTAAAGAAAGAGAGATGAGAGGGTGAGGGCATGGGTGTACGAATGAGAACAGGTTGGTAGTACAGGGAGGGTGCGAAGGAGGGAGGGAAGAGGAGTAAAGAGAGAAGAGGTACATTGTTCATCCGATTTAGGGAGAAGGGGGGGGGGAGTAGAGAGAAGTCACAGGAGAGCATCTGTAGTGGGGAGCAGTGTGATGATAGCGTATCTGTGTATGTCTGCGCTCTCTCCATTCACACACTCTCTCGCCGCCTTCTGACCATTCCCTGTCTCCCTCATTTCTCTCTCGTTCAATCGAGACGGCGGACCAGCGGCGAACCTCGTTCTTTTCACTTCATTGAACTGCCTATTATCGCGGTTTTTCTAGCCTCTGCAAAATTACTACAATAAGTTAGCACTCGCAGAACTCTTGGCAGTAAGTTTCACGCGAATTTCTTAACTGGGAAAGTCAGTTCGCGATCGGTTTGGTGTGCATCGTTTGTCACATGTACCATTCCTTTGTAGCCCATTCTCTCGACTCTCTGCTATTCTCGTAGTCCCTTTGACCCCCTTACATTCATTCATTCCATCTATCTGTCCGTCTCCCTCCACTCTCTCTTCACTCTCTTGTATCCGCTCTTTCCCTCTCCTCCCATTGTCACTCTCATTTCCGCTATCTTTAGCGCGTCTTGTGTCTCAATATAGTGGGCAGCCTTGATTTGGGAGGTTACTGAGAATGGCGCTTATATAGGCGGTGGTGAAACATATTTCGGCCGGGTATCTTCCGTAAAGTTTCACGAAAACGGTCAAAATAGCGCTGCCGATTAACCGTTGACCGCTCTTATGGAATCGAGATCGATCGGTTGTTCCCTGGAAAGGTGGTCGGTCGATTGCCTGTTCGGTATATGTTTCACGATCGCTTGTACAGTTGTTTGCGGGGTAACGGAGAAGGGAACGTGTAGGAATGGAGTGGGAAAGTGAACGGAACGAGGTTTAGAGTCTAAGGATGAGCGATTGATCGGTAGGCGTTACAGGGCTTACCTTTATCGTGAGCAGCTGAAACATAACTCAACCTGGTACAGATTAGCTGCGTTGTGTAGGCACATTGCGTAGTGGTGGTCGTACTTTGTAGTCACAAAGGCAAATACGGGAGCGGAAGATTACATTCATTCATTCATTCATGTGCTTGGCCCAGTCCACCCTGCTGTAATACACCGTCGAATCTATCATCTAGTTATAGGATACTGTTGAAGGCTCTTTATTGGCTACTATTCTCTTTTCTTTGCTTTCATTCAAACTTCATCTTCCTTGGAGCAGAGTTAATCATATATTGATAGTTCTGGCAGATGTTATTGTTGTTGTTATTCTCGTTTTGTTACTGTTGATTCGCCTTCTTCGCGTGTTGATAAAACTGATTTTGCAGTCGATTCTTGCCCCGTCAAAGAATCCCAAAAAGTCGTTGTACGGCGACGACGCACAACAGTGTGTGTATCTCTGCCCGAGTCCCACGATGAGCGAGCAAGTGTGTACTTTGATCTTTGATCTTTGATCTCTGTACTTTGGTCTTTGTAGCCTGATCTTTGATCTCTGGTCTCCAGGGTGGAAGCCGAGGCGAGGTCGCGGTCGCCACCATGCACGAGTCGCTGTCCGATACGCCCTTCACGTAAGTCTGCTCGGGGAAAAGTTTCGCGCGCTTTTTGAATTTGAATTTTGCGTGAATTTGAAATTGGTCAGTGGTGCACTTTTTTGTAGCCTATACGCGTTTCCACGGTGATCTGTATACGCAAATTATACTGGAGAGCATACGCGGGGAAGATCTGGAGCTTCTTTACAGAACTGGCTAACCCATGCATAGGGATTTAGCCAGGTTACTGCGCTACAGCAATCTAGCCAATACCTGATGATCTTCTGCAGTTAGCTACCCAACCAGCAACCGTGTTCACCTATGCTAGAGAATACTAGGAAGTCTGTTTGAGAAAGCACTTGGTGGCACAACCATTTCTGCTGACTCATTGTAGAGTCGGGATCTCTGTTTTTGGAAGGAGAAGTGGGCAAAAACGCGTGGAAAGCCGATAGGGCTCGGTATAAGCGAGTAGGGACGGACGACTGGAATGGAATCGTCCACCGATAATGGCATGCTAATCGCTTCTGTGCGCACGCGACTCTGCGTCAAAAGTTGACCGACGGTCGTTGTTTTCGGGCGGAGAAACGGTATGACTTCCGGTTTGCAGGCTTTTCGCGCATAATGCTGTAGGCGTAGGACGCTTAGGGATAGATTTGATACTTCATCGTTTCCACTGCTCCTGTTGAGGACGGTGCCTGTGGCGAAATAGATGGAAATCTACCGTAATCCTCTCCTTTCCCTGCAGGAACACCTCGACGGTCGAGCTGCCGCCGCAGTTGCAGACTGTTCATGGGACCGCCGGGCTCAAGATGGCATCGGTATGAGAGTGATCTTTGCTGTTTAGCCTCTCAGTTTGAGCATTAGCCAATTGATCTATGTTCAGGAGGACGGGTATGCTCGGCTATTGCTGCACAATCAGTGCTACGAGGCGATGCCCTCCTCGAATAAGATGGTCGTCTTCGATTACGGTCTCGTCCTGCGGAAGGCCTTCAATGGACTCATCTACCAGAGTGAGTACGGGCAGGGTTACTGTAGGAGTGGGATTACGGTAATGGGGCAATGGTGCATACGTGGGCAGCCGTCCCAACCGTATTTTGAGAGACCAAAAAAATTACTATTGTATAGAATCGTGAATTATCGAGCCTACCAATTTATAGGTTCTATCAAAATCAGGCCAACCATAGCAAAATTGCACAAATATTTGGGCCTGCCACCCGTACTATGGGTCGGTGCCCACGTATGCAATGATGAACGATGTGCGTGTCGTAGTCGCACAATTTGCACTCTGGTACATCCGACTACGCTTTGTGCGATAGTCACATCTCTCGTTGTCGCTAGCTATTCATGGGTCAACGTTGTCCCACAAGGACTCCCGTATCTATTATCTATTATTGACGAAAAAGCTCGATCAGTAAACTCATTCCTACTTTGCCTCTCTTCATACCGCTTTGTCTCTCTCGTCGGCAAATAGGAATGAGGCGACTGACAGAATATTTTCCTCAACCATGCGTATTAGGGCTTGAAGACCAAGCGCGATAAGCGTATTTCTCGTCTGACTCTCTTCATTCCTTCATGCTTATTGTCACTCTGTCGGTCTCATGATGCAATTAAAAGGCTTGGTTTTCAAACCCTAATACGTATCGTTAGCCTTCCTTCAGACACCCGGCACGTGCTGTTATCGGACGCTGCCCACGGAGGGAAGATGACGGGCATTCTCTCAGTCACGGACTTTATCCGAGTCATGCTCAGGAAGTACAGGTTACTGCCCCTGCTCAGTGATGGGTTAGGCTTCGCGAATACTTTAAATCTGTCTTTCCTTTTCGCCTGGGATAGGTATTTTTCCTTGCGGATAGGTTTTTTAATGTTTTTAAAATGTCTGATTGTTTTTAAAATGTCTCCTAAAAATGCAAAAGACGATCTTGTTAGATTAAAAATGTGGATAATTGAAAACTTTAAAATGTGGGCCGGGTAATGTCTATCATTTGAGGGAGAAGAAACGGGCGGAAAAGGCAGAGGCAGAGCACACGGAACACGTGTGGGAAGAGGACATCGGCGCCCTCTCCATTGCCAAGTATCAGGGTACGGTAGGGGGGGACACACTTGGGTACGGTAGCTTTGGGCAACCTCTTGAAAGGGGAGCTTTCCACTTGCGCACTCATTATGGTAATAGCCTATGGTTATCGTTGTGTCAGAAGAATAGGAACCTTTTTGTCGCACAGGATCGCAATGCTGCGGATTAGAGTCAACACATTGGTAATTGCAGAACTCATTGCGGCAGAAGGGAAACAGCTGGAGCTAGTTACGGTCAACGCCGACCAGAGGTTTGTAGTTTGGTCTTTGATCTCTACTCTAGTTACAGAAAATACAGTAGTCAGTAACCGGAAAGTGTTAGATCTTTGATCTTTGCAGTTTGCTGGAGGCGGCCCGACTACTGTCAGAGCACCACATCCACCGATTGCCCGTCCTCGACCCCGTGGAGGGATCGCCCCTCTTCATTCTCACACATAAGCGGATACTCAAGTTCCTCTGGTGCTTTGTGAGTTTAGCGCTTATTCGTTCTCGGCTGGCTTCCATTCTCAGCTTTCTACTGATCATCTGCTACATAGTGCTTACGGAATAGCCATGTGCTGAGGATTGATCTTTGATCTTTGATCTTTGGTCTTTGGTCTTCTAATCTCTTTCCATACTTCAGGGCCAGCAGCTGTCCCGACCGGAGTACCACATTCGGACGGCCAAGGACCTGGGCGTAGGGACGTGGCAGGGTATTCGGGTGGTGAGTAGCCAAGACGCGATTACTGCGAAAGATCAAATATCATTCGTTTGAGATCAAAGATCATTCGTGGGAGATCAAAGATCATTCGTGAGAGATCAAAGATCATCTTCTCTTAGGTCTTCCCCGACACGCCCCTAGTCGACTGCCTCGATATCCTGCTGCACAAGGGCGTCTCTGGACTCCCCGTTGTGGAACGGGGCAGTTATAAGGTAAGAGGAGGAGGGAGGACTTGAATTGACCATTTATAGTGAAATAATAATATCCGTCAGCTTATCATTCTGAATATCAGGCGAGAGAGTGTGCAAAAGGGAGAGAATTAGACTCATTTCGGAATCAATGAAGCAGGCGGACCGGTTTATTCTACTATACAAGAGCCTCCAACCGCACGATTCGCACGCTACGGACCACGTTATTGCTTATTTTCATATGCACTTATTATATTACTCTATGAAGGTGACAACATATAATGACTGAGTGGAGATTGAGGCGTAGCGAAAACGGGCAAATAACTATAGCGGAATAAACCGATCCGTCAGATGCTCTAATTCCAAAATGCGTTTAATCACTTTCGCATACTCTCTTGCTCGATATTCGGAATGATTTACTGACGTATGTTTTTATTCCACTATACCTTTCGTGATAATATTGATAAGTGTAGGTGGTGGACATGTACTCCCGGTTTGATGCAATTGGAATCGCCCTCGAGGAACGAACGGGCAACCTGGACATGACTGTGAAGGACGCGCTCGAGTTCAAGAACTGCGTGAAGGTATACGGTAGACGAGTGATGGCCTGTCTAGGGGGCATACATGGGGACATACATGGGCACGCACCCGACCGTCGGGTGGTACGCCCCTCTTTTTGTGATAGGTCCTAAGCAGGAGTAATGGTCGGTAGCCCTGCGCACGTGTGATCTAGGGAATTCACAAAGGACACTTTAGTCTTGTGGCGTGTAGAAATCGTCGGCCAACGATGTGATATCGAATTGATAATAGAAAAAAGCCTCGATGCCGCGCCTACAGTTTACAGTTTTAGTTTTACACAATTTATCTGGGCTAGAAGTATCCACGGCGTTCCAAAGGAGGGACTTTTAATAGATTTGAGAAGTTGGGGACTTCAAATCACCGTCAAATACTCACGCAGCTCGCGGTGTCCATGACCTTGAGTATTCTCTAGTACGCCTACCGTATGCTCCTCGTCTCAGGCGTAGAGCATGTGATTCGTGTCTTTTTGATGTATATGTTTCATTCATAACCGCGATGCGTCTCGTCACCAAAAGCAGCGAAACATATAGGCCATAACGGACACGAATCACATGCACTACTCAGGTGGGCGGTCCGTCGGTGGTTTCCGTGCGGGACACGGACACGTTGTGGAAGACGATTACGGTACTCGTCGATCGGAACGTCCATCGGGTGTGTGCTGTCGATGCGAAGGGAAGCATTGAGGTACGAGAATTGTCGGGAATATCACTGTTGAAAAGGACGTCGTACTGGCGAATACGAGTAAACTATCAGCGGTTTAGCTCCATTTCCATGCTCCTAACAATATGACGGGGTCTGATTGTAGTGAATTAGGCGGGCTTAGGCGAGACAATGTGCAAAATGTCGTAAACATGTCGCAATTTGACGTATTAGGAATGGAACTGTCCCTTTGTTGTACCACAGTTGCCCTGTGCAGGGAGTGATCTCGCTGTCTGATGTCATCAACTTCCTCGCCGTACAGCCGGGAGCAGCCTTGCACGTGTTGAACACACCCCATCACCACCACGAGAGGAAGGCCATCGGGGACTTGTCTGCCGGAGACCTCAGGGAAATGCTACTGGTGAGCGGGAATACGCTTTCGAAGGAAGAGTCTTGCTTGAGACCTATGGGAATGATGAAGCTCATTTGACTCTTACTATTCGTTGCAGGAAAATGTCAGACAATCAAACTAATCATGCATACCGTAAATTAAATATCGGTATTAAGTATAGTAAGCCTTCTCTTTCCGTTGCAGGACAGTGCCAATCAGTTGGAAGAGGAGGCGCACCTTTCACCCGCGACCTCTTACGTTGAACCCGAGCACAAGCATGGGCATCGTCATCACTAGCCGTATAATAACCTACTTATCCCTTCTAATTCCCGGTCCGGAATACGGATGCCGGATCCGATTACGGTAACAAGTAGATTCCATTCACCCATCTATAGTAGAGAAAAGCGGAACGTACAATTCGAAAAACGGTCTGGTAAAAGTTACTGACCTTAGCGATATGTGGAATTTATGGGTCATCTTCGGAACGATTTATTTTCGATTTGCTGCTATCGATTTATTCTGTATGTTTGGGTGCTGCGTGCGTTCTTACAGCTTCTTTTATGTTTTCTTTTTCAGTTTTGCTCATTATTGAGATTATGATCTTGCATCTAAAAACCGAGCTGTGATCAGACAAAATAATGCATCAAATGTGGTCTATTTCGTTCATGAGTGTGATATTATGAAGAAATACTCAAATTGAAAAAAAAGAAAACACGAAATTACAACAAGAGACCGCTATAACCGCTTCAACAGTTTCGCGAAATTCCCGGGAAGAATATATCGTTCCGCGCATAAAGACTTCCGTCTTTTATCTAGAGGGCCTGGCATCGGGGGATCCCTGGACCGATTATATCTTCGTTTTTCTCTACTATAGTCGTGCGATGAGCACACTGCTTTAGATTCCCTACCCTATGTTGTGAAGCGAAATGTTTTATTTGAAAGCTTCAGTGATACGTTCCACATTTATTAAGTTTTCTTTAGCAGCGGAAACTTTTACGAAGAAAAATCCGTCCATTTCTTATTGTTAGTTTGCCATGCTGTTTTCCACAATGTGACCTAAACGATGACAAAAGGAACTCGCTATGTTTTAAGCTTTGACTAACTCCTTTATTCTACTTATCCATCTAGTTGCTCATATTTGCTCTAACGCTCTAACGTATTGTACAGTAGGAGAGTCTCGCACTGAACAGTTGTGATAAGAACTGAATGACTGACATTAAAATGCCCTCTATTCGAAATATAAAGTATTCGCCTGATACCTATTCCATGTTGGTTCGTCTTTTAAAGAAGGACTCCGCCGAACTGTAAGCAGGCTAATTTACATGGCGAGAGAGCGAAGGGGATAGAAGAGAAACTAATCGATTCGATCAGGATCGCGCAGGAATTCAAACTCGGCGGAGTCCTCCTTTAACAGTATGCAGTTTTCCCCGACTTTGATTGCTTTGAGCTCAATGCAAAGAGTGTCTTACAAAAGTTGTGAGATCGAATGGACACTTCTCCGTTATTCTAATTTGTGTTCTAAACCTTGATACATGATCTGTCTCGTGTCTCGTGTTGTGATATTACTAACTGCTTCTAGAATAAAGAATTTTTACACTTCCATTTTGTTTTATTGTATTATTATGGTTTAAAACATTTCTCCAGTGATATACATATGTGTATGGTGAAACCCGTAAAAATTAACGGAATTGTCGAGGTATACTAGATATGTGCACTAGAAAAATTCGCCTTTACCTCTTTTTTCATCAAAACTTAGGTAATTATACGGCTGTGCTCTACATGCTTCAAAACTCAAACTTACAAAAACTTAGATCATACCTTCATTTTTTATTAAACAATAACCAATACAAACCAATACAATGTAACCAATACAAACAAAAATTTTGTCAATGTAAACAAAACTAATACCATTACAAATCACTGAAAAGAAAAAAAATTATAGCAGACACTTTTCAAAAAATTAAGTTACAGGAATTTGAGGATTACCATATCCATTATCGAAAAGTGGGAACTTCATAAGAATTATAATGATGCTCGCAGTACTTTCGTTGAGAGTTTCAATAATGGCAATATTCTTTAAAAATCGAGTACTCTTCTTGATCTTGCTTTTGTCCGATGACGTGTACTTTGCTCGCAATAAGCTGTACTCTTCGGAAGTGTATGATTCATGTGTAGACCGAGCTCTTTAGAATAACCCTACAGCAATAAAATAGAGAAATAAGGTAATATCATGGCGAAATTAATTTCCAAACAGCGTTCATTTCTCCGCTCTTAACTACGGTAGCTCCAGACCGACAGTTCGTAGCGAAAACGGAACGATTTATTCCTAGGGCTGCGGTCCCTAATTGCATTTCGTCAATGTGTACCACTCTTGGTTTTTGTAGGGAAGAGAGGCATATTCGAAAAGCTTCGTTAGAGCTTGGACAGTTTCTCTGTCTACGTGTCCAGGAGAAAAACACTTACAGAGTTCAGTTCTAAACTGTTCCTCGCTCTTTCAGAATTTATTCGAAATATCTAGGTATTACACGGGGGCAAAACGATAAAATTCAGAATTGGGAGTGACAGTAGTTGACTTCAAATCGAAACTCAATTCGGGATGAAGTAGGGCTCGATCTTCATTTCGAGCCCATTCACAACGTGTGTCCTGATCAACGCCTTGATATTCGTTCCATCGTGCACAGTGACCAGAGCGGTCTTTCTCTACAAATGAACATGATAACTTCTAGCTGGTATTTGACTCGTACGTTCTTCGTTAGGTATTTGAGGTCGCGGAAACGAGAGCGGAAGAAGGTTCGGACATCGTCTTCACTCATACCCTTCGGAACATGAACGATCACGCGATCGGATGCCTCAACTGAAAGAACGAAGCTTTGACAACATTAAATGACATATCTTAGGGAGTGCACTATAAAGTTATTAGAGTTTGAAAGCGAGTTGTGCACATATCGTCTCTCTCCATTCTCTCATGATTTTATCGATCTTTTGATCTCTAGTTTCTATTATTTTTTCATCGTCCTTAAAGAATACCGGGTTTTTCCAATTCATCAATGACTCCCATAGTTTCTCCAATAGTGAAGAAACCGGAATTCTTGGCCCGCTGAGCGTCCTCAAAAATATGCTTATTTTTGAATATGCCGCGTCAATCTATCATTTCCACTCCTCAATTCCTGCAGCAATTCAGTAAGGGGGAACAGTGGCGTACGAAAGTGAACATGTGTAGATTAAATCGGTTCGTCAGTTACCTTTTGTTCCACATACGTCAATTTCTATCCCTTTAGCACAGTGTGCGAAAGGTTTTGAGTGCCTTGCACACTCTTAATTTTAGCCAAAAGGCCCTCTCTTTTCTGATATTCGGAATGACCTATCTCCAGGATTACTTTCATAAATTAAAGAGACAAAACGGGATATTGTATTGCTAAAAATTGAAGGGGAATTTTTTATAGCTCTGAGAAAATACATAAGGAAAACAAACCATGTCTGATCGATACAACACCTTGATGTGTCGATCATTATCCACGATTCTTCGAGAGACAATCCTTAAGACTACCATATCCCTTATATATTATTAAAATATAATAGGATTTAACGTACGAATACTCTCCGAAGGTTTCGATGACGTGGCAGACGTCCTCCTCGGTAACATCTTTCTTGATAGAGAATTGAATAAAAGCTCGGTCAGAGAATGCATTCCTTTCCTGCAATTGCTATGATTTCTGCATATTATATATGTTCGTGCATGTTTACTTGCTTCTCGCACTCTCCCTCGGCTCTCAATCAAGAGTACCGCATGATCTGCACCAAATTTTCAGAACTTCTTGGGTTCATGATGGTGAGCTTAAGTTTTTAAATTCATCATTTTTGGTTCGCCCATAGCATATGTGGGCAAGGTCTGCGGTAGCTGAGTGCAGTGGTTCTCCCATACACAGATATCGCACAATTTTGCTAAGATATTATTTTGCAGTGAGCTAACCAATGCAGGAATTTGTTTGCAGTAAGTCACCCAACCACGTTACCTGCAACCGTGCCCACCTATGGCCCATAGGATCGGATCCTATGCCCGGAAACCGCTATTCGCTATTAGAACGCTTGGAATGCTGTGGGTATAGAGGTATTACCGGACAAATACATATAGCTTCAGAACTTTTTAAAAAATATTTTTAAAGGCGTAAAGCTTAAAGGGGCATGGAAGCCAAAAAATGATTGCTTGTCATATGAAAGTTTTTCGCTTAAATAGTACACAAATCTGTCGCTTCCATGTCCTTTTAACAATACTTCAAAATATAGCATCTCTCTCGCCTTGTAGAGGGCCATTCGGAACCGTAATCCTGTCAAATTCCTCACACCATCCTGACGAATGATATGGATATCCAGATTCTGATTCAGTTATTCTCATTTTCATATTTTGTGTTTGAGCTTCACTTCACTACCCTAATTATCATAAACGCGCCCTTCCCGATACTTTATGTAAATAATTATTCATTTAATCAAATGTTGGGAAACAAACAAATAACGTCTTTAATTCTCACCATAGAGTAGAACGAAGAGCTTCAGCAAATGCAACCGTCTGCGACGAGTAACTGAGGGGGAATGAAGAAGACAAATGTGATCCACAACTAGAGTGGGTCTTTCGAATGAGATAACGCGATCATGCATGCCGGGAGAGCGGAGAAGAATGAAGAGAATGAGGTATGGAGAGAATGTAAATGTATTCGATAGTCGCACTCTAGCATAGATGTATCTACCTATAATGCCAGGTATCCCTATCGGTCTGCTTCTTCTCCGACACTTCCATTCAATGGCGTCCAATCCTGCGACTCATAACGGGAACGACGGAAACCAACTGTGCATATCAGTGTTAACACATACCGGCGGTAGGTTACATACATACATTTTATCCACACTGAAAACATAGAGACGTGAATGGGCAGGAATGGTACAGATGAAAGCAACAGGGGTATAAGAGAGCTAATCGGGCAGCTCAATGGTGTCGTCTAATAACTCTGAGATTCGAGACTTAAAAGACAGAAGAGAAAGATTAAAGTATGAATCGGGTATGCTATTCCATGTGGACAGATTACGATATGAGAACGAGTTTTTAAAAAGGGAAGTACGAACGAAAGGAAAGGCAAGTTTAAATCTGTAATTTGAACATAACAGCAAGACCAAAAACGCGACGTCTCTTAGATAATCTGTTATATGCTAAGGTCCATGAATCTAAGTCTATCGTCATAAACTAAAGTACAATCTTAATGGTCTGATAAATATATATCTCAAAAGTTAAAGTACGGGAATTTGAGGATCTCCATATCCATTGCCAAAAAGTGGGAAGTTCATAAGAATGATAATAATATTCACAATACTCATATTGAGAGTTTCAAAAACATCAATTTTACATAAGGTTTGTTTTCTATTTGTTTCTGTCTTGTGCTTGTTTATGTCAAATGACATGTACGTTGCTCGCAATAAGCTGAACTCCTTGGATGTTTCTGATGGAAAGAACCGTAACAACTGCCCAATCGATTGTGGAAGAGGATAATGTAGTGCCACTAAAGCTTCACGGACGTCGATAACTTTAGTATTTTTCTGAAAAGAATGAATATACAAACAAATAGGTAATGCGATTGTTA
Organism: Micoletzkya japonica; assembly: GCA_900490955.1. NCBI lineage: Eukaryota > Metazoa > Nematoda > Chromadorea > Rhabditida > Diplogasteridae > Micoletzkya > Micoletzkya japonica. The sequence goes on along the minus strand of LS878962.1, from coordinate 740,479 downwards.
CCTTGATGGATTCGTATTCAGCCAACATGAAATCAAATCGACCAAAAACATGATAAGATTGAAAGAGAAAACAGCAGTGAGCTATACGATATCGATCAGCGAATTGGGAAGGGACTGACGGATAAAGAAGAAACTAAACGTAAAGAGATTCATAAGTCAATCTATATATTAGCGCATGATATGCCTGAAAAGATTAAAGGCTCCCTTCGACCATCTCATTCTAGGCACATCCAATTAACGTGCGGTTAATTGATTGTGATGGACAAGAGAGGAATGAAGAGACGCAAGAAACGAGAGAAATGTTTGCACAGCTTTTCTCTAAGCAACGGAGAAGTTTCATAGTTTCAACTTCTTACTCGGAACTCAGGACACTGAGAGCTATCTAATGATGTCAAAAAGAATAGGGTTCAAAATGCTCGGGGGGCCTTTAAAAAGTATGTAATTTGTGGTAAATCAAGTTCCATTTCAAATGAGGATGAAATTTTTCGTCTGCACGTTTTTACCAAAAAGGGATATTATATTTTTGCTGATATTTTAGAGAAAAAATTCATGTTTTTGTCTTTATGTTAGCCAAACAAAAGAAGTAAAAAACGCAAAAAAATGCAGTATACAGGCAAAATGAAAATACCCATTAGAATCTGCACAAATATATTGAATTATTTTCACTACTTAACTTTGCCGTGTATAAAACATATGCATCATACCTGATACCATGCGAGGAAGGTATCCTTTGAACATACTCTCATCGTTACTCCGTCAGCGTTTTTTGCTGATAATGTGACGGAAGAAATTGAGAAGCAACAGTTGCTGTGGAATTAGATATTATTATTGTATGATCTTACTATATCAGAGTAAATCATTCCTACCATTCCCATCATTAAATGGCCAATCCACCCCTTTCATATTATGAAGTGAATTCCAGCGAAGCCTTTCATCTTGACGCCACAGAATTCTGGACTAGAGCGATTAGTGAATCGAAACATGTTGACGTTGTATACTTTGACTATGCTTTCGATACGGTTTCCCATGGAACGCGGTGCCATAAACTCTCAAAGTTCCCAATTCCTGAACTCTACTGTAAATGGATCCAGGCTTATCCCGGTAACAGAACTTTTAGAGTGCGCATTGGGGAAACCCTCTCTTCCTCCAAACCGTTGCTAATGGGGTACCACAGAGCTCTGTTCTAGGTCCCCCTGATTCTATTTTCACATGTATATAGAATGAAAACCGTACTCTTCATTCTATATACATGTGAAATCCCTTCTCTTGTCCAGAGAAACGGAGTATTTTCTCGCGTATACTCACTTGATAGTCATCTAATTGACAAATTCAACTGAAAAAGCGGTTTGCGATACGGTTATTGACCTCCGTGCCCCAGGGCGCATTTCAACCCTTAGGCAATAGCAGAGTGCGAAAATATTATGCGCAAATGTGCAAATCTGACACGAACACACGACACAATCATACACACTCGTATCTATCGGTTTTCCTAACGGGGTCAACGAGTTTGTCTCATTCTACATCTTCATTGCCTCGGGGCACGAAGGACGCCTCGGGGCACTCTCAGATGAAGGGACATAGGTAAATGGCGATGCGCAGATGTTTCTATCCACGATAGAATCTAATAGAACAAGCTTTTCATCTAGGAACGTCCTTAATCATAGCGAATTACAGGGACTTCCTGCAATTTAGGGCTGAATTTCAGCCTGGGGCTAAATTGACGACCTAGGTCAACCAAAACACTATCAGGGATTACTTTGAGCATGCTGAACACGAATCCACAGCTAATTTGGACGAAAAAGCTTGTCTTAGGCGTTTTCTGTGACCCGATTATCAGGAATAATCGGATTAATCCGAAAGTTCCATGTACCTCGGACAATGGGCGGTACTGTATGCTGATGATATAAAAATATATTCTACGATCGATAAGAAAGATCCCGACAGTAGGATACAAACTGCGATTGATACCATAGCTATTACAAGTTCCACGAGAGTTTCTCAAAAGTGCGCAAACGATTGCGAACTGTCTATGCAATTGCGCGCCCTGATCTACCTTTCCGGCTCCAATTTTCTGGCGATTCTATTAATTTCTGCCATGGTAGCACGTACGACAGCGTAATCAACGGGAATAGTTTATTATTTCAATCAAAAGTATTAAGTCGTTCCGTTTTTGAGGACAACTACCGTGGAACCTGTATGGAGCACGGGGGGAGTGGCTTCAAACGAGGATCGAGAGGACTACTCAAGATTCAACGGCAACTCGGACTGAGTGAGTTTTGAAGAAGATTCGAAGATTTAACCTCTCCCATCTATATCAAAGCCCCCTCCCTTGGATCCCCATCCACTGCTAGTCCTGATAAAAGTTGTAAAACTGGAAACTGGAACTGGTTACATTTCCCTAATGGAAACCTATACTAAGATGTAGGCAAGCGCTACATCTGTCTAAGACTAAGACTGTCTATGACTGCCTTGACTGTCTTTCTCACATTCGAACATCTCCTTTTATACAAGGATGTTGCTCGAACTATGAGTGTGAACTTGATAAGAAAGTTCCGCTCTCTCTCTCTATTACATTTAAGGAGGGCAGCGTCCAAAACGAAACATATTTTTGCTAAGTGATATGCATCCTAGGTTATAGAACTGAGAGCTGGGATTCAAGCTGGAAAGCGAATTGGCTACAAATTTTGAACGTACTCCACTACGGCTGAATGAATCTTCACCAAATTTTGGCAGCTCTTTGGAAAGATGGAGAGGAAACTTAATTTACGCTCATTTCGCACACCATGGATGAATAGAAAATGTTCCGTCACGCCATCATTCCTATCTATATCCCACGAGACAGTACAAAGAGAGTAAGAAGTGGGAATGAGTTTACTAACGGAACGCCAATAATTGCTCAACCTTGGCTAAGATAAAAGAAGAGAACGGAAACTGAATGAACGGAAAGTTAAAGAAAGGCGGTGTAGAAGAAAGGTTCGGCAATGATAGCCTAGAGAGGAGCGCGTAAAAGACATTGTTCCAAGGTCAGCGCTGTAAATTTCATCTAGATGCTGTATGAAAAGCTTGGAAACAAAATAAGTCTACACGTTGATATTAGGCTAAGAGTTGAGGCCCCGGTGTACTGTAAGAACACGAGTGAGTTATGCGAGAACGTTTATCTCGGCTTGGGACGGAGACGGGGATTGACCAACGTATGGGTCACGAAGGGGGACGGGGAATGAAGTGTAGAATGAACTGGAGAAAGGGAATGAAGAGAGGGAGGTGAGCCCCTTATATACTGGTGGCTTCATTAGCATTTATCT
>LS878962.1:684043-725755 GCA_900490955.1 Micoletzkya japonica | reverse complement strand
TTTGGGCGGTCGACAGATTCTCGTTGACTGTCTCATAGCTGTTACTGCATCTTTTGAGTGAGTCGGTGTAGCTGTTTTCGCTACTATCCGTGCTGGTGGAGGTTCGATTACCTCACGCCTTACTACATTGCTCTTTTTCAATTGATTTGAATGAGCCTTCCGATATCCGGAATTGTAGTGAATGAGATACGTATGATCTAAGGATATGTACATTCAGTAAAATATATATAACTCTAGAGCACACAGTTAGTTGATGCGCTTAGGACACGCCAGTCGGGCGAAGCGCCGCGAAGCGGCGCGTAGCCCGGCTGGGTTTATAAAAATAATTTTGTAACAGCAGATTTAAAAAAAACTATTCCAATTATTTTACTTACGTGAAATTTGAGGATCGCCCAAGGGAAGGGAGTTGGCATATTCATATCCAGTATCGAAGCCTATGAAGGATATCTGATAGAGCTATTAATTCTAGTAGGGACTGAAAAAACAAGCGTAAAACCATGATAATCATTCAAATTCAATTCTCAGTTGAAAATGAAGTCGAGTCGAATGATCACCATTTTCTTCCCACCTTTCCTCTTTTGCTAAATGAGTTATTGTGATCATCCTCCCCCTTGAAGGCCCCCCCCCTCTTTTCCCCCTCTCATTTCCAGATCGGGTGCGGCATAAGGTTTGAAAACCAAGCAATATAATCGCATTATGAGACCGAGAGGTTGAGGTGTAGCATGAAAGAATGAAGAGACGCAGACGATAAATATGCAAATCGCGCTTGGTTTTCAGCCCCTAGTGCGGCACAAGCAAATTGTGTCTAGTCTCTCAGACCCAGGCTGCTTGGGCCAATGTTATCCCATTCCCAGCCACACCGGACAGAGAGAGGAATGAAATGATTGGGTAACCCAATCTGCTTGCTTTTCAACCTCTAGAATCTATAAGTAACGCACGGGTTTCTATTTTTGCGGAAGCAGATTATGAATGAGTTGCACTGCTTACTTCTCAACTAACGACAAGAGACTGTAGTATTGACAATAATGTTCCGTCAGTAATACCATTCCTGCGTCGTCTGGACTCTCTTCATACCGCTTCGCTCTCTCATCGTAAGTAGGAATGATGACAACTAACGGAACATTTTCCTCAACAGTGACTCACGTGAAGGCAATTTAGAATGCCGTCGAGCGTAAGGCACAGCCGGACAGGACCCCCACTTTGGCACGGTGCCAAAACCACGCATTTCATGGGGTATCAGTCTTCGTTATGAAACTTTTGACCGGGAACAAAGTGGAATCTATTCTTTGCGTCCAACCGCATCTTCTACAACTCATTCATAAGCATGATCTTTAACCACATTTGAAATAATCGTCCATTTTCATGGTGTGATCGAGTGGGGTCAGTCTATTGAGGCTGTCCGGCTGTGTAAGGTGGTCAGTACGACGACAAATGAGGGATTTTTCTCTGTATCTGAAACAGTAAGCAGAATTTTTGAATGATATAAAGAGAGAAAATGTACTCATAAAATCCAAGGAAATTATCACAAAGTTGGGGACTCTTATTTACTGAAAATCAGGGAACCATCTGAAGCTATAGCGAACCGCGCTAACTCATTAAAATAACGGTATTAGAACTCTCGAGATTTCAACTAACTTAACAGCGCTCTCAAACAATTATAGTGGAATAAACCGATCCATCAGTTTCTTCCGTTCCAAAATGAGTCTAATTCTTTCACTTTCGCACACTGTCTCGTCTTATGATTTTCCGACGAATCTTTTTAATCTACTATAACAATCCAAATGTGTAATTCTATCATAGGACTAGAACTTCAGTGAAGAAAACCGTACTCCTCTGTTCCATCGGTCGCTATAATTGTCTCATCTACTATCAGCTTCACGTCCCAATTTGAAGATGCTCTGGTTGAACGACAGATGAGCTCACACTAAAGTGTAACTATCTGTTACCTACTTAAAAAAAGTACATAGATATAGTCGGCACCATATTGTGCATAAACTGTGCATCGCAATCTTTGCTGTGTAGAGCAAGTGATTACTTCTGTATATTTTCTTTCTCAATACCCTTCCTTGTCTGAAAAGAGAAAAAAAATAAGAAAATGGTCATGCATTCATACGATTTGTACACGGAGATTAGAAGATTGTAAACACAGTTACGGAAAAGTTAGTGAGATCAAGAATACACGTCACTTTTCCACAGTCGTCTATATACAGAGTCCATGAGGAATGAAAGGCGAAGGAAAGCGGTAGTGTCAACAAGAGCGAATCCTTTGCAGAACAGGACAAGAAGGTCACGAATTCAAAACACAGGGCACGGTTATTCAAAACAAACTCTTGTATACCGTAATAATGGTGTTCGGGTCACACACCTTAGGTATCAAGATATAGCGATATTGTCAACTTCCTAGGAACAGGGCGGCTTCCTCATTGTTCCAACGAGTTAATTCTTACTCTCAAAGTGTCAAAAAATGATAACTAACGGAGAATTTTTGTATTAGTGAAAGAGAAAAATTTGAAAATTTCTTGTTTACTGTATGGCCGGGACCGGAGAGTAGCCGGCCACTGAAAGTCACGCACGGATCACGCTCCTCCCACGGACGTTGCGCAGTGATGCGTAATTCGTATTTCAATTTTAATTTTGGCGTTTTGGGCGGCTTATCTCGTTTTATGATTAGTCTACGGATTGTTCCGAGTGCCGCTTACGCTACATAATCCGCTTGCCGCGTGGTAGCGTCGCGTTGCGTCTATGCATCGATTTAATCACGTATGACAGCGTGCCCAAAATCCCTCTCCTCACTCGCTCACACTCTCTCCCTTTCCGTTTACTTTTGAATGAAATCCGCTAAAGAAAAGCCATTTGCGTGCGCTTCCCTGTAGCACTTTCTCGAATCATTTGTCGAGCGTCCTTCCTCATTTTTGCTCTTCCTTTACTCTAGCATACTTAAATACTGATTATGAGTCAGCCCCTGCGTTCCATCTCATGAGCTGTCCACTGCGTGAGTAATCCTGATGCAACGTGTTGTCTCCAGAACCCGCCCCCTCACTGTTGTCTCTACACGTTCTCTTATATTCTATTATTCGGTCTTTGCTCATCTATGCATATTTTCTCTCGACCATTGCATATTGTCCCTAAACCATGAGTAATTCCCACCATCAGAAGCACGTCCCTGTTCACTCGACTACTCTGCACGAGTAGTTGTCGGTTGTCCCTCTCTCGGACCCTCCTCTCCCCTTCCTCGTCTCTTCTCTTCTCCTCCTTGCCCGCTTTCTCCAAGATGGCAGCCGGTGACAAGGAAAACGCTGGGGCTTCAGCCGTCTCGAAGGTAATTTATTACTGGTTTTCAATTCTTAAATATTGTTATTTTCATTAGTTATTTATTAATTTATTTTAAACGAATTGTACTAATTGCAGGCGCCGACTGACATGAACCCGTGGCCACAGTACATTCAAGACCGTATCGCTCTCTGGGATAAGCTCATGGCCAAGCACAAGGAAGAGATTGCCAATAAGGTACGGACGAGGGGTAATTTTAAATTGTACTTTCAATTATATTCACTGATATGGCTTGTACAAGTGTGAAAAATGTGAAAATTCAGTTGGTTTTCCGCCTTTTCCAAGATTCTAATTGCAGGCTACGGCTCCGATCACGATCACTTTGCCCGACGGGAAGACCTTCGAGGGAGAGAGTTGGAGGACCACTCCGATGCAGATTGCTGAGAAGATCAGCAAGGGTTTAGCTGAGAATGCCGTCATTTCCAAGGTTGATTTCAATGGTTTTTATGCTATCCCAATTGTGAAGAAGAAGAGGAAGAGAACTGCTGAAGCAAAAGTAGCCAAAAACCTGCGCATCACCACTTGCCGCACACGCGCCGTGACGCGTTGGCCGTATGTTGCGGCTGAAACACGTGGAGTGAGACGGTTCCGGTGAAGAGAGAGGAATGGGGAAAGTGATGGGAGAAAGGGTGTGACGAGGGGAGGAGAGAATCTTTGAGCATTTGGGGTGTGGTGAGAGCACAGTTGGGGGGATGAATAAACCATTTTATACAGGGGATTAATGTAAAAATGTGCAAATTTGATCAAAAAGGTTTATACTATAGTTTTATACTGATATTATCTTGTATAGGTGAACGGCGAGGTCTGGGATCTGGACCGGCCCTTCGAGGGAGATGCCACCCTTCACCTGCTCAAGTTTGACGACGACGAGGCCAAGGCGGTTGGTTTCCCGCCCTTTTGGCGATTTGAATTTATAATGTACAGGTGTTCTGGCACAGTTCGGCGCACGTTCTGGGCGAGGCGATGGAGCGGTACTGTGGAGGGCATCTCTGCTACGGACCCCCCATCGAGGAGGGATTCTACTATGACATGTGGCACGAGGTGATTATTCGGTTGTTTATTTCAAGATAATCAAGTATTTAAATATGATATTCGATAATTCGGAACAATATGAAGTAATTGATGATGTTGCAGAACAAGAACATCTGCCAGGACGATTTCCCCAAGATTGACCAGATTGTCAAGTGCGCCGTCAAGGTTGGATCACTCCTTTCACGTTTGCGTATAAACTACATACCATAGGAAAATGGAGTAGAACATGTTTTATACTTTTGTATTAATACCGAAATAATTCATTTTTGTTCAGGACAAGCAGCCCTTCGAGCGACTGGAGGTGGCCAAGGAGGATCTGCTGGAGATGTTCAAGTACAACGAGTTCAAGGTGGGCAGGTCTTATTGTACATGTAGATGAAGGCAGGCGGGTGAAATGTATTTGGGCATGACTCCGTGTCCAAATCTTCTACTATACTCCCCCACCTCCGTTAATGGCCGTTTGCTGTAGCATGGTTGCGTTTTCTTGAAAGAGTCTAAGTAGAGGATAACTAATAGTTGAAATGGAATGTGTTTGCAGCAACGTATCCTGAAGGAGAAGGTGACCACTCCGACGACTACCGTATACCGATGTGGACCGCTTATCGATTTGTGTAGGGGACCGCACGTACGACACACGGGAAAGATTAAGGTATGAGGGGTACGGTAGATGAGATACGGTAGTAGTTATTGTGATACTGTAATACCCTAAGAGCCTGTCTTGCAGTTAGTCATATTTAGAGGACACCTTGCGCAGCATAGACACGAATCACATGCTCTAATCATATGTTGAAAGAACGGTTATTTGAAAGGTAACTGTGTAGGGAATACAGGAAGCGTTGAAATGGATTGTATTTGATGTGCAGGCGATGCAAATAACGAAGGCCTCTGCCTCGTACTGGCAAGGGGACGCGACCGCGGAGAGTCTCCAACGCGTCTACGGCATCTCCTTCCCCGACCCGAAGCAGCTCAAGGAGTGGCAGAAGTTCCAGGTGGGATACGAGGAGACAAATTTGAATTTGAATTTTGGCGGGAAACGGCTTTTGTGACCCGCGTGATTGTTCAGGAAGAGGCGGCGAAGAGGGACCATCGTAAGCTCGGCCGAGAGCAGAACCTCTTCTTCTTCCACCCACTCTCACCCGGATCCGCCTTCTGGTAAGAGGGCTCTCGCTGTTATTTCTTCTTTTATTCAAGCTCCAGTTCTGAACATCATAGCGTATTGAACGTGATTCCCTGGGTTTCATCATAAGCGTGAAGCCTAGATATGCCAAGTGCTGTCAGTGCGAAGTTTTTGGACGAGTGTTGTGCACTATTCCCTTGAGTACAGCCCCTCTAAAAGCCTCTATGATATCGTCGCACAGGTACCCGCACGGTGCCCACATCTACAACGTCCTGCAGGAGTTTATCCGCAAGCAGTACAGGAAGCGAGGATTCACGGAGGTAGTGGTTGGCCTATGCCTAATAAGTTTTAGAATACGTATTTATGAATTATTTTCCAGACCGTATTTCAAAGGAGGATTGAGAAATTTGCATGCTTATTCTTCCGTTTTGAGGTGATTACGCCCAACATGTACAACTCGAAGCTGTGGGAGACGTCGGGTCATTGGCAACACTATGCAGATGACATGTTCAGGTGAACATTTCCCTCAAATCATACGTGGGCACCGACCCGAAGTATGGGTGGTAGGCCCATATTTGTTCGGAATTTTACTTTGGTATGCCTATTTTTCTACAAAATTTCAATTGGTAGGCTTGATTACGTACACTGGTAGGCCCGTTTTTCAAAATATTGCGGGGAAGGTTGCCCATGCATGCCTCAAATTTCATTTTTTACCTGCAGATTTTCAACTCTCGGCTTATAACGGACGCAACAAATAGTATATAGGCGGGTTACTGCAAACTGAGTACTGAGCGAACTGTAAACTCTCTCTCTCATGAAAGTGCCATTTGCTGCAGATTCGAGGTGGAGAAGGAGCAGTTCGGTCTGAAGCCCATGAACTGCCCCGGGCACGCCCTCATGTTCGGTCACATGCCCCACACCTACAACCAGCTGCCCATTCGCTTCGCCGACTTTGGAGTACTGCACAGGTCGGTCGTTGTTCTGTTTTGTATCTCTCGCTGTTGTCGACAGTTATCTCCAAGTTTTAGAAGCCGAGACCCGGTTTATTTGCGTTTCGTAACCGAGTTATAGGTTACTTGTGGGCGCATTGTACGCTTCCTGCCATTTTCGCCCTATAATATGAAAAGCAGTAAGAAATGTACGACTCGTTTGGCTGATCTAACCGTTCTAAGCGTGATTGATTCAGGAACGAGATGTCGGGAGCGCTGACGGGACTGACGCGAGTGAGGAGATTCCAGCAAGACGACGCTCACATCTTCTGTAGACCCGATCAGATCGGGACTGAGATTGAGGTACGGGGGGGGGGGGGGGAGTAAGCAGATAGACGAGTAATGGCACTGTCCAGAGCCTCCCAAGTGTAGAGGTAATAGTGGTAATGCATAACGGGAGGAATAGAGAGTTTAGCTGCAGTAACCTCTTAATAATCGGCAGGGTGCCCTGGACTTCCTTTCGTTTGTCTACGAGAAGGTCTTCGGCTTCACCTTCAAGCTGAATCTGTCGACGCGGCCCGAGGGTGAGTTAGCTGATTCCTAGCTCATTTTAATCATTAAATGCCTTATAGCGCTATTCTTATGCGTCATTATGCACGTGCTGAGGCTGTGGTCTTAAAGTTTTTTTCTTTATTTTTTTATGAGATGCACTAGTAGCGGATAATAAGGCGAGGCCATTAAAGTACGCTTCTAGGCTTCCTGGGTGACATCGAAACGTGGGACAAGGCCGAGGCAGAATTGACCGCGGCTCTCAACAAGAGTGGCCGGCCGTGGATGCTCAATCCGGGAGATGGCGCATTCTACGGACCGAAGGTACGACGGCTATTCCCCGGACCCCTTTGCGGTTTTCGTGCATGTTCTTCATTTACCTAACGTTTATAAGAAGAAGGCAGGATGGAAATATAATAATTATAATTATAATAATAATAAAGGAATTTGCAGATCGACATCACGATCCAGGACGCACTTCGTCGTTCGTACCAATGCGCGACCATCCAACTGGACTTCCAGCTCCCCCAACGATTCGACCTCAACTACTTCGAGTACGTTGTACACAGTTTGCCTTGCAAGCATATTATCCTCATTTAGAGCCTTGCATAGGAAGGTTTTTTACAAGCAAAGTTGTTTAGCTTTCTCTTATAAATTGAATGCAACGATCTAATATCATGTCAATTTGAGTGAGAAGGGCGAAAAGCACCGTCCCGTCATGATCCATCGTGCGGTTCTCGGATCCATCGAACGAATGACCGCCATCCTTACTGAGAGCTTTGCCGGTAAGTCGGTCTTGTAATTAGTGTTAAATGCTTGTTTTGGAAATATTTTAAACATAGTCGGTCTCCACATGACTCTATTCGAATGCCTCTCCAATTCATTTGATGCGCAGGCAAGTGGCCCTTCTGGCTCTCGCCACGACAGGCGAAGGTGATTACGGTACACGAGAGCATCACCGAGTACGCAACCTCCGTCCAGCAGAAGCTCTTCGAGGCAGGATTTGAGGTGGGAAATTTGAATATTCAAATTCTGGCCTCGTTTTTGGATACTCTAGATAAGCGTCATTAATAAGATGGCAATTTCAGGCAGTGTATGATGCGGGATGCCCTGATACGCTGAACAAGCAAATTCGCAATGCACAGCTGGAACAGTTCAACTTTATTCTCGTTGTGGGAGCGAAGGAAAAGGAGAACGGAACCGTCAATGTCAGGACGAGAGATAATGCGGTGAGTGGATGGAAGGGGGGGGGGAGACTGTGAAGCAGATATTGTATTGGCTGTATCGTCTTCACTTCGTTCCTTTGTGCTTTATATAGGGTGTGAAAGATAGGCGGTGTCATCTATACTATAAGTCAGTACCTACAGCCTGCTCTAGCCTATGTAGCATAGGCTATTAGAAGGAAAGTTATATTGATATATAGGTTCTATATTACAATGTTTCAACAGACGTAGTCTAGGGAAGTTATTTTTTCAGGTCCGTGGGGAGGTCAAACTGGAGGATCTGATCGACAAGTTCCATCGTTTCTCACGTGAGTACTCCCGGGACACGGAGAACGCGGCCGAGTTCTAAAAGCCGGTCCGTCCGCCTCTTCTCCGACTTCCCGGCTCTGGTCTTTGTTGCTTCTTCTTGTTATATATCGTTGGACTGCAGTTTTGTAGCGGTTTGAAGAAAAGTTTTGATTACGGCACTCTTGGGTGAACGTGTATCAGTTTACTCCTTTGTTTCTTCTATTTGCTTGTTTGCTTTAAATGTTACATCAATTCCACCTAGGGGGTCGGCAATCATTTGGGATATAGTATTTATTCGAAGTTTGTATCTTTTTTTCCTCGTTTCTTGTTGTTTTGACTTCATTTCAATCGGATTAATTCATAAGCCAGATTAGCTAGATCACATAAGCTATGCTATTGAGTGCATGCAAAGGAATAAAGGATTGCGGTGAAGGAAAGAAGGTTAAGGTTGTGATATTGGGTCATGCCTTTGAATGGCTGCAAATACCTGTTGGTGGAATGGAAACGAGCTCAGCTTCGTCCATGAGTATACTCGAATATGCTATATTGGTGTTCACACCTCATCATTTTGAAAGATGAGAACTTTCAATGGTGAGATGTGAACTGACTCTTGCTCATTGTCAGAAAAATGACGATGTATTGCTTGATCAGAGCTCTTCCACTAGTAGAGAGAAGATACGTCATGAGCTGTGCAAGGTCTTTGCGTGTATTAGGTCGCGTACCAGGTACAATTGCCGTAGTATGACCTAGACCTCATCATTTCCCATACATTACATTAGCTGATCCCTTTTTTAACTCGTATAAAAATGCCTTCCAGTGTGTGTGAAAGCCTCTTACTTTGTAGGGTAACTGCCGGGAGCCGAGAAGTAGTTGTCGACTGGCTGGCGAATCTCCGGCTGCACTCGAATACGGTTACGGACGTGCTCCGATACAGGCAGACAGTGTAGAGAATGGCTAATCGACGCAGAACCTTCTTCGATATCGCCATTGATGGACGGTAGGCTATTTATCGTGAAAGTAAATGAGAATAAATAAAAATGAAGGGATTACTGGTTTCAAAAGTTTACGTTGTTTATGTTGCTGTTTGCAGCGAAGTGGGCCGTGTCGTCTTCGAGATGTACGATGAAAAGGTGGGTTAGTCCTGGCTTTTCCGTTTTCCAATAATTGTAAGAAAGGGGCGAAGAATGAAGAGAAATATAGACTGAGTACCTGCAGAAATTATTGTTAGGCGCACTCTAATGAACAGGCTTAGTTCATAATTATTATTTTTATTATTATTATGCCCTTAGGTAATACGTAGGAAACGACGTAACCAATGCACTTTTTGTCACGAAAATTTAGAAAATCAAGGCATTTTGCACTCCAAATTTACCCTTTTTATATCAAATTATGCTCAATTTCCAGCTCATCAGTATGAATCAAGGCACTTTTGTCCGTTTCACCGTACAAAATCAATGCACTTTGAAATTCAACGATGTCACTGTTTGATCTATGATTATGCCCTCGCATTGCAGGTTCCGAAGACGTGCGAGAACTTCGTCAAGTTGTGCACGGGCGTTCTGGGGAAGACGTCTTCGTCGGGGGCTGCTATGCACTACAAGGGGTCCATCTTCCATCGGGTCATCAAGGGATTCATGATACAGGTTCGAGTAGTCGAGTAGAGTAGAATCACGGGCAATATGGGTGAGGATAGTCGTCTCGTTCCTACTTACGACGAGAAGTGGTATGAAGAGAGTGCGGACAAATATTCGTCAATAATATGTTATTTACTTACTAAGATATGCATTTTATGAATAATGTTTAATAATTGTTGGATTAAGGGCGGTGATTTCACGCGCGGTGACGGTACGGGGGGCGAGTCGATCTACGGGGATGCCTTCTCGGATGAGGACCTGACCGGGAAGCACGACTCGCCCTTTCTGCTGTCCATGGCCAATAAGGTACGCTTGAATCGAGACTCGCGGACTCGATTGGCTGACTGATCTTCTGTATTCTGAAATAAAGAAATAAATGTACGCCTATGATGATTAGGAGAATTGCAGGGCAAGGATACGAACGGTAGTCAGTTCTTCATTACGACGGCACCCGCCCCGCATCTCAATGGAGTGCACGTTGTCTTTGGACGGGTGAGGGGGGAAGGGGGAAGGAACGGGATAAATATTGTGGTTATTACAAACGCCGACCTTTTTTAGTTGAAAAAGGTGCAAATTAGAGCAGGGGCGCAACTTCAAGAGAGAAATTTACTATGAGAATGTGAGAGTGAAATTCACTTCACGGTCTCTTTTTTCAGGTCGTCTCCGGTACTGAAGTCGTAACGGAGATTGAGCATCTGAAGGTGGACGGAAAGTCTCGGCCCATCGCTGATGTCACGATTATTCGATGTGGAGAGTTGATGAGAGTGAAGAGGAAGGGAGACGAGGGCGGGTAAGTTAAGCGTTATTGGGCGTCTCTCAAATATACATGTAGGGAGAGGAGTCAGATGGGTGAAGCGTCACTGGACACCGATACGCTAGTGTAGTTTTTCGTCTAATTCTCTTTTTGCGCACTCTCTCGCCTGATATTCGGCATGACCTACTGACGTATCGTTTTATTCCACTACATATCGGGTAAATGTTGAATTTTGCTCATTTAGCGATAAGAAGAGCAAGAAGAAGAAGCGGCGGGGGTCGGAAGGGGAATCGGAAGACTCGTCGTCATCGTCGTCTTCTGGAGATGAAGAGGACGACGAGGGTGCGGGGAAGGAGAACAGTGGAGTACAGGTGGGGGAAGGGGGGGGAATATAGACACTCTTCAGCTTATGCCAAAAATTAAGCAGAAATTGAGCCCCCCTTTAATTACTTGATTACCAGGCTTTTGCTGATTGAAAAAAAGTTGTTGTTAGATTTTGGCAGTTCTCGATAGGCTGGATATCAATTTAATTTAATTTAATTTATCGACGCATTTGCGTAATGGGTGAATCGGGGCACTACTCAATAACTAGCCCGAAGTGAAAAAATAGCTATCTAATAATGTCAGTGCGGTCCACGCAATACATAAAAACGAGTGAACACCGAGTACTGAACGAGTATGCACCAGTATGACTCTAATAAGCCAGCAAGCATGCGGCTGCTATATAATTTGAGGCAAATTGACGGTATCCGACACATCAATATTACACTATTTTGCGATATTGTCAGAAGAAGGGTATCCACTCGCAGATTTCCTCCATTCGCCCTGAAGACCTGCCCGAGGAACCGACCAACCAGCACTCTTTCCTGTACAGACGATCCAAGACTCCCGAAGAAGTCCGAGCCAAGAGGGTAAGTTGAGGGGAAAGAAGGGGGCATATTGAATATACCGACGGTCGGGTGGTAGGAACCTAATTTTGGCGGTAAACAAACTTGGTAGACATCACATTGTACAAGAATGCAGACATTGGTAAGCCAATACAAACGTAAAATCATGCACTGGTATGCCTAAATCTAAACTAATCGTCGGTAAGCTCTGCCCGTGTATGATTATCTTAAGGAGGCGGAACGCAAGGAGAAGGAAAAGGAACGGGGAGGAGGAAGTGAGAAGAAGAGGGGAAGGGATCGGTCGAGGTCGAGGGATAGAGGGGACAGGAGGGATCGCAGTAGGGACAGAAACAGGTGGGCTTACGTTTCAGAGTATATATATATATTTTTTAATTTGATTACTCCATTGCTTTTTATACCCTTTGAGTAAAGTAGATGCTGTATGGCACAATTGATGCGTCTTGACGAGCTGATTCCAAACATATCTACCTTGTTCAGTTTTCTCTAAGTTTGAACTTGCAGTGATCAAAATATCGTAATTTTAGACATGTTTCGGCCATTATCTCGAAAAAATATATACCTGCACATAGTTTTGACTGCAAATTATGAATCTACGGGTACGCGTTATTGTGGATTTCTTCGACGTGGGCTGCAGTTCAGAACATTAGTGCTTTGCTGAAAGTTGTTGCTTTATAACTCAATCGACGCATCTTGATGAGAGGATTCGAATGCTGTAAACGTTGAGTAGCATATCTCGAGAATACACCATCTTAGGTCCGTAAAACGACAAATTGTTACACTTTTCTGCCATTTTCTCTAAAGCTTTGCATACGCGTACATAAATTTTATTGAAAATTCGTAATTTAAAGGCAATTCGCCTTTTCTCGCTTATCTAAAAGCGTTTTGGCCCCGTCCGAACCTATGCTCCCTTTACTCAGAAAATGCCTCTTAAGATGCGTTAGGTATTGTTTATTAAGAAATGCTTGGATAATCATCAATTTGCTGATGTGCAGGCGTCGTTCTCGCTCGCGTGACCGCCGCGACCGCCGACGCGACTCGCGGTCGCCGTGGCGCGTCGTGGACGCGTCGCGCCGCCGCTCCCCCGCCCGCCGTCCCGATACAATCATTGGCAGCGGGGGACAGAAGATTAAGGTTGGCGGGAGATTTGAATTTAAAACGAGATATTACCAAAAGTAGCTAGGAAGGATTTGACCGTCGTGTCATAATTCCATGGAATATTCTAAATATTCAATTCTAAGTATTCAAATATAACATGATTTTCTCGTTTGCAGACCAAAGGTCGTGGAGCTCTTCGCTTTATGAGAGATGACGACAGGGAGAAGACACCGCCGCATTGGAAGAGGGAGGAGGTAAGGAAGATTGGGGAGATCATAGTTACGCACCAATCTGACTTTGGTAATAAATAAACGGAGAAAACGGAACGAGAAGTGAAAACTATGAATGAAAGGGTTTGAATGTAATATTGTACACTTGTTGAAGATGCGACTGAAGAAGCTCGAGGAGCTACAGAAGGAGCGCGAAGCGCAGGCGAGTCTTCTATTTTGAGACTTTGGGTCCCGAAGGGAAAGCGTTGTTCGCCTTCATAGATTACTGTATTCCATCCTTGAACTTGCAAGGACGATCTCTGTTCAGGGAGGCGGGGTTGTGCGAAGAGCGAAGAATGCACCCGAGGAAACGGAGGAGGAGAGTCGAGCGAAGAGGGAAGAAGAGGAGAGAACTGCGAGGAAGCAGACGAGATATCTGAAGGGTGAGGGGCTACTGTTACTGGAAAAAAACTCTTTGAATAGTAGCTTCTCTTTCAAACATAAGCAGGTAAAGTGCCTTGGTTTACACTAAAAATTACCCAAAAAAACGGCAGAATTTGACCTAAGTTAATAGAATTTGAAGTAAAAGTGCCTTGATTACGTCGTTTCCGACGTACTTTCTATGCTTTCAAAGCCTGCAAGTTTTTTTTGTTGAAATACGGTGCTGGTTATACATGAATAGTAGGAAGACGGAAATGCTTTCAGATGTTGCGCACGCGGATGAGAAGGGGAACGAGGGAGAGGATGACGACCAGGTACCGTAGACCTATTTGAATTTGAGTTTTGGCGGGAAGCGGGTTTGCGAATAAAGCTTATGCTGATGTGCAGGTGGAGTTCGAGGGCATTCAACTGCACGATAATGATGATGAGAGGGAGGATAGCGATGAGGTACGGGAAGAGAGTTTTAGCTTCTTTTTATTATTTCGGCCTGCACTAGAATTCCTAGTGTTAAACGCTTGTAAGGATGGCTGTGTTTGTTTTTCGCTAATTATGTAAGGGTAATGTATGTAGAAATGTTAGGACACTACTAGCCCATGTATGCTGTACAATTTTTCCTTTCGAATGATGACTTGTTATTAGAGTATGCAATACGTAAACGTATCGATACTCTTCAGGAGGACAAGGCCGACGTGTCACGTGAGGATGAACCTCCGCAGAAGACCCAAGAGGTTTGTATGGAGTTATGTGATGCAGTGGATATTTCATTATACGCCGAACATGTCTAAACTTCCTGAATTAGTATTGCCAAAGCACACGGTATAAATAGAAAAAACAAACACTGTTTCATCAAATTGGTCATTTCATCGACCGTGATCGACAAGAATTAGTGTTGTGAAGCGACCGATTTGAGGGAATAATGGTTTCGTAATATCCCTGTGAGATATCCATTAGGTCAGTCTAGGAGAAGGAGAGGTGGGGGGGGGGGCTAACTCCCATCTCATCCCGACCAGCCTAAACAATTTCTCTCTCTTCTCTCCCTTTGGAACCTTTTGAAATAAAACCCTTTTGGCAATCTAAACCTTGGAAGTTTCGTTATGATGATCAATATCTTTGAGGAACTTCGCGCGGAACGTGAAAAGGCCGAGGCAGATCTGATTGAAGCGAAGAGAATCGAAGAAGAGGGAATGGCTGAGAGGGAGAAGGTTAAGAGGGACGAGGAGGAGAAGGAGAGAGAAGAGGGGAAGAGGAGGGAGGAGGAGGAGAGGGCGAGGGAAGAGGCACTCAAGAAGAAGAGGGAAAACGACCTCAAGGTCGGATATTGCTATTACTTATGTCGTTTATTACCGTAATATATTTTAGAAAATTCAAATTCTTGATTATTGCCATGTTTAGGTGAAGGAAGCGGAGAAAGATAAGGAAGAGAAGAAGGATGAGGGAGAGAAGGAGACTGCAGAGATTGTAGTGAAGAAGGAGGAAAGGGCCAGCAGGTACGGTAGGGGGAGAATAGGCAAATTGATTGTCGTTACGGTAGCGATGATGGTAGCTCCATTAGCGACAAGCCTTTACGATAGCTGTATCGACTAGAACGGGATGCCTATGAACAGCTATTGTCTCTCATTGCCTCAGATGGGGGCTGATGGTTCAATTGCAGGTCGCGCTCTCGCAGTGCGGAGAAGAGGGCCAAATCCAAGTCCAAGTCGAGGTCCAAGTCCCGATCAGCCTCTCGTAAACGAAGCAGGTACGGTAGCTGGGAGAGGTTGTGGAAGGAGATGGGGTAGTGATGGCATCTCATTCATAGAAATGCTCATCAAGTGTATTGACTAAATAACGGGTGAACAAGGATGCTGATGTGCAGGTCCCGGTCACGCAGCGCGCGTCGGCGGTCGCGTTCACGGTCGAAGAGTGCGGGACGCGCGCGGAGAGGAAAGCGGTCCAAGTAAGAGGGGACTAGGGGTCGTCGTCTTCAATTCGATCCCGGAAACTATGAATGATGCTCTAGTAATAGGTTATTACTGATTGCTAGAATAGTGCTGGATAATAGTGGTTTAAAATCGGTTCCTTTTCAACGACATGTTTCGTTGTTTGTGGTCACCAGACACGTCGCAGTTATGAATGATGTGTCAAACGTAAACATCGAAAAGAAGCGATTTTAAACCTCTACTCGATAAGCTGTCCATGTGATATAGTGTCTAGTCTATCCTCACTTTGCCTACCGTACCTTCTCCACTCCTTTCGTTGCAGGACCCGTTCCCGCTCTCGTGATCGTCGTCGCGCGTCGCGGTCGCGTTCGAGAGACCGCAGACGCGGCGCGTCCCCCGCGCGTCGCAGACGCTCGCCCAGTCCGAGGAGGTACGGTAGTTGAGTCATTATCGTCGTTGACTATTCAAAGGATATTATGTTTATCACCTTGAAGCTAAGTTGGGAGAGGTGATTGGTTTATTGCAGAAGTGGCGGTGGAGGGCGTAGAATGACGGATTACGAGAGAAGACGAATGGAGAGGGATCGAAGGGATAGGGACAATCGGAGGAGAAGTAGAAGTAGAAGCAGGTCGAGGGGAGGAGCGAGGAGAGGAGGAAGGGACTCACGGTCACCGGTTAGGCATTTTACTGATATTTGTCAATTTGCGCTTTTTTATTTCTAAAAAATGCTGTATCTAAAAACAAAAGCGTGCAATATTGTATTAATGTGAACGTATATTAGTAGTTTTTTTTCCGTCCTTGTACCGTCAACACAAACATCATAGTTCATCTGAGTGATAAGAGGGACCAAGAGAACGACACAAGGGCACACTCTATCGATGATGGGAGACGGGGAATGTAGCAAGATGTAGTCTTGTGGGGAGGGAACTGAGGGGACGGGGGGCCGGAAGTGTGTGGAAAGTGTATGGGAAGACGACGGAAGAGGACTGTCAGCTGATAGACGAGAGAGGGAAGGGGAGAAACAATCACGAGGAAAGGGAAGACCTCGTTGGGGTACGGTGGAGAGTGTAGCGGGTCGAATTGTTGTCTAGCTAGACGCGGAGACTTTTACTTGCACCACACTCATGGGGTGCGGTATCTAATACACAACACAGGATTGATCTTCTGGGTATCCTGTTTTGAGTGAGTTGCAAGTAGCGATCGATCTCTTTTGTGCTGATGAACAGAGAAAGCTTTTAAATTCCTTCCCGTGCACTAGCTCTAGGTCTCTATGCAGTGTCTGTAGTATCGTCTTTACGATCGTAGTAAAGGAGGGAATGAGGGGTGCATGCAAGGCAGTCTTGATACAGTGGGGGACGATAGGAGAGGGGAAGTCCGAGAGAAGGAAGGGGATGAGACGGGCGTAGTTCATCGTCGACTAGACTGTCGATGGAGAAGAGACTGGGACAGGGAAACAAACAAACAAAGAACGCGTGATCTCTGTCTGACAGGACTGTTTCAAGCCGTGGGGTACGAAAGATCACGATCGGTGGTGAATGGTTGGCAAATAATGCAATGGGGCTCCCACAATGTCCCCTAAATCACCTATTATTGATCTCTGGAAAAGTACCGATCGATAATTCTCTCATTTGCAGCGCCGTCGTAGTCGCACGCGCAGCAAGTCGCGCGGTCGTCGTTCTTCTCGTTCCAGTTCGCGATCCAAGAGGTACGGTATTTCTGTGAGAGGCGGGAAATTCAAAAAGTTAAATTAGTCTAAGAAAACGTGCGCGTAAGCTGGCATTATTATTATTGAATTGATTTTATCAATTCAGCCGCTCTCGATCATCGTCGAAATCGTGAATGGGACGACTGCCTCATCCTGCCCCCCCTTCATTGTTAGCCCCTCGTTTCCGTAATCTATTCAATCCCATAGTGAACACTTCTTCGGATTTTTCTTGTCAATCTATGATTCTCTAATTTCTTGATCCCTAGTATGCAACTTGTTTCCACCAGCAATCAATGCCCTTCTCATTACTCTTATTCTTATTTCCCTTTCTATGGTATGAGCGACGCCGCACTGCTTTGTGTTGTCTGATTATCATCCCCTTTCCCTCCTCCGCCCCTTTATTAAATCCAATTGATGTTGTCCCCCCTCCCTCAGATTGATAGCGTATACACAATAATGAGTGCCGATGAGAGGTCTTCTCTTATCTGTTGACAGTTTATTTGTCTCTTTCTCCGGACTCTCTCATAACCCTCCTCTCTCTCTCACTCTCTTCCCGCCCCCTTTAATATCACCCCCATACCCTCCCTCACTCCCTTCATTCCTGTCCTTACCTAGCTCTTGGTTGGGGAGTCCTTATTAGCTCTTTGCCCTTTGAAGTTCGTCTGCTTTTAGCAGAAAAAAGCTTATGATGAGAGTACCAAGAGCTCATTTTCCCCTTTGTTTCCAGGCTTTTCGGTCCGATTGTAAGTGGACGAATCTGTTATCTTTTGTTTTTTTATTTATTATAACACGGAGGATGGTTATATGTTGGAAGTTGAGTACTGTAAGCAGTTATTGTTGTCGATTTGTAGTCTGTTCTGAAAATCCTTTCAAACAACCCCAGCCTTTTAGAACCTTATTGTATTTCGTCTGACACTTATTTTTAACTATCTCATCATTCTCTTACCTTTTCCCATCTCTTGATTTGGGTCATTCGAATGCTCTTTAACGCTTCATCCTTTACAAGATCTTTAGTCGTTCTGTTTGTGTTTTGACTTATATTTGGTGGCAATGAAAGGAGGCGACCAAGGTCTTTTGCACAGATTTCGGGGGATATGTACTGGGTTACTGTAGCAGCTGAAATGTGACCCTCTTTGATGCCTGGTGTAAGGAAGCTTTGGAACGCATTGGACTCCGCGTCTTTGGGCTATGTGATCGGCCATGGTATTACGTAAGCAACGTCTCCCCAATATCACATTGTTTATCAGTCGACGTTTGAATTGCTTGTGGAGACGTCTCGAGACGAGTGCAGGCTAATACGGTAGACGAAGGGTGAAGTCTTTAGACAGGCTGTGGAGATAGGTGAAAGATTACAATGAGAACAGAACAGGATGAAAACTAACTGAGGACCCTGCCTTATGAAAAGCGTAGTATGCTAGCATTTCATTTGTTTACACAAATATTGCCATATTCGGTTGGATCCGCGCTCACTTTATTGCCCGAGATAAGGCGGAATCGTCATGGTGATTGCGACGTGTTGATTAGTTGGAAAGTGGAGAGACTCTGCTATTATTTGTGCCCTCGTATTCTCTCGATTGTTGACGGGTCTCCACTCACATGTTTGGTCCCAATGACTGATAAGAAAACTGTCGAATCGTTCTCCAATCGAGACAAGGCCACTTCATTAGTTGCGGGCGCTTTTGTGTTCAGTTTATTCAAGCTTCAGCGAGTTTTCAGGAATTTTGACAAGGAAAGCAAAGTTATCTCGTGTCTATCTATATGTGCCGTTCGTGAAACGTATTCCTGATCGCTGTCCATATCCCGTCCTCCTACCGTAATCCTCCCCCAGATGCGACTATTACTATTCGTCGGCCTCTTGGCGGTGTCAACTTTCGCAGCCATTGACGTGGCCAACAAGGATCTAGGAGAACTGCTCAAGGTATCGCAAACTGAAAGGACGTCTAGAGACGTAGGATAGTTTACCAATGCGTGAGAAGACCGATTGGTCAGTAAGCGTGTTACCGTGTACCGCTTACAGTATCCCCAGCGAAATTAGGCTTTTCTGTTCAGGAACTCAACGAGGTCGACGACAGTCTCGACGTGCTCATAGGCAAGGAAAAGTTCCAGGCTGAATTGGCCAAGCAGGATCTCAAGGATGTAAGGAGCTACCGTAATCTTTGTCTTCGTGGTGGGACCCAGAATGGCTTGAATTCAGGCAGCCGAGATCGAGTTTGAGCGACGAGTGGAGATTGCGAAAAAGAAGGCACGAGAGGTGAGCGGGAGGAAGGGTGAAAGGGTATGACGGAATATCGATCGAAGTCAAAAACAGGGGAAACATTGCGTTGAACAGTGTAGAGAGATGGAGATATAATTGGCACAGGGCCAAGAAATATCTTGATGTGCAGGCAAGGGAACAGTACGAAGCGAAGAAGGACGAGTTCTACGCGCAATTGGATGCGAAGAGGCAGGAGGCCCTCGATCAAGCCAAAGCTAAGCTTGTCAGTTGGGGGAAATATAATTCTCCGTCGGTTGCCTCATTCCTTTTTCCGTCTAGAGAGTGAAGGGGTCTGAAGAGGCGTTCAGACAATGTTATAAGGAGTTTACTGGCGGAACATTTTCGCGAATAATGTCTAAGTAGATGGAGTTGGGAAGGAAAGAGGGAAGGTAGGTGAATGGCGATCTATGATAGATAGTTCGATATAAACGGCTCAACTTCAGAAGGAGCATCGGGATGTGAAGAAGCAGGAGAGGGAAGAGGCCAAGCAGAGGTACGAACAGCTACTGGTCAAGTTCAAGGATCAGATCAACAAGAGGAAGGTGCGACTGACTTCCCGGATAGTGAGAGATTCAAACAACCTAATCAACTTTCCTGACCACTCGATTCAGGTGGCAAAGGAAGAGCAACGCAAGGCGTTGGCCGACTACATCAAGAAGGTATCTAGGCTGTGCTTATTCTCGAGTAGTTTTCATCCATTTCATATCTTCTCTCCGTCAAATTCCTTAGATAATGCATGAATACTCTAATCATTTATCAGGTCGAGGACACCATCCAGGACAACCGAATCACCCGGGCTGAGGAGAAGAAGCAGAGACTTACGGAGCGACAGGCCGCTCGTGATCAGTTCATCGAGGATGTATGATCCTTGCTCTTTGATCCTTGGTCTTTGATCTTTGGTCTTTGGTCTTTGATCTTTCATGTCGAGTACAAGTCGCAACGCGAGGTCTTTGATCCTTGGTCTTTGATCTTTGGTCCTTGACATTTGGTCTTTCATGCAGTACAAGTCGCAACGCGAGGCACTCGCTAACGAGCAGAAGGAGCTGGCCAAGCAAGTTCACGATCTGAGCAAGCGAGAGGATGAACTGCAGAAGTCGCTGAAGGACGCCTTCGGAAACACGGTAGAGTGTACATAGTTTGATCTTTGATCACTGATCTTTGATCTTTGACCTCTGACCTCCTTGCAGATCAAGCAGAACTTCAAGGACGCGCTCGAGGACTACCTGGAGGACAAGCTTGAGTTGGTGAGTTGCGAGAAATGGCGGGAAAAGGAGATTCAAAGTCTGAGCCTGATCTTCAGGAGGTGGCGGTGGCGGGAGCCGCAGAATCGATCAAGGGAGCCGCTACGGCCGGGCCCTCGCAGGGAGTACACGTGGAAGTTAGCCGATGGGGGCAGTTTTGTGATAGTCATAAAGGCGGGAGATTTCAATATCCGTATGAATCTCCTAAAAAAAGGGCATGAATTCAGGGAGACATCAAGAAGCAGCCAGGACACAAGCCGGAGATTGAGAACGTGAAAGTCGACCCGCGTGCCTCGCTCGTAGACACGTCAGTACCGTAATTGAATTCCCGCCAAGTTTTTTTATTGATCTGGAGTGTCTATAGCCTTGACACATTCTCTCATCTCCTCCCCTACTTCCTCAGCGTATCCCAGTATCCTCTAATACAACGTAGAACACGTCTCTGTATTCAGACTCACGGGCAAGTCGTCTTGGGAGACCGTAACCTGGGTCCTTCTGGTGCTCTGCATTCTGCTGGCCGTCGCCCTCATCGCCATCATTCTCTACCAGGTGGGAGATCCAAGATCAAAGATCAAAGATCAAAGATCAATCGTCAGGTGGTCAACAAGCAGAAGGAGTACGAGAAGCTGGACGGGCGCAACGACGGACCGCAGGGTATTTGCTAGGAAAATTATCGATTTATTGAATATCTGCCTCACTCAACTTTGTATATAAATGCGCTTCGATAAAGCTTCTGTGCGAAAATCGTGCCAGTATTTGTTTATTCTGTCTCAGAGTTAGAGCTGAACGCTGAAATACTATAGACCGCTGCTACTATAGATCGGTACGATCACGTTTTTGTCTACTCTTGCACAGTGGAAGCGAACAGCTTTCTCATAAAATCACTGTGAGCAGGATCACAAAATTGCGATAACTTTTAATTATAAGTTCCGCGTGAAACATATTCCCTTCCAGGCAACGAACAGTCGGGTCTCCTGGTAGGGTCGCCCAAGGGAGGCGCCTACGACTCGTCCCTGGTAAGTCCGGTCAATACCCTTGTCCCTTCTCGCAATCCCTTCCACCTACCGTAACCCCCTTCCCATACCGTAACCCTTCCCCTCATTCCAGCCTCCTCCGGCAGTCCCCGTAACCGCGGGTCCCCTCGTCCCTGCCTCTGCTCCCGCAGCTCCGCCTTCTGAGGCTCACCAGCAGTTCTAAATCCCGGATTCTGGAACATCTAATTCCCGGCCCTACTGTAAGCCCTTTCATACACCAACCCAATAGACCAGCCACATTCGCATTCTATCATTGCGCATAGAAATCGATGACATTCCTTCTCCCCTTACCCATCATTGCTGTTTATTGCCTTGTCCTTCATTTATTGCGAGTCTTATCTTTTGAGTGTTTGTGATTACCTGTATTGATTGTGTGATAAAACTGTATAGAGGAGTGGGAGATGGAAATGATGTAATGGGGGCTGCATTTTTTTATTTATAAAGCGGCCGCACGTTTAATCTGGGGAAAATCTGAGCTCAGATAATGTCAAGATAATCTCGAGATTATTTTTAATTTCGAGCTCGTTTTCTCAGTTTCGGGTACATATTCATGCAATTTTGTCATCGGAATCGGATTCTCCGTCCCTGATTACCATATAGAGGCAGAAAGAAGCATGACATTTAATCAAGATTGACTAGAAAACGGTATCTCACCATTATCTCGACGAGATAATGAGGAGCTACCTCACCTCAGAAAATCTCGCCATTAATTCGGAGCTCGCCATTTTTTGGCGAGAGAGCACGCGTTTTTGAGAGAGCAAAACTGAGCAGTAGATCTGTGCTCTCTTTTGCTCTCTTCATTTTGCATACTCTCTCGTCGCTCTCTAGCTCCCAATTAATCACGAGATAATTGCGATACTCACTCTCCACTGATCTACCTGTCGACCGCAAAAGGGAGGACGGGGTGAATTAGAATAAGTTTCGCGGGCCCCGCTCATTGGAGCAGATGGGGTGATGGGTAAGGAAGGCGCATTTTCGGTTATGTTTCTATAAATACCGGGATAAGCCTACACAGCTTGAACACATAACCGTGGAAAAGCGTCAAAACGAGAACCGCATTGGGTAGAGACACAATGTTCACACGAGACATCTCAACCGACACAAGCGCATAACAGTTTACATTTATTTCAACTATTCCTAGACATTTCTGAAAATTAATAGTAAGTCATCACTGAGCATCGATCAACGTTCGCCTTCACGGTCGCAGTTTATCAGCGAGCTTTTTTGAGATGTCGTTAGAGTGTGCAAGCGTGACGCACAAATGGAAGCCTTTACGAGTTGACGAATGTTGTGCTGACTTTCTGTGGAGGAATCGGAATGTTCAAGAATTCTGAAATAAGCACATTACTACGAGTTATGAATGATGAATGAAACATAAGCATAGAAAGAACTGTCATGCACAACTCTACTATGTATATTTACTAAATAGCTAGATATGCATTAGCCGTAATCGAGTACCTCGTATAATCTCTCTGAATACGGAGCTGGTCGCTGCTAGAATCCAAAGGTGTGCGAAGGCACGAAAGTCGTCGAGACATCGCCAGATCTTACAAGAATTTGTTTATTCGCAAAAAAACGTTACGTCATTCCTACTTTGCCTGCTAAACAACTGCCTACCTGATGAAAAACGTTGAGCCCTCCAACAATCTCGACTACGTATGTATCGATGTAGATGATTGCCTACAGAAAGCTTGTTATTACTGTACATAATCGTCGTTCATTTATGAGTCTTATCTTACAAGTGCCACCCACGGTAGAAAAGCGAACCAACCGTCATCGTTCCAACTCCGATCATAACTGTTGCTTGAGTGCACGAGACAACTAACATCGTCTTATATGGAATCTTCGCCGTTGACGATTGCGAACTTTTCTGAACGTTTCGGGACTAACGCTAACCTAATCGAACCCCTGAGGGATATTGAAAAGGAAGACCCACTCGACAGGAAAGGGCAATGAGAGTGAAGAGAACGAGGAGTGGAACGAGTATTCCGAAGAGGAGTCCCTGCACTGCTTCTGAGAGAAAGGTTGAGAACTGAAAAGTGGATGGCATGATAATTTCAACCAGACTGCATCATTGCTATATAAGTAGATATAAACGACCGAGACCTCTGTAAAATGAAAAAAAATCTAGTTCTATGCTGTACTGACCCATGCAAAGTACTTGATATAAAGCAAGGACAGAACTCCGTCTAGATCTACGAAGAAGGAGAGAATGGGAAAGAGGGGAAGATGAACGGAGAGTGAGATGAAGAATTGGAGGAGAACTGCGACAGAGAAGAAGCGACGCCAGAACTTAATTGAGCATGCTACCTTATCGATGTTCCATCAATGATCGTTATCAATCTTCACTTTCAATGTCCTAACCTATCCCGTTTCAAGATGCTAAATTGCTAGTCTCAAAATGATCGGTCTCGTCTGGTGCCTAGATATCTATAATTATCGTGACTAACCGTTCGAGCCCAGATCGGTGCTGCTACATAGGAGAGTTGAACCAGACCCATGGAGAAGGCTGTCAGGTACTGATAGAGACACATGAATCGATCGAAGACGAAGTAGATGGTCAGGGGACGAGTGGGATACTGTAGGTATGGACGGAGCAGCTGAAGGGGCATAATGGTATAAGAGTGAGGTATGGTTGGTGAAAAGTTCCGTCAATAGTCGCATTCCTATTTCCGATGAGAGAACGAAGCGGCATGAAGGGAGTCCAAAAAGTAGGAATGAGCTAACTGACGGAACGTTTTATATAATACTGAAGAATACTCTTTTCAGATGTAGGAATTAGATAATGATGGAATGAGATATACCTCACAGGTAACTGGAGCGTTGACAGCTAAGCGAATGCCAATGTACAGTAAGCTGTTGGGAATACTCTAAAGGGAAGGCTAGTGGGAAATGGCCCGGTTATCTCACCAAGCTCAGACAGATGGCCAGCAAGCGAAAGAATGGACTGCGAAGCAACTCATTGCTTCTGCAAGTGTAAAGATCTTCCATTCGAGTCCATCATCTTACGTGCAACTATTCAGATTTTTACAATGCGCGTGTAGTTTGAAACACTTTAGGGCTGACAGAATGGGTGTGAAAGCACAAATAGACAGGTAAGCATGATCTCACAACCTGACTCTCTTCATTCGTCTTCACTTTTCCGCCTGACCGGCGCACTGTTTTTGCACTTTCACACCCATTCTGCAAGCCTTAAAAGACTTTAATTTCTTGATTTCATGGCAGATATTAGAATCTTTCCCAGAATAGTGTCTGACTATCTATAGGTGGTCATTTATCAAAGGTCTAACCTTGCCCTTCCGAAAGTGGCTTTGATGAAAAGCAAAGCAAGAACCGATGAGAATCCAACGAAGACGAGTCGCACAATGTATATTCGAATGGCCAGCGAGCGATTCTCATTCATTTCGCAAGGATATCTAACTGAAAGCAGTGTTTGAATCTATACGTTTGTGCAATTTTTAGCCAGATCAAGAAAAAGAAACTAAATTCATACGCTAGGATAGGCAAGACAAGATGTTGTGAAAATTACAAAAGATTAGGGAACTTACCGTTCATCTCTCACAATCAGGCGCAGACTTTGAGTGAGAAGCAAGCTAACTGCTGGTTGCGAAAAGTGTGTGCATGTTCTGTTATTTCATCATCGCAAGGGAATTGCGTCCCGATTCAATTATAATGCGCAAAGTTCCTCAGCCAAACGCACAGTACAGATAAGTTTATGCCTATTATGGTCTATTATGGTGGAAGTAATCAACTTATTGCCGCAAGATGGTTACGAATTCGTCACCCGCTGTCTTTGTTGCGCGTCTTCACAATCTCCAACTGATAGTATATAACCCTTTACAGTTTACAGTTTTACACCGTTTATCTGGGCTAGCAGTGGAGGGGCTCCAAAGGAGGGAGTCTTGATAGATAGGAGAGGTCGGGGACTTCAAATCTTCGTCAAATACTCACTCAGCCCGCGGTGTCCATGATCTTGAGTATCCTCTTGATCCTGGTTTGGCGCTAGTTCCCCCGTACGCCAAGTTTTCAGGGGGAACGATTCATCTTCTTGTCCAAGATTGAAAGGGGTGCGCTTGATTGAGAGAGAATTAAGAGAGCCGACCACCCGCGACGAGGACAGAGAGGAAGAATGATAACCCTTTAATTCCATGGAATTTTTACATATTTTCTCCATCTAAACCATCTATTTTATATATATCTAAATATCTATATATAAATATATGTAATTCCTCACGAGGCTCCATCCTCCAGTCTCGTGTCTGTTCTCTCCCTCCCAGTACCTCATTTTATGCCCCTTCTCTGCCGTTGATTAGAGTGCTCGGCTGTCGCAATTACAGAGGGACGGGAGGTCGAGGTGTCAAAGTGCTAGGGGGGTTAGGAGGGGGGGCTGGAATGGGTTACGGTAGGCTATGGAATACAGCCACAGGGCACTGGTCTGCTGAGGGAATATCAACACAATATCTTCCTTGTGTTTCCGGAAATGATAATCTCACAAAGCCATTTATCAGTACAAGTCCCGTCTTTCCCATAACGCTTGTGTTCCGCATCTCATCGATCACCTCCCGTTTCTCATTAACTCTCAAGGCCAGAATACATAGCCATCCTCTCTATCCCTCAATATTCCTTCTAGCTATACTCCCTCTCCTCAGTCTCCTCCCTCTCATCTCTCCTCCCTCTTCTCTTTTCTCATTCACTTCCATCATTTTCATCGTTTCTTCCAATGGTCTTTTGCTGTCCGCGCTCTCAGCCCTCAACTTTAGCTATTTTTCCACTGTTTTGCAAAGGGTTTCAATCCGAAATGTAGCTAACAATAAGCAATCTCATTTAATGCTCCGAACATAAATTCCAACGTTTCCAAAACATTGGCCAAGAAAGCGTTGGTTCAGATCGATGTAATTCTTTATTTCTTCATCCGATCCATCTGCCTGATCGTCCACTCAAGCTAATAACAATGTCCCCTTCCAAGCCTTACCGTCCCACCCCGATAATTGATAGCCATTACACGTGTCCCGTGTATGTAATCGTACTAATATGCGATCTGTGCAAGGGAAAGAGAAGAAGAAGAAGAATGGCCAGCAATTATTCTCTTGCGCGGTGTACAACTGAACAGATGGTTGGGTCAGACTGTGGATGAAGAAAGGGGGAGAGAGAGAAGAGGATAAGGGGAGTATTGGGACATTGAACATTCTGTCTCTGTCTCAGTCCTCCCGGTCTGTCCCTACTCATTGTCAAATTATTAGTAGACAAATTTTATTTCGTTCCCTCCCTGACCCTCGCTCTTTCCCTCCTTCTTCCCTTCCTCCACCTCCCACCCTCCCTCTCTTCGCTCGTTCCCTCGTAAGTGGTAGATGTTCCCGTCGCACTGCTTTGTACTCGGAGCGTCCAATCCGAGTGACACATGTCTGAGGGGAAGAAGAGGAAAGGGGATGAGTGATAGGGGGAGAGATAGACAAGGATATTCAGCTAGTCTTGTTGACATTCAGTCTCTTATATCCTTATACTCATCAAAATTAGGCAGTCTAAGACTATTTTCAAGCAGTAATTTTTCCCCTGTAAACGTCTATTACAGATTCCACGGGAGTTGTCCTCAAAAACGGAACGATTTAATACTTTTAATTGAAATAACAAACTATTCCCGCTGATTACGCTGTCCAATTCACTAGTTATGTGTTACCATGGCAGAAATTTAAAGAATCGCAAGAAAATTTGAGGCGGAGAGGTATTATAGATCAGCGCACGTATTTGCATAGACAGTTCGCAATCGTTTGCGTACTCTTTGTCAACTCTTGTGGAACTTTGTATATGGATACTTCCGCATATTTGAACTGATTGTCATCTCTCAATTAGCACATTCCCTCACTCCCTGACCCTTTCCAATCTCCACGCTCTCTTGCCTCTTCCCCCTATCGTATCCCGAATCATAGAAGGGCGTGCCCTTCGCGTGAAGATGCCTATCTCTTTCCCTCCGCTGTCACCCTTCTATCCACCCCTATTCCTCCTCCCCTATCCATTCCCTCTGACCCTTCCATTCATTCGTACAATTCGCCCGCCAATCATTCCTTCTATCCCCTTGACACGCGTTTAGCCATACGGTCTGCATCAATTCTGGATCTGAAGATATGCTTTTTGCGGCAATAATAGATTTCTTGTTCTATATAACAAGAGTAGATCTAATCACCCTGATCGGGTATTCCGAGTTTTATGCGATTTCATTCACTCTCCGCGGAGTAGTGAAGGCGCAAAGAGCACTTTTCACATAATCGGATATATTAGCCGACTGAGAAGAGATACAGCTCTGAATTATTGATAAAATGATTTTTCACATTATTCTGATCATCTTAGTAAAAAGAACGATCGGAAAAGAAGGCCGGAAAGGCCTAAATTGATATATCAGGGTAGCGCGGGAATTCAAATCCTACCGTACTGGTGGGCCGGCTCCTTTATGCTGTCGTCACCGCTCACGGAGTGGATAGATAGTATATAATTCGTGGTTTGATGGAGGGGGAGGAGATGAGTTGAGTTGAGTTGAGAGAGCGAGTGCTTTAGTGCGCAATGATGGATCGGACGCAGGGAGGGTGGCTTATTTATGGACGCTTCTGCTATAATTTATTATTTACCACAGAAATGCGCAAGATGTTGTTCTACTTCGCAGTTGTCGTAGATGCGAGACAAGCAAAGCATCTCCAGATTCGGTTGGATGGCTCAAAATGTCTTCTTTCCGGTGTCTTCCTCGTTCTATTCTTTGCTCCTCTTCATTCGCTCTTCTCAAGGCATGAGTGCCCACACAACCGCACACAACAGCCATATATTCTCAACAAAGGAAGGCGCAGCTGGGTGTGGGAAAGCAAGAGAGTAAGAGAGGAGAGGGGGGGTTAAGGGGGAGAGCGAGGGAGGAGTAGGGAGGGAGCAGAGAGGTGAAGATGGGAGAGGGGGATGTTGGAGCGAGGAGCTCCAAGTATTAGTTTCCGCCACCACTTTGCCAGCCTCTTCGATCTACGTTCTCATAGTTTTCCACTCTCCTTTCTGATCAATCTTTCCCTCCCTCCTGATGACTGATATATCCCCCCTCTCCTCCCCTATATCCTTCATCTCCAACCATCTGTCCATCTCTTCTCATCTTCTTCTTCTCACACCTCTCACTCCCCTCTCATAATCCTTCCAAGATGGTCTGTCTAGATGGCATCGTAATCCCTCCCTTTCTCCTTCATTACGTGTTCCTCTCGCTACTTTTCATTTCAGACTCTTCTCATTATTTTGTAGAATATCTAAGTGAGATTGAAAACAAACATACGAATATTGCTCGTTCTGCGAGAGACTTCCTTTATTTGCCTCCGCTTTTCCATTTCTACATTTTTAAAAGCGTTAGTTTTATTTCTAAAAATATATTGTGAGCAGTTATTAAAAACTTTTAGGAAAAAATTAGGACTCAAAATAAACATAAGCCTTACGGTAGGTACAGCGAATATTGAGCGCGCTCCGGTTGGACTACCGTAATCTCTTCCAAGTTTCGTATCTCTTTCTCTGTGCTCTCGTCACGTAGGTGCTCTCTGGTCTAGTCAAACCCAATTTATCTGCCCTCCTCTCTCTTCGATGGAGTATTCGTGAGAGAGTACACCTTCCCCTCTCTCTTCAGTATGCGTCGCCGGCGTCTGAGATCGCAGTGTAAATGACTCCGCGACTCGCCAGGTACAGTTACACTTTTTCACAACGTTTCTTTCAAATCACTTTGTTCGCTTGTATATTTACTTGCATCTTGCTCTAATTTAGCAAAAAGCGGTGCTCTCTCGCTTCAAATTGAGATTGGATCTTGTAGAGCAACTTGTTTTCCGATCGACCTTGTTCGAATTAGTGCTTGCCTCTACGAACAGAGTGTATGCAGCTTTACTCATTACCAACTTGTCTTATTCTTCTCTTACAGTATGCGTGTACCGTACTCTCGCCTCCCACCCCCTCCCCACTACTCCCGATGGCCCCTCCCAGTCTTCACTACCAGGCGGTAAGTCAGGATGGCAAAGCATCAGAGGCTCGTGGAGTATTTCAGAAAGCTAAAACCTCTTTCTATGATTAACAACGATGGGAGCTACGCTATTTTTATAATCTCTAAACCTTCGTAAATAGCTTGATTTCAGTCTCATCGCAATCTGCGCAGCCCTGCTCTTCGTCTCGTTTCTCGTCTTTTCCTTGTCCTCCGAAGATCAGCAAGCCATCGCTCCGACGAGGTTCAGCTTTATTATGATCATCTTCTGTCCTGTAATTAGATGTAAGTTGTTCTTTGATATATCTCTGATATACTCGACAACCTCAACTGGATATCTTGGCAGACAGCGATTCTCGCTGGATGAGATGCGATCGTTCGCTCTGCGGAAGTCTCTGTCAACGGACTACAAACCCGGCTACTACACACGGGCCGCCACCTCCTTCGAACGAATGCTCGTGGATCCGGAGAGTCGGTGAGCCGGGGTTTAGACTCGGATTGACGGATGCTGTATGCCGTTATTCTCGGACTCACTTGAACCAGTATGAAACCGAGCGTATCCAAAGCTTAAAACGCATATCACATTTATGGTCAAATCACCGACGATTTTTGTGCTAGGACATTGTGTTGATTTCCGTAAACTACCGTAACCCATTGACCAATTGCAGATTCGACATAGCAGGTCATGACGTGCTCGTCTTTGTTCACATTCAGAAAACCGCAGGTACGGTAGCCTTTCTCAGTATCTGGATATTCCATCAGTTATGAAATGCATCCATTCATGCAAAGCATGGCTTATGTTTTATCGTCGACTATTGTGGTGACTTTGTCACCGAAGTCTTTCCAAGTCTGCAATACTCTGGGAGAAATGGCTGATTGAGGTACGTCGTTCGAGAAGTATCTAGTGCACCATCTGGACGTGGATCGGCCGTGTGAGTGTACGAAGATCAAGAAGAGATGCACCTGCAAGCGACCCGGAGGAGTCAATGAGGTCAGAGGCTGTCTTGTTCATACATGGGCGTGGACCCGACGGTCCGGTGTATGCCCCTCATTTTGTCAGAAACTTAGCTTGGTGGGCACCGCGTTAGACGAGATACCCCGTTGATAGGACAACTAAATTTTCAAGTTATTTAGTGGTAGGCTCTAGTTCAATATATAATGGACGGTAAATCTGCCCACGTATGATTAGCAGATTGAACGCGAGGCATTGACCACCGCTTATGAAGCTTCTAGCAATCTCGATATGTGTAGATGATCTTTGATCTCTCATATCCTTTTATTCGCAGACCTGGCTGTTCTCTCGCTACTCGACTGGTTGGGTGTGCGGACTGCACGCGGATCTGACGGAACTCTCCGTCTCGGCCTGTGTCGATACCGTACTCAACAAGAAGGAGGGTGAGTCATACACGGGCGCGGTTGTCCAATCGGACGTTAGGATGGGTGACTGCACTAGAGAATCATAGTGTAAAACACTTGTAAGGATGGCTGCTTTTGTTTTTCCCTAATTACGTAAAATGATCCGCTTTGCCAATCCTATTCCAAATGCAATTAGAAGCTACGAATACACTACAAATTCGTAAAGGGCAAGTTCAGAACAAGAGAGCAAGGGAACTCTGTGTTTTAGGTGCGCAGGCGAGACGTCGCTACTTCTACACAACTTTCCTGCGAGAACCCATCACTCGGTTCATCTCTGAGTACCGGCACGTAAGCAGGTAACTTGGTCTTTGATCTTTGTAGTCTCATCTGTGATCTCTATATGTTGATCTTTAGTCTTTAAAGGGGCGCAACCTGGTCAGCCTCTCGGCACATGTGCAACGGACGGCCGCCGACTCCCTCTGAACTGCCGTTGTGCTTCGATCCGAGGATAGGGTGAGTCGAGAGATCAAAGATCAACATTTTAAAGAAAAAGTACGATAATCAGTACTATGTACAATTCAAAGACCAAAGTCCTAAAATGAAATAGAAAGATGAAAATGGCGGTTTGTTTCGCAGATGGGAGGGTGTGTCCCTGGAGGAGTTCACGGGTTGCCCCTTCAATCTCGCGTTCAATCGAATGACCCGAATGCTGGCTGACTTGACACTCGTCGACTGCTATGATACGACCAAGATGGATCGGGGCAAACGGCAAGTCCTTGATTAATCTTTGATCTTTCAGCTCTCTCTTATCTGAATTTATTGTAAAATTTTTTTATTATTTTTGATGTCATGGTATCGAAATGAGGTTCGATATATTATGCGTTTCAGCGAGTCAATCATGCTGGAGAGTGCCAAGGCCAATCTTCGTTCCCTCTCCTTCTTCGGTCTCAAGGAGCGAATGGACGACAGTCAGTGGGTCTTCGAGCGACTCTTTGGATTACGGTAGGTTATTGATGTCTTTGTTGTGACTGACGGCTATGCTGCTATGGTAGCGCTCGCCAATTAATTGTTTGGCAATAATATATAGTAGGAAGAGTTTAATCATACTCTCTTCACAACAAGCCATTTATTTGAGAACTGCAAAGGTGGAGTGAGTTACTATAATAATACGAATCCTTGATTGCTTGCTAAAGAGCTATGGAAATGTTTGAGGTTCACGAAGCGATTGTCTGTCTGGTCGAAGAGCAAGTCGAACGATACCGTAGTCTCGCCGGCATTGATGCGCAGGATACAAGAGGTGAGAGCTTTCTTAAAGGGACATGGAAGCCAAAAAAGATTGGCTTTCATATGAAAGTTTATCGCCTAAATAATATAAAAACCAAAATCAGAGTGCACAAAAATGTCTACTTCGCGAGATATCCTAAAAATCGTTTCCCAGCCAAGGCGCAGTCTTACTGCGTTTAGCGCATAGTAACGAGGCAAATGGCATTGAGGTATTCTCGGAACAAATAAATATTTCTCCAAAAATTTTTTTAGAATATTTTTCAAACGCTATTATCTTTATTATCGTCTAAGAAACATATTTTACAAGTATTGCCATATTGGGTTTCAAAAAGTTTCTCGCTTCCATGTCCCTTTAATGCTAATACGATTATAATATTATATTGTAAAATACTCTGTGGCATCGATGAGCTTTCACAGAGTTGAAAAGCAAAGCGCAATAATTATCTGTTTCCATCCGACCCATGAAATGCATATGCGATAAGTGATGGTCTATGCCAGAAGATAAGCAATACAACTCCTCTTTCAGTTAAACCACCTCGACATCCAATTGTATGCATACGCGGTCAAACTCTTCGATGAACGAATGTTTCGCATGAAACACGACGGTTTGCCGGCTACCGTACTTACGGTATGTTTCCGTAATTGAAATAGGATCAATGTATATTAACCATGAGCTAGATGGTCGTTTATGATGATCTCGCTATGTTCACTTCCATATACAAGGGTAGAAAACATGCATTACTTGCAGCCGACATTTCCGCCCGCGAGTCAGTTCGCGATAGGGGAAGGAGAGAGGGGAGAGGAAGAGGAAGAGGAGGGAAGGAGGAGTGGGGACAGTAACGAAGAGGAAGATGACGACAGCGACCGGTACTGACAACCTGAATATTATTGGAGGAAAACGAACGTTGAGAGAGCTGCACAGTTCTTTCCGCTAAACACCGTAAAACTTCAGCCGGAACCGGCTTTTAGCCTAAGCTGGCATTTTGCCAACAGCGTTTCACTGTATTTAGCGGAGTGCGCTGCAAAGATTTCTCAACGTTCCTTTTCCTCCAACAATACCGTTATTCCCATTTGAATTCCCGCCTTTCCCCGACCAACCATCGCGATTAGAAACTGCACAGCTCTTCCTTTTCATGGCATTACCGTATCGTAGTCGGGTTTTGAACCTCTCCAATAGATTGGTCTCCTCTGTGTCTTGAGTCCACCTTTGCCTTTGACCGTATTCACACGGATTGTACAGTTTTCATGACTTTGATTACCCTGGTGATATTTTTTTCTTTTTGTAGACTGTAATCTGTATACATTAACCCTCTTGCCAAGCAGATAGCTTTAATTACTTATATGCCAGTATTTGCCTGAATCTCCGCCCAACATTCTGTGGTCAGCTTTCGCTTCTCTTTCCCAAATAACCAAATGCTCAAAGAAGTATTAGACCGAATTTTACCTTGTCGCATCTAGTCTAGCATTTCAAGTTCAATTTTCTTGACAAAGATTTAGTGTTGTCATGTTTGCATGCAATGTTATTACGAGTCTTGGTGTGCCTGATGAATGCTACACGTACATGATGGATCATGAAGTAAAAGGGGAACTGCCGTAGCTGCACCTTACTGTAATACATGGGCGTGATTGTCCGATCGGACGTTAGGATGGGTGCCTACACTAAAGAATCATAATGTAAAACACTTGTTAGGACGACTGCTTTTGATTTTCTATAATTATGTAAGGCACGCACCCTGCAAAAATGTTCGGACAACACTAGCCTATGAGTGCTTACTACTGTACATGGGATGTAAACAGAATGTAGTAGTAAATAAGGGAATATAAAGAGTATACATGAAAATATGTAGAGAATGTTGATTGAGACGAATTAACCAAGATCACCTCTGTCGGCTCCTTCTCTAGCAACAACTGGCGTTCTTGGGGAAGTAGCGCTTTTAAGAGAAGATCAAAATTCGTTCCAATTTCTGGATGTTTGACACCACTCACGCGTTGAAAACAAGGAAACTAGGTGTCCAGAGAAAATGTGTTTTATTGAACATGATTTAGTGGCTGCGGTGGGAGTCTCGCCATTACTCATCGTACTCCTCACACCCGCTTCCCGTCCTTCACAGGTCTGCTCGTTTGCTTCTCCCAGTCTTCGCGAACGAACTCGGGCTCCGGATGCTTCTCCAATTGAGGAGAGAAACGATCGAAAAAGAAAGCCCTGAGTATCAGCCAAAGGGGCAGGTCGCTGGGAGAGTGCCTAGCAAATCACTGCACATTTTTCCGTTTGTGTGTGTGTGTGTGTGTGTGTGTGTGTGTGTGTGTGTTTATCTGTTCCACGCACCTATGTCGTATTCCTACCCCTGACCATTGACTCAGAAGCCCACTCGTACTATTTCATCAAGCCCATTTCATCATTTCATCAAGTCATCAAGTCTGACGCCGATCTCAGCCCATATATAAACCCCTGACTCCTCCCCTCTTGATCGGTTACCCCTTTTACGTGTATGTCTCCCAGTCCGCCTTCTCCCTTTCTTTCTTGCTTTGTTATTGAAGTGTTACGATAAACGGCTCAGTTCTTGTTTAGTGTCTTAGTGCAACTCCGTTCGCATACCTTTATCACTTTCTGCGAACGTTAAGTTAGTCGGGACACCTAGGGCTATCTTCATCAAATTACTTCATCTCAACCATCTTCTCAACCGTTCCTTCTGACTCAATATTCTTCTTCTTCTGACAATGGGCCTAAAATATACAGGTAAAGACCAAGTAAAGGCATTGTTCACTTTCGCTCTATTTGCTGGGTAAAGATATTGAAGCCTCACATTAAGAAGAGCCTTCCTCGTCGTTGGTCCAATTCGCAGACTCTT
The DNA here is from genome assembly GCA_900490955.1 of Micoletzkya japonica. NCBI lineage: Eukaryota > Metazoa > Nematoda > Chromadorea > Rhabditida > Diplogasteridae > Micoletzkya > Micoletzkya japonica. The sequence continues at coordinate 690,629 of LS878962.1, read as the reverse complement.
CACACAGCATTCCTAGCGTTCGATTAGCGAATAGCGGTTTCCGCCCATAGGATCCGATCCTGTGGGCGAACCAGTGAATGGAAAATTATGAATTTAAATACTTAAGCTCGTCACAATGCGTTAAAGACACTCTGAAAATTTGATGCCCTTTTGTTCAGCCATTGCTGAGTAAATTCAAAAACAGTGGTCAATTCGCTATTAGACACATTCCTCACCGGGCAGAATGCTGTGTTCAGCTTTTCCTGTAGAACGGACCGATCGACCTGCTCTCCTGTAAAGGGAGATCTGGTTACACATTTCCTAGAGATGCTTATTTTCCCTCCCATCTTTGAATTAGCATGGGCAAACCGGATACATTCGTTGGGATAGGTTTTAAAGATATGCAAAAATATGAGAAACAATAAAGACTCGATCGAACATAACCAAAAAACTGGAAAAACCCGCTTTCTTATTTTAATCAGTGTTATCGTTTTTCTAACACTGATTAACATAAGTAAGATGAAGAAAAGTTTCCTTAATTTAGTACCCTTCAACTTCAAGTGGTCCAGACGCTTGCTCATTGTCTCAAGGATATGTGAAGGCGTGTTCCTTCCGATAACGTTCTCATACGTAACAAATCTGAAAGAAAATTTGAAAAATACATTTGAATCTCCTTGTCACAGCAACAATGGTTCTGCCGAATTACATTTAGTTTGGACGAAGATTAGTAATCTGAATGGAGAAGCAGCTCAAAATATTCAATAGTTATTACGGAGAACATAACTTATTTTATTTTGAAAACTGACCACTTAAAAATAAATTACTTGTCAAATAAGGTGCTTACCGCCCGGAAAGAGGAATTTTGTCAAATTCGATTATATCTCCATCATCTCCAGCCTTCCTCATGACCAGTCTATAGCTCTAAAATCAAATACTTTATCCCACGAAGCGAAAGAAGAAAGAGTAGACAAAACTTTTTTAGTTTGTGCTACAGGACCCTTAAAAGCAAAAAACCCCGCCTTACCCTCGTAGTCCCTAATAAAGCGACTAAACTAAAGTGGAATACTAAAGTGGAATCCGTCAGTTTCTCCCATTCCAAAATGAGTCCAATTCTCTCACTTTTGCATACTTTCTCGACTTATACTCGAAATGATTTTCCGACGGATCTTTTTAATCCACTATGAACTTTTTTTTGGAAAGCAGTCGAGGAGTGCACGCTTAGCGCACAAAGCGGAAACTGAAAGCGGAGAAGTAGATTGTATTAATTTGGGAGAAACACAGAGAGCTAACCCGAGAGGCCGGCCAGAATCGAAGAATGGGAGAAGAATGAACGGGAAGATGAAAAATGCGGGAGATTGAAAACCAAAACCTCTTTTCTTAAAATAAGTAGCATCCAAAAGTACTTGTATTTTCTTTGTTTCCGTGGATAGGTGAAATCGATGTAATCAAGTTTTCGCGCGTCTCCGAGCAGTTTCCCTCTTCGTCTTCCACATTCATCAGAAAGGGGAGACGTCAGTCTCCGCTAGTCTCACCCTACTAAACTCAGGTTCGAACCTCTTCTCTTCTTCTTTTTTTGCTAGTCCCTCCTCTTGTTTCCTTGGCTACGGTAGGGGATGAGAAAGGAGGGAGTAGATTCCCATGAGAAGAAGGCGAGGAAGAGACAACTGCGATGTCTTTTGGTAGCATCGTAACCTTCATTCCAAATGCGCAAAGAGCGTATGATTTGTTCATTCCAAAGCAGCATGCACTAAATTAACAGCAACTAAAATTGGAACGTGCACTTGATCAGAACTGCATACTCAAAATACCTTTTTCCACATTTTTTTTGTGTGCAGTTATCGTAAGACGGACACAGATAAATTATAAATGTTTAGCTAAATTTTAAGAAGGAACAGCGCTTCTTTGCACATCCTACTTTTTCATTCTTTTGCCTTCCACTCCGATGCCTCTCACCATTTCCTTTTCCTCTTCATACCATTACTCAATCCACTATAGTCCTCTCACCAATATATCCTCTTCTCTTTCGCCCCCTCCCATCCCTTACACTGCCACTCACAATAATATGGCCACCACTCATTTTTGCGCCCCCCCCCCCCTCAGAAGCTATCTCTTGGAAATTAGACTGGGCCAGAGAGGGGAGGGAGTGGGGTCTTGCGAGAGTATGGCGAGGGAAAGAGGGAAAGAGGGAGAGGGGGGAAGAGAGCTGTACGAATATCATTTCCTCCCTCTTTCTTGCTCTCCACGAGCGTTCCTTCGCAGATCCCCAGAGGGCGAGGGATAAGGAGTTGAGGGATGGCGATTGACACTGAGAAGGCACTCTCGGTCCTCCTCTCCTCCCTCCCTCTCCCTTCTCCCTCCGAACGCCTAAACCCCTCCCGTTCCCTCATTATACTTGCAAACTCTCGTCTCCAAGTAGTCACTCTAGCATGCAACGAATCTCTTCCCTTCTCTTCTCCGAATCTACGGTACTAATGAAGGCACGTGTACTTTAGTCTAAAGCTATCGTTGACGACAACGTTCCGTCAGTCGTCTCATTCCTATTTCCGGCGAGAGACCGAAGCGACATGAAGAGAGTCCAGACGAAGAAGGAATGAGTTTACTGACGGAACGTTTTCGTCAATAATACGAGACAGTCGGCGATCTTGACAACGTTCAGTAGTCTTACCAGCGACAACCTTCTGAAAGTGGCGTCATTGAGAGCTGCATTCTGAACTATTACAATAATATTATGCCATATTCGAAGCATAGCGCCTCAATCATTACGAAAGCCCCTGAGACTTTGCTGTAAACAGAGCAAGCGTGAAAAAAGGGAATTGCTCCCTAAAACAAAATTACCCTAGCTGGCTAGGAAATTTTGGCACGATGCGTTATATACGTGGCACCTCGACATTACTTAAAATTCGCTAGGGAATCAATTCCCTAGCGGGGTAGCGCTTTTTGGCTCGGCGTGGAAAAAGTCATCGTGTAGCCAGCGTTCTTTATTCTACCTTCATCTTCGATTATGATTATGTGGGACACCGATTTAATATAAATACAACCTGTGTGAGACTATTTTGGTAAAGTAACTGTTCAACTCTCTCAAATACAATGATACGCGGGACGTACCTATTTGCGCACTAGACTCTCGTAGGCCAAAATGCGTTACTGCGAACCGAGACAGATGTTTCATTTTCAGCCCATTTCATTTGTGCCTTTTCTCTCCTCTGAACCTCGCGTCACCGTAGACAAAACGAAGGAAAATAGACAGTTAAGTCCAATTCGTGAGGAATCCCCGTCCCATTGCAACGCTTGCATAAACACGTAAACATCCATCCATCCCGCCAGTCATGTTTCCACTCTCTCCTCCTTCCCTCTATGCCTCTTCCTCTCCTCACATAATAGCATTAGGACCAAGCCTCCAATCAATGGCGTTCCAGAAAGAAGAAGAAGAGGAAGACGACTGCGCTTCTGGTGCGCTTTCCCTCTTCCCTCTCACCCCCCTCTCCTCTCTCCCTCTCCGCCCTCTCTTTCATCGCCATATGGAGACACAGACTCAAACACAGATCTCATTTCCCTTAGCCTTCCTTAGTCCTCTTCTGTCATTCTGTTTCATTCCTCAATAACATTCTATTTCAGTCATTCCATTGCTTCCTTTACTTTTTTTGTATATGAACCTCTGAGGAGAAGTTGATAACTTTCAATGCTTTTGAAATCAAAGTTCTCCATTCTTGAGCAGCATCCGCTTCCAAACAAGACCCTCAGGCGGTTTGGAGTGGCCTCATTAGCACTGATTCACTAAGTAGAATTCCTGGCAAGTTGACATTACCCGTTTTGCGCCGCGTTGAGGACTGTTCCATTTCTTCGTAGCTACCACCTAGATATGTTCTGAACGCATAGCAATAGCGGAATTGCCATGAATCATTCACAGATCTCCGGAATATTCATCGTTCTCTTTCTCTCGCTATTCTCGCTCTCCGTTCAGCCAATGTTTTACCTTTGTATGGGCCGGAAATGCAAGCGAAGACAAATAGTAGCTATAGGGAGAGACAGGCAAAGAAACGTAAGCGTATGTGGGGGGAAGACGAGGATATGGGGGTATGGTTACTATTACATTCACAGCATTCCAAGTGTCATAATAGCGAATGGCGGTTTTCGCGCATAGGATCCGATCCTGTAGGCAAACCAATCATCGAATATCTATGAATTTAAAAACTTAAGCTCTCCTCTATGAACTCAACAAGCTCCGAAAATTTGGGGTAAATTGGTTCATTCATTCTTGAGAAAATTCAAAAATAGTGGTCATTTCGCTATTAGACATTCTCCACCGGGCGGAATGCTGTGCATTTTACACGGAAAACCTCCGAAGTGGGTCTATACATACTTCATAAATTGTGATCAACAAAAGATGGATGGAACTCGAACTCTCTGATTTATCGTAGATATGTGTCTACATGTGGATAGATAAGAGTGAAGACAAGGCCCTGTTGTCTTCTCTCCTTCCCCCCTCCTCAAGATCCTCCCCCAATCCAATTGACAGCTTCCCCCTCATCTCTTCGTCTCCGTTGCCCCTGACACCCGGTACAGGGCATCCCTTGAGGGTGGTGGAGTTAAGAGGGGGAGAGGGAGAGTGAGGAACAGAAGGGGAATAAGAGGGAGGGAGAGATACAGATAGAGGGGGAGAGAATAGTCCATAGCCCACTCAGTCGGCCCTTACCTCCCACCACCTTCTCGTTTATTCTTTAACCTTCTTTGAGCTTTGATCTTTGCTCTACATTCCCGCTATTCGTGACAAATTTCGCATACAATTTTATACATTCGCCTGCCGGTCATAACTAGTGATCATAACCGACAACTCATAGTCAAGACCGTTTAAATCAACGCGCACAAAACATTTAAAATGCACAGCGAGTGGCGAACCGCGACGCGTACGTGACGCGTATTGAGAATGGATTTTTAAGTCAAAATCTGACTACGGTATGAGCTCTCTAAAAGGAAGCTCTGTCCCACAGTTAGATGTAGGTTGCAATCGTACGTGATAGTAACAGAGAACATCGTGATAGTGTAACGCATCTCGAAGTCTGCAAAAAATGAGTCCTTTTAAAAACGAGAAACGCATTTTTTCGATACTCCATACTTGTATACAAAGGAAGCATGCTGAAGTGAGCTACTCCCTGTCCCCTCACAGATAAGACTACAGTGGCCCCTCCCCATTCCCCCTTTCCCTTCCCTTACTGACGTTCTTCCTCCTTATCTATGCTTCTCTTCTGCCTGTCTCCATGTACTCTTTCCATTCTGACTCCCTCTTTCCCTCCATCTCCCTCCCTTCCCATCCCCAGGGTCCTCAACTATAATTCACGTTCATGTCGCAGTACTTTTCCGGCTCTCCCACAAGGATGACAAAGCGGACAGAATTGTACAAGTTAAAGAGGGGCAGAGCGAGAGAGAGGGGAGAGAGAGAGAGGGGTAGATGAGGAACCGTCGGCAGAGGGGATAATCACAACTCGATATTGTTTCCGTCCCCGCCCCATACCCTTCTCCTCTTTCCCTCTTTCTCTTCTTTCCCTTTGACTTTCTCCCACCCATTCATGCCCTTTATAGGCACTAAGAACCAAAAGCGTCCGTTCTGCTATTACCCTTATGAGATCGAGAAGTCTGCTCTTCTAAAAGATGATCGTATCCACAATTTTCCGCAAAATGCATAGATTAGTCACCAGTCGACAGCATAAAGAGTGCCTCCTGAATCCTTTGATGTCCCCTCGCTCTCGCCTTCCCCCTTCGTCTCTTCTTTCCGCCCTCTTCTTCCACAAATGATCAACCCATTCATTAGGCAGCCCGCGGAGTGTAAACACTGCTGTTCACACCGTTTAGGTACTGAAGAGGGAGGGAAGAGAAGGAGGTACAGAGGGAGAGGGCAGAGCCCCTCCCCCCTCCTCGTCCCTCCCTCTCTCATTTCCACTTTCGTCTATAATTTTGCGTCCTTTCGCGGTCCTCCCTCTCCTCTCCCTGTCAGTATACGGCACTTGACAGACTCTCGTCGAACCGGCTCTCTTTCTCTCTTTCTCTCTTTCTCTCCCTCTCCCCTCTATAATCTCTCCCTCCCTCCATCCTCACCATGTTTGACCCATATCAAACGTGTGAAGTATCGGTGCTTAATCACCTCTCTATCTCTCCCAAATCTGACGTGAGAGATTTATGAAATGGATAGCACACCCTCGAGTGATTAGATAAATATCTTGCTTTTTAAAATTTTTTTGTTAGTATTTTCTGCAGTTATTATAACTATATCTTCCTTCTAACTCTGAGTGAGAGTCGTCCAAAGTACAGCTACAGTACCCTTCCAGTTTCCACTTGAACTTTGCTGCGTGCTTGCCTGAGTATCGAGAGTACTGAATAGGCCCAAAAAGGGAAGGGACGACGGTTATTGTGCAATCACAGCAAATCAAGCAAGGCAAAATCCTTCACTAGAAATGGCTTAGCTGTGGCCGCGCTGAAACCCGGCTTCCGGAATTTTATCCACGCAGCGAAAACTAATTTCAAAATTCAAAAGGCGGGAATAATTTCCGCAGAAATAAAATCAGTTTCCTTTATCTCAATGTTTTGTTATTTATTTATTTTTTAGTGTTTGTTC
>LS878962.1:669843-683226 GCA_900490955.1 Micoletzkya japonica | reverse complement strand
CTAGTCGAAGCACTTCACAAACAAAAAGAACCGTCAAAATAGGAATGTTCATTTTGCGTCTACGAATAGGGAGATAGAGAATGTGTGATCGCGATGATGCTAACAAGAAAAGAATTGCGATTTAATTACTTGTTCTTCTCCTGCCTCCACTTTCCCTACGTTCATTATGACCGGTAACCTCGTACAATTTATTTATATACAAAAAACAAGAATTTAGAGTTGATATTATTAATTATCAAGCTAATAAAAAGCGGAAGTTCTTCGATTTGCGAGGCCTCGGAGGGCGCTTCTTCACGTATGGGCGCTGCTCATTGTCTAAATCACCTGCAGTCGCACCCATATCAACTTCACCGTGTATACCGATTACGATGACATCAACATTTTTGGCCTATAATTACAACTGAAAAGTACATAAAACACAAGAAATTCCAATAATAATACGTTGATTAATTGCAAGCAGCGAAAAAACACTACAATAACCTTCCCGCACTTTTTTGAATTTTGTCGCACGGAAAGTTCCTGACGCGGGAAATAATTATTTCAAATTAAGAGTCGATACTCAGTCGGCCATTTCTAAGTGAGGGTCTTTGATTTGCTGTGATGCAATGCGTATTCGATTTCCGCCCATTCAGTTTCGTTGTGGATTAGTGCTGTGGGATTAGTATCACCTTGGCTAGGGCTTCGTCCAATGTTCGCCTTCGCACGTACTTCATTCATCCCGGTAGTTGCATCCTTGCGTTGTTTTACTTCCTGATACCTGCCCGATGCCGGTGTATTGGTCCACAATCTTCTAAATATCAAGAGAGCGATCGAAATTTTTTATGTTAATAATGTGTGTTCCATGCGAGAGTTCCTACCGAAATCACGGTGGTATTTTTCAGCCCTCCGCTTACTGATAAGGTAAAACATGTACTGTTTTTTTCGTAATACTGTCAGAACATTGCGGGTCGTTGTTGTGCTTAGTGAACAAAGGGAAGAGCGTCTCCAGATATACACGGGCACAAGCCAAAGCCCTTTTCTGTTTGGAGTACTTCCGCGCGAATGCGTTTTGCACCTGAGTTGAGTGGGAGGGGAGGGAGAAAAAGAGTGAGGCAAAGAGAAGGGGGGAGGGGGAGGGGAGAGACCCCTCCCTACTCGCCGCTCTCGAAAGTAACTCGATAGCCCCTGTGCATGAACCGCCGCTCGACGGTTCTGAAATATGCGCATTTTTACAACTCTTTTTACTCTCTCTCGAGCTCTCATTTATTATGTATCACTTTGCTTTTCCTTTCCTTCCCTAAACTCCTCTAGCTACTTCCTTCCTTCATACCCTGTCCCTATCACCCCTTCCGCGTTATGGCACGCTTCTGTCCCTGCGCAGTCCGTTGCCATGGATGGACTTCTAATTGCCAATCTCTCCCCGTATCCGTCATCCATCCCCCCTTCATCGTTCCCACTCCCTCACTCCATTCCCGTCTATTCACTTTGCGCGTCGAGTTGTCATCATCACCGTCTACTATAACAACAGACCTGACTATCGTTACTTCCCTTCGGGGGCTAATTTGTAGTCATAGCTCGAAAGATCGAGACTGCTCAGTCGTGGCTTCTCAGAAGCGTGTTGAATCACAGAGCGAAGGTTGAGAGCTTGCTACCTTTCCATAAATACCACTGTAGTAGAGTGTCGGTTAATCCGTTCCACGCCCCCTTCACACAGACACACAGGGAATCCCCTCTCCCTCATTCCCTCAAAGCACTTAGCTTGTCCTCTCCGCTTCTTCTTCGCTCAAAATTTAATTGGCCATAGTGCCATCGATTGTCAGCCGAGCTTATGAGGAACGCGTCCATTTGCCAAACTACGTGGTTGCACGTAAATAGTCTCCTGACCACGTACGGTATTTATACCGTACTTGGTGTATACAGTCTTGAGACCGTCTGGACCCTGTACCCCTTCTGCCTCATATATATAGATACTTCTCTCCGTGTTCCCGCCCTCATTCCACTTCCCTACCCATCGCTCATCCTCCTTCCCTCTTCTTCCGTTGTCAACGCATTTCCCTTCCCTTCTACGGCAATAAGCTGCCTCCTCTCTACTCTACCCTCCCCTCCCTTCTATATTTAGCTAACCTTTCCCTTTCCCTACGTACTCATTACAATGGTTGTAGTCCATTTCGCCGTCCTGCTTACCCAATTGCACTTCGACGAGACTTCATCATATTTCACTGAAACACTACTTCCTCTTTCTGAGCTGAATGTCGCGTCTGACAATTCTCATGCAGTAGAACCTTTCGTTGCGTTGGTTGCTATGTATGATCTCGCTAATGCCCAGTTGCATCGATATCTTCTTCTGTTGTACGGATGTGCCTTGAGGGTATGGCGGATGACCTGCTCGAGTCGTACAATCCCCTCTACGATGTCCACCTCAAGTCGTACTTTGCCGCCCCACACATGCAGAAGCATCTGCGGAGTCTCGGATTGGTAAGCATATCTTATACTTCTTTGAATACATAACTTCAATACTAAACTGAAAGGATATCATTCTGATGAACAAAACGGCATGTATTATGGAATATTGAAAGACGTAGTCCTCTGAACACCTTAGGCCTCGGGATATTTGATTAGGAAGGAGATGGGATAGTGAAGAGTGAGGCAGGAATGGAAATGGAAGGGGGAGAGGACGAAGAGAGTGCATCCTGAATGAGTTAGCAAGGAGGAGAAGGGGAAGGAAGACGGAAATCCGTAGGATATCGTCTGTTACGCGAATGGGGGATGAGGCCCAGGATAGAGAAACAGTCTGCACTGTCACAATTACTACTTCCCTGTTGGTAGTTGAAGCCCTGGATTGTATGAATAAGCGGTTCTGCGAAAATCACGGCTGTTTCGCTGAATCGTGCCGCACAGAGTACGAATTTCTAGCTACCGTCAAGCTAGTAAATTGTGGGCCGTGTTTGAAACACTTGAAACAAGGCCATATCTCGGCTGTGAAAGGTCGTACAGAGTTCTGGTTAGAATTTTTGGAATCCTCAGGACGAGATCTATTTGTGTATCAAGTTTGGTGATGATTAGACAACTCTAAACCGGTTAAAACGGCTTTTTGTATATCTTGAATGAATGAAATTCTCGCTATCCCTGTATAACCTCTCCAATGCCATATTTTTACGTTTTAAAGGTCTTTAAACTTGATGAATCATTACCAAACTTGATACACAAATAGATCTCGTCCTTAGGATTCCAAAAATTCCAACCAGAACTCTGTACGACCTTTCCCAGCCGAGATATGGCCTTGTTTCAAGTGTTTCAAACACGGCCCACAATTTACTAGCTTAACGGTACTTATTGGGCTTTTTCAACGTCTGCGCTCGAGAGAGAGTGGTATCCTAGCCTAATGATAGCTTCGCATTCGCCGCTATACAAGCACTTTCTTGCGACGGTCGTGTTTCTGTGGAGGAAGGACAGTAATAGGGCAGGCCCATAGAGGGGGGATACAACCCGGCCCAAGGGCACGCACACCACAAATGGAGAGCGAATGACCTGTAGTTGTTAACACGATACGACATGAATAGCGAGGAGGGACCGTTGGGAGGACGGCTAATTGATAGCCAGATATGGATAGGGAATGCGAGGGAGGGAAGGGGAAAGGGGAGAAATGGACCGTGTATAGCCGATGAGGTGGCGACATTCCACCACAATGACGCACACTCATCAGCACGTTAATGAGACCCATAGGGGGGGATAATGGAGAAGGAGGGTGATATCGAGGGCGGTTATTGTGGAATAAACCGATCCATCAGTTTCTTCCGTTCCAAAATGAGTCTAATTCTCTCACTTTTTGCGCAGGCTCTCGCCTTATATTCGGAATGATTTTCTGACGGATCTTTTTTATCCACTATCATTGCAGTTGGAGGGCGGTGGAGGGAAGGGCGAGGTGTACGCACGACACAAGCAGATGATCGACATCATGCTCAAGAACAGGTGGGACATTACTAGGACTCAGCACTGCCCATCATCATCATCGTGCTTGACAAAGCGAGTAATGGGGCGCTTTCCGAGAAACGGTTCTTTGAAGAGGCTCCATTGTAGAACCGTGAACGACACAGATAGATGTACCTAGATATCTATCTGTAGCGGCGCTTTTTGATGTATGCAATTAGTGAAAGGATTGCCTGGCCACTGTTCGATCTCTGCTCCTTTGAACCACGTGGCTGCCAAGGCTCAGAGACGATACGTGATCATCTTTCAACAGGGAGCAACAGCTGGCAAAGTTGGCTGATCTGCAGAAGAAGCTGGATGCAGCGGAGAAGGTGGAGATCTACCGGAGGATTAGGGTCAGTTGACACTCCTTCTAAGACAACGACGAGTGGCTAGAAGTCAGTTGACACTCCTTCTAAGACAACGACGAGTGGCTAGAAGGGGATTACCATGACATCTCTCCTTCAGAGTGGCCAAAGTCCGGAGACCTACCGAAGATCAGCCAAGCCCTCACGGAGCTTGTCTAGAGGTATGACCTTGAATTTGAATAACTAAGAAGCTATAGGTGGTGGGCAGCAACGTAAGAGTCGCAGATGCACAGTAGATATGAACAACATTGTTTTGTAATCTACGATCCCTGTGCGCAAAGCAAGGCTTTGTTGAGCGGTGTCCTGAATTGGAGCGGGAACGAGCTTATTAGACTGTAGATTAGCTTGCGTCTCCTCTTCATTCTCGTCCCCCTTCGTCTGCTCCGTTCTCTTTTCCGTAATCGAATGTTACTGGTCCCCGGTTGGCGCTGATTAGTTTCATCACAGGAAGAGAAAGAGAGGTTGGACGAGAGAAGAGGATGGAGACGAATGCGATGGAAGGGTAATGGAAGGAGGGGACGGAGGGAGGAGGTGGAGAGTACTTGGACAGTAGAGGAACGAGATAGATACATGAGAGCGAGACGAGATTGAGTGTACGTACAATTGGATGAGGAACGCGCTCAATCTCATTGCGCCTCACCTGCAGCCAGACTAGGGATGGCACTATGCAGGGGAATTGTAGGATAAAGCTGGTCGAAGAGTTTGTAAGAATCCGTTCACATATTATATATTTATAGACAGATTACTGAAGAGAGAGTGAGGAAACATGGAGCAGAAAGAATTAGATAAATGGTGGAGTCAGAATGTATATTCAGGGCGCCGATCGGCCTCCAACTCGGCACGCGTCCGACGGTCCTCTTCTACGGAGGGAACGGACGTCGTGGCCGACGTCGAGAGTCACAAAGACGTAGGCATTCTAAGGGATTTTGTAGAGAGCGCTCATTTGTGCACTTATTCAGATGAATTTATGCACAATCTCCTATTCGATCGAAAGATCCTCCTTCTAGGACGACCAGAGCAACTTTACGCCTCGCAACTGCTATGCACGACTGTCGGCCAACACGGGCAAGTATCGATACCTGCACAAGGTTTGTTATCGGAATCTCGCTCACCTTTCAATGTCCTGTCCCATCATCTTCTCCGAAATGCCATGACTTGTGCTCGCTTGGTGGATACGACAATGACGCGCAGATGTACAAACAAACGTTAGCGTATCTTCCATCCGTAGACAGCAGGAGGGGAAAGGGATGGGGCATGGGGGATGGGGAAGGGGAGATGGGGAGAGGAGGGGGTAAAGTGCGCATAATGGATCACGCGTCTATTTGCTGTACACGAGGATAGGCTGTTTGATGGACGTTTGATGATAGGCAGACGCTGTACGGTTTTACTATCACTCTGTACTGACGAGGGAGCATGGCCAGCAACTGTCGTAACCTCTCAAATACTTCATGATACTGTTCTAAATAAGCGCAATATAGCATAGACGCCTAGATAATTAGACGTTGCCAAAGATCCCTCCGTAGTGCTTGTTTGTCGATAATCAGAGTTGCTCTAACAACGGCGACGCCTTCATTAGTCAACGCCAGTTGCCTAGCACAGCGAGTCCCAGGTCTTCGACAGGACAAGTACATAGAAACGCCGTATACCTATACGTGTACCAATTTCCTGCTTCAATCGCTCGGACAGTTCGCTAAAACAATACGCTTCGGGCAGTGGTCGTACTCTGTGCGAGACTACTAGACACTACTAGGGGACGTGAAAACAATAATTATGCTAGGGTAATACACCCAGAAGGTAGCATTTAGAATTAGATGATTGTCTGCACAAAACACATTTTTTTCGAGCTAGGGATCTTTCATATCAGTTTTAATTCAATGTACTTGGGCAAATCCTGGGGAGGGGGAGTTTACTACAGCCGTCGGCACCTAGATACATAGAGTTTGAGCAGCATAGCCTGCTCATTTTTCCGCAGTAAGCTAACCAACACTTGAAGAAGTCCTGATGAATATATTGCGCATAAGCTACGCCTGAGAATGAATCTGGTTGTCTTTGAGTTGGACGACAGTACGCTTCTGTCGTACAAGGACCAACTGCGTCGTCAACTGGACAAGCTGGAGCGGTTCCGTGAGGTGACGTTCGGCGTGCACTCGGTGGCTCGCCATCAGCCGGCCGCCCACGAGTCGTGGTTCTTCCGAAGAAGGTCGCTGCCCTCGCTTGCCGCCTCCGCACCCGCCCACACTCTGCAAGAGCCGTTGAGGTACCACTAACCCCCCGACCGAACCCCCCCTCTCACCCTAATGCTGCCTATGTTCTCGCTAGACTGGACGGTACTCTTCCACACTTAACACGATATCGGAAAGGAGTACCAGCCAGCAACTAGCATTCTACATGTTTCCCGAGCGAATCGTTCCTCGAGATTGCCACAAAGGGAGAAAACTGCTCGATTCGCTCTCGACCCCCTAGTGATGATATCCCTTTGTCCTCGTTTTTTTTCTTATTCTTTTTCTCTTTGCTTCGGTGATGTCGTAGTTTGTTTTCAATTCAACTTCTCCTCCTCTCCCTCGATTCCTCTGTTCAATATTGTGTTCTATCCATGTGTGCTTCCTAGACGTTCAGTCGTTCCTCTCTCCGTTCCCCTTCACCACAGGCCAGCTATGGCCTCCCCCTCACTGTCCCGTTCACTACACATTCTCTCCTTCCACCACCACCACACCTCAAACGGTTTGCTTGCGCAGAATGGGCGAGTGGTAAGAGGCTTTCTCTATCAGTTAGACGAATTCATAAGGATTACATATACAGTCGAAAGTCCCGAAACTTGTGGTTCGTCTCTTTTGCAATACACACCCTTTTCGATGTCGTGAAGAATCAGTGATTGAGCTTGGACCGAGCCCGTAGGCGGGTCGGATAAAAGGCTCGTTTTGCAGAAAAAGAAGTGAATTTTGTCCCGAATGCCTTTTATCTGACCATTTCATGTCTACCTACTTGAACTCATCGGGTGCACACTCAGGTCGATCACGAACATGCGCGGCCGCAAGGCAACGCCGAACTCGCGGGCCCTCGGCGAGTCGTACTCTTCACGCGTTTCGTGTCCGCCTGCCATCAGGAAACGCCGCAACTCTACAGGTAGACCGTAGGAACAGTGAAATGAGAGGGAAAGTACAAATATACACATTCTAACTATCTGATTCTCTTCATTCGTCTTCACTACTTCTCGGAGTATTAATTTTGCATACTCCCTCTCGTTCTGCCATCCCTAGTGGACCACGAACGACGAGAAAGAGTATGGCCAACTGAACATCGCAGAGTCAAACGCGCGTCTTCCTCCCGTCAACAACAGCCAACGACCCCCGAAGACCTCGCCGGCCACCGGCAAGCCGCAACACGTGCCCAAGCTGCCGCCCGTCGCTCCAAAGTACGTCCTTTCATGATCAGCTATACCAAAACACTACTTTTCTTTTTACTACTTTTCTTATTTAAAAATACGGTCAGAAAAAATACTACTTTTCTTATTTGAAAATACGGTCAGAATCAGCTGTCATATCGCTTTATAAAGCACTGCAGTAAAGGGAAGCCTTGCAGACGCGGCGGGGGCGCAGCCCGGGGTCGTTCTGGTTCGCGTGGTCCGGTCCGCGTCTCGCCCGAGAAGCTGCCGCCCATCGGCATCGCGGCCGCGGCCGCTGTCACTACGGCAGCCGTCGCGGCCACGGCCATCTCCCCGAAGGAGTCGGAGGACGACGACCGCAGTAGGGGATACCAGTCGGCGTCGCCCGAACCTGACCACAAGAAGGCGGAGGAGACCGAGGAGGACGAAGGAGAGGAGCACGCGAGGGGAAGGCGGTCGGCAGACGACAACAAGACGCCCTCTCCCCCGCCCGCTGAGAAGAGTCCCACTCCCGAACCGGCGGAGGAGGACGAACACGCGACGCAGGCAACGCCCGTCCAGGCAGAGAGCCCCGTGGAGGAACACAGTCCATCGCCGAAGGAAGCCAGCCCCGAGCCACGAGAAGCCTCGCCTGAGGCTCACGAGCCCAGTCCGCCTCCCCACGAGAGCAGCCCTCCGGCATCGCCCGAGGCGGCAGACGAAGAGGTCGAAGACGTGATTGAAGTGGCCCACGAGCATTCGGTCAACGCGAGTCCCACTCCCGGTGTTCACGATGAGGCAGCGGCCTCTCCTGTACAGCACAGTCCTGAGGCACCAGCCGAGTCGCCAGCCCCACAAGCTGCCTCTCCCGAACAACCGAGTCCCCAACCTCCCCACGACTCACCCGCACCGAAGGAGGCTAGTCCGGAACCTGCGCATGAATCTCCGGTGCATAAGGAGGCCTCGCCAGAGCCCGTCCATGAGTCTCCACGAGAGGCAAGTCCTGAGGCCAAGGAAGCGTCATCCGAACCACCGAGAGAGGACTCACCCGAAGCGAAGGATCCATCACCTGAGCCGGTACACGAGTCGCCGATGGAGAAGCACGTTGTGGAACCAACAGAAGCTGCTCCGAAGTCTCCGTCACCGCAACCCAAGGAAGCAAGCCCTCCTCCTAAGGAAGCAAGTCCCTCGCCTCCTCCCGCTGAAGCTTCGCCACCACCCAAGGAGCCTACTCCCTCTCCACCTCCTGCAGAGGCTTCACCGGCTCCGAAGGAACCCTCCCCCTCTCCTCCTCCTTCCAAGGAGACCTCACCATCGCCTCCTCCTAAAGACGCATCTCCTAAAGAAGCCACTCCCTCTCCACCACCAGTCGAGAAGAAGTCTCCGTCACCGCCTCCCAAGGAGGCATCCCCATCCCATCCACCAAAGGAAGCCTCGCCCTCTCCTCCTCCTAAGGAGGCCAGTCCCGAGCCCGTCGAGCACAAGGAAGCTACTCCAGAGCCTGTAGAAGAGCATAAGGAGCCTACTCCAGACCTTGTTGAGGAGCACAAGGAGGCCACTCCTGAGCCTATCGCCGCCTCACCAGCCAAGGCTGAGATTATGGAAGTGCATCCGGCTAGTCCCCCTGCATCACCCAAGGAATCGCCGGTCGCTGCTGAACACCACGAGGAGACTACGCAAGAGCACATCGAGGAGCACACGATCGAGAAGCGCGAGGCGTCTCCCATTGCGGACCGCGAAGAGAAGCTCACTCCTCCGCTCATCGTCGAGAGTCTCGTGGAGACTGCCCGACCGGAGGATGAAGAGGAAGAGGCGGACCCGATGACGACGTCCGTCTATGAACAGGACGACGACGACAACGGCAGTGTGGACATCGACCCCGTGGCCAAGACGCCCTCCCCCGAACCACTCGGAGACGTGGTCGAGAGGACGGAGACTCCGGGTGAGAAGAGGGAGGAGACCCCATCGGGGAAGGAGGACGACGAGAACAAGTCGCCTTCTCCCCACAATCTGACTGCAGGAGATGGGGCACTCAAGGCATCGGCTGAGGAATTGCACTACGAGATGCCAGGGGAGAAGGAGAATGGAGAGGAAAAGGAAGAGAAGGCAGACTCGCCCATGAGTGTAGCGAGTGATGAGACCGATGGCATGAAGGACGACGAGAAGGAAGAACTCACGGCCAGAGCACATGTAAGTTGATGGGGGAGGGTAAGGGAATGGTTGTATGTCGCTCGCAAACCGTTCTTCTCTTTGCCTCTTTCGTATTTCTAAAGTCTGATAGAACCGTAAATGTACAAACTCTAGTGCCGTTGATAATCCAATAATTTCAGGAGGAGTCGCCGAACAACGGGAACTCACCGGTGGAACGGTCAGATGTGTCCAGTCCGGTGGTGGCCGCTGCAGCCCCGGTCGCTGAGGCCTAGACCTTCCTTCATACCAGCCCTCCCATCTACTAGCTGAGAACAGAAGAGCATTTTCCTGGCGTCTAGCTATTCCCGATGTAGAACCGCTTCACTTCTCAGTCTATCCGTCTACATTCCTTCTACTGATCTTCAACACATTTAGGTTGCACTTGCGACGAGTATGCACCTCTTATATAGGTTACCTTTATTCCCCCCGAGCTTTTACTGCTTTATGAACAAATTACGACTTCTGTTATCCTGCGTAATCTGACTAGATATCGTTAAGTATTATTGGTCAGTTTTTGGTGATGTCTTCCGGTATCGAGTCAGAAGCGTGGTCTCTGTAGAGATTAATGCGCTCTGCAGCATTCAGAGGAGCGTGCACTCAATGGGATCTGTATCGTAGATGTTTTCTCTCGTAATCAGAAAATTTAATCGAGTGCACCTCCTGTTCATCATGTATCTCATCATATAATTATGTAATTTGCATAGGCACCATGGGATCTCGCAAGGCTTTTTTAACTTTCATATGCAAACGCGGACGTATTCCCATCAGAGTCCTGCAATTCGTATTCCACTTTCTCTAGTATTTCCCGCCTGCAAAGGGCTCTCTTCGTAAGCTATTGGTAACTAGCGATCGGGCACAAGATTCATGAGTACTAGGTTATTGGCAATGGCAGAGGATGAAAGAGATTAACTAGGCTGCAAGAGACAGGGAAGGAGAAGATCACAGCAGAAGGGTTTCGTTGAATCTCCCGAATAACAGAAAGATGCGCCGCTTTCGAACGCTCTCTGACGTTCTCCCAGCTCTTTCGTTTGTCTACGGCATCTATTTATGATTTATTTATTTATTACTGTGTACGTATTCGATAAAGCATGTATAACTTTGACCTTGCGAGAAGATCTCTTATTGCTAGAACAAGATGGTGAGGATTCCTTGGTTATAGACACAAGGTCTCCTGCGTAGAATAGATTCGTATGCAAATTAATAGAGTGGAGGCGAGATAGCATGGAAATTGGAGAGACGCAGAGGCATTTGGAATTTCGGAACGCGGACTGGTAACACGTCGTGATAGAAGCTTTGGAGCATCTATAACCTTGGATGGAGCTTTGGTTTGGATAGACTCATAATTTGACCAATGTTGCTTATGTTCAGCGAAACTGCTTTTATTCACATTTGCTCTGCAAAAATAAAGAGGAAAAAATGAAAAAGACTTTCAAATTAACAACTTTTAAATTTGCGTAGGGTACGGTACATTTCATAGGTCACAGTTACGGTATATCGACTGATCTTCTCTATCTTTCTAAATCGATTTTTGCTCTTCTCCACTATTTCTACTTCTAATCACTTTTGACCATGACGATTGACTTCGTGGAAGTGCTAGATAGGCTGGATCTACAGCGAACGGTGCGACTGCTTCCATTTATTTGTTGTCATCTTTCTTTTAACGAATTTCTATATTACTACTAGGCCGGCCTAACGGCCGGCTCAGTTGGGTGATTAAGTTATTACGTTTATTTTTTAAAAATATTTTTACATTTAATAGTTTTCTTCTTAAATTTATACTCTTCTCTTTCAAAACCGCTGTAAACGGAAATTTAGTTTATGCGAAATTTGTATGGAAACAAAAATCTAATGATTTTCTAACGTCTTAAAATGGTTTACGCCAATAGCTTTATTTTTATTGAAGAAAATCAGAGTGAATACCCAGGGAAACGATCAGTTCACCAAAAAAATCCAAACAACAAGGTAGAAGCTTAAAGGGTCCCTCCACCCATCTCATTCATTCCAAGAGATAACCAATTAAGAGCGGTTGATTGATTGTGAGAGACAAGAGAGGAATGAAGAGACGCAGACAGCGACTGAAATCTTTGCACAGCTTTTTCTCAGCAACGGCGAAGTTTCAACTAAAAAGGAGAGAGGATGAGATTCAGCACATTGAGGGCTATCCAATGATGTTAAAAAATGTATATGGTAGATATTGCCTGGAGGGGCCCTTTAATACTCCATGAGATCGGCAGGGATTGATGGAATTTTACTGCAGATTCTCTCCCATACATAAAGATAGCTAATTTTCGTAAAGATATACTTTTGCAGTAGACTATTATTACTACCCGTAACCTGTACCACGAAAAGACCATACATGGGCTACTATTGTCCTAACATTTCTGCAGGCATCCTTGCGTAATTAGGGTAAGTCGAAAGCAGCCATCCTTACAAGTGAAACGGTTTCACGTTCCAGGAAAAGGCCAGCAGAGCTGGACAGTATACTTGTAACGGTATCCACGTTCCACGAAAAGGCCAGCAGAGCTGGACAGTATACTTGTAACGGTATCCACGTTCCACGAAAAGGCCAGCAGAGCTGGACAGTATACTTGTAACGGTATCCACGTTCCACGAAAAGGCCAGCAGAGCTGGACAGTATACTTGTAACGGTATCCACGTTCCACGAAAAGGCCAGCAGAGCTGGACAGTATACTTGTAACGGTATCCACGTTCCACGAAAAGGCCAGCAGAGCT
Organism: Micoletzkya japonica; assembly: GCA_900490955.1. Lineage (NCBI taxonomy): Eukaryota > Metazoa > Nematoda > Chromadorea > Rhabditida > Diplogasteridae > Micoletzkya > Micoletzkya japonica. The sequence continues at coordinate 670,629 of LS878962.1, read as the reverse complement.
GGACAGTATACTTGTAACGGTATCCACGTTCCACGAAAAGGCCAGCAGAGCTGGACAGTATACTTGGAACGGTATCCACGTTCCACGAAGTGGCCAGCAGAGCTGGACAGTATACTTGGAACGGTATCCACGTTCCACGAAGTGGCCAGCAGAGCTGGACAGTATACTTGGAACGGTATCCACGTTCCACGAAAAGGCCAGCAGAGCTGGACAGTATACTTGGAACGGTATCCACGTTCCACGAAAAGGCCAGCAGAGCTGGACAGTATACTTGGAACGGTATCCACGTTCCACGAAGTGGCCAGCAGAGCTGGACAGTATACTTGTAACGGTATCCACGTTCAACGAAAAGGCCAGCAGAGCTGGACAGTATACTTGGAACGGTATACACGTTCCACGAAGTGGCCAGCAGAGCTGGACAGTATACTTGGAACGGTATCCACGTTCCACGAAGTGGCCAGCAGAGCTGGACAGTATACTTGGAACGGTATCCACGTTCCACGAAGTGGCCAGCACTTTTTCACTAATACCCATTGCCATTTTCATGGTGTGACTGCACGACGTTTCACCAGTCCGCGTTCCGAAATTCCGAATGTATGCTCATCTCGCTGAAGTTAGTACAGCTGTCCAGGAGTACCGTATAATGGACCTATGCTCGACCAATGACCGTTTAGAGAGGGGAGAGGGAAAGGAGAGAGAGGCGAGATAGTGTGTGGGAGAGAGAGAGAGAGCGCGCGGTATGCGGAGGACGCGCCCGCGAACGTGCGAGAGGTCACGCGTTGCGGT
>LS878962.1:634707-667363 GCA_900490955.1 Micoletzkya japonica | reverse complement strand
CTTTAAAATTCTCAAGTCTTTTGTGAACTTTTTTTGTTTCATCGTGTTGATGGTGCATCAGCAAACATAATTGGGAAGTTTGAAAAGAAGCTCATAGACACTTTTTGAAAAATTTAAGTTTGAGTTGCTGAAATTTCGACGTTGTCGTCGAGGTGCATCTGAAGGAGTTTTGATGACTTCTCGGTATGTATAGATGCGCTTAGACCTTGTCTATCTTTCTGTGAAAATCGCATGAAGATTACTTAACTTTAAAAGAAGTTATGACGAAAAAACGAAATTTCGAGCCGAAACTTTGACGCCTCTTCGCTAATTCGCCTTTGAGAGATCTTAGAGGTCATCTTGGTGGCTATACGTACTTTTGGGCGCAGAATCCGAAAATGATAACGAGAAGTTTGAAAATTTTTATTTTTTCGCTGAAAATCGATTTTGAAATTGTAAACTGAACTTTCCCTCAGGCGTTTTTCGAAATGGGCAAAATGAGACCGGCGAAGCACGAGATTTTGAAAAGACCTATCAAACAAAAAAAAGTTTGTAAAGATTGGTTGAGTTTGAGCTGCGTGACGCCTATTCAAAAAAAAACCCTTATCACTTTCTATATAATAGAGGATTGCGAAAATGCAACTATTTCCCGTCGCAGTTAGATAACTTAAACCACACCTTCAATCTTCGTATTTTAATGCCTTATTGTAGAATGCGAGTACTTCCGATAAATACGATGACGAGGAATATGTGTGGTTTCGGACAGTTTTGACGGTAAGCATTTCTAATTTATCAGTCTGGTACATTATGTTCTCCATGTAGCATGGTAGTCTTTATTCTTGTTCTCATTCCCTTTGCAAGTGTTCCTGCCTGAAATCTCTTTCTAGGTTCTCGACCCTCTTCACGGGGACTACGGTATCATCGAGCAGTACGTAAGGAATACTTCGGTCGACGTGGCTCTATCGGTTAAACGAGTGAGTCAGCTTACTATTACACTGCATAACAGCTCTCTCTTCATGATGTAGAGGCTCATTTTATAGCCTTGGTTTGCATACTCACAACGTTCTGCCATAAGTTCACAACGTCTCTTATTCGCTCATTTTGCAAAATTTTGAATACTCAAGCGCTTTGGACATATGGAGCAGAACTCTATGAATACTATGTTTCGCTTTCCAAGTTTTTGCGAATATGTTGGAGCCGCCATGCTCTTCCCTTGTATTTTTAGAAGCGTGATACATAACTGAGGCAAGGATCAGAACGGGAACCCTTCCATACATGGGCAACCTTCCCCGCAATATTTTGAGAAACGGGCCTACCAGTGTACGAAATCAAGCCTACCAATCGAGATTTTGTAGGAAATATAGGCCTGCCAAAGTAAAATTGCGAACAAAATATGGGCCTACCACCCATACTTCGGGTCGGTGCCCACGTCTGAACCCTTCTTGAGGTGTACGACGTGTCTCGACCGGAAGACGCGCAAAACTTCAAAGGCCATCTCGGGAACCGATTACTGTTGTGGTAAATCACGCTTTTTATGTCCTCTATTTTCGTACCTAGAAAGTTTTCCAATGACAAAAGCTTGTCTTTCTTCCAACCCGTGCTACAAGTTAGCCAGTATTATTGTGTAGTAGTGGTTAATTCTGCTCGTGTTAAGTGTTTCTTCTCAGGCACGGTTCGCACGTTTCAAATATGAGTAACATCATTTGGGAAGGATTGCGGATGCCTCTAGTAGGTGCTACGAACACTTATTTGTTCATAATTTAGAATGGGCTGTTCAATTTTCTACTGAGCTTTTGAACTTCTTTTGAATTTATGCTTCGATTGTAGGATCACGTCAAGTTTTACGGTTCGAATTTCGGTCGCGGCATCTACTTCTCGGATATGATCAGCAAAGTGAGCAGCTTTTCTCACTTCCGCCTTCGCTTTCTTACTCAAGTTCGAAAGGATTGCTTCATAAGTTGGCAGAGTTGCCACCATTTATTCTGGTATGCTGCTTACCATATAGAGAATAAGATTTCAAGAAGCCTACTTTATACTTATCTGCTATACTTTGGAGTGCCTAACAATCACATGTTTCAATATTTTGGAAGCCTACCTTGGTTCCCCTGTAAGGACCGCCCTAATTGCAGGCCCTACCGTACTGCCGCCGTGATCCGCTCGGGGCCTTCTTCGTTTTGTGCGACGTGGCTCTGGGTACGGTACGATCGGAGCCGGCGTATATTTGTAGTGGAGTCACGCTAGAGGAGCACCAGCACAGTGTCAAGGGTGAGATGGGTGCTCTTGTGAGCAGTGAATGTGCACTAATTCTAGGGGACAGTTTACTTATAATCAAACATGCTTTCCTAAACTAGTAAGGCGTTAAAACCCTGAGGGGAAGAGGTATTAGAAGAGCATTATAATATCGTCGAAGACAAGAGATATACATCATTACCGTAACTTGCAGGTATCGGTCGGGTATTCCCGGATCCAGCTGTAGTTTTTGACCATCCGGAAGGCTTTCGAATCCCGATGGGTACGGTAGTTGAAGGTGGATCATCGACAGGACGCATCCCGAACAACGAGTGAATTCATCACCAATAGTCTTGCAAAACATTTTGGTCTATTGGGTGGTTTGCTCTCAAAAACATAAATGCAATGCTGTAAGTTACAGCCTGTAATGTTAAAAGTACAATATGATAAGGTACTTGTGATTTAGGTACGTGGTTTTCGACGAGTCGCAGATTCGCATACGGTATGTTGTTTGGTGTGTTGAGGCATGAATTTGTGTTTATCTAATATTATGGGAATGCTATATACTAAATGAACATGATGTATGAAATCATAGATAAAATAATCGCGTTGTTGTTATTGAAAATGCCTTGATTCCTTCATAAATAAGCAGATGAAGTGCCTTGATTTACAGTAAAAAATCACCAAAAACAGCATAATTTGATATAAATTGATGGAATTTGAAATCCTTGATCCATGAGTGCCTTGACTCTTAAAATTTTCAAGGAAGAAAGTGCTTTGATTACGTCGTTTCCGGCGTACTATTTTATCTATGTATGAAATTATCGTGGCTTGAACATTGTTGAAATGTCGTGTTTGATTTTGCTGCAGGAAGTAAAGACATGCTGTCACCTTTCCTACTTTGCTGGCGGTCAGGCGTTTCATTTCGCGACCATATTTTTAAAGATTTTTTCTTATTGCTAGTCATTTCTTGCCTTGTCAGTGCTCATTATTTTTTGTTATGCGTATGGATGTGTGCAACGAGAAATTGGTAGTAGTGAAAAGTTTGCCATCGGCTAAAGGATACTTTGCAGTGACGATTCTTCGCGCTCTGTCCCGCCTGTTTGAATTCTTTATCACTAATTGAGGCGTTTCCCGTCTTACGAAAGTATACTCATAGATTTGAGAGATAACGGCGTGAAATGCGGTGAAATGAGGTTGGACGTTTTAATAAGCGTCTCAAATAATCTTCACAACTTGGTGTATTTCGCTTATATCTGATTTGGTTGATATCTTCTTATATTGATGACACCCTCTTACATCGCTGTTTGCCCCGTCTTGCGCATCGTTTCTTATGAACGGTTATTGATCACAACCCGTCGTTTTCGGAATTTCTTTTAATAGTAAGGTCGGTCTCTATCATCCGTTGTCTCATGTAAATAGTAAGCCTATACTTTTCGAAGCATACGCATAAATTTGAGAAATAACTACGTGAAATGCGGTGAAAGGTTGTTGTGTTGTGTTTATTTCGCTTTTATTCTGACGTAGAATTGATCACTGCTTGGAAACTTTAGTTTCACCCATTTTGATAGTCTGTTTGATACATTTTTACTACTTGTTTTTTCTCGTTTTTTGGCTAACTGTTGCATTAATCATTTTTATAAAACAATTTTAGCTGTAATGTCGGTCGATTTCGTGAATCTCCTCAAACAAATAGACGATCCAACGGTAATTAACTGTTTACAATTTACCTTTTTACATGCCTGCGAAATCAGTGTTTTATTTTATATATTTTAACTCGAGCTATTATGTATTAAAATCAGTGATTTAAGGTTCAGTCATGCAGTAGTGATACGAACAACAATGCGCTTGTATCGCTGAAAAATTATTTGACGGTGAGTAGTCCAACTTCTCATGCTTGGTTAGCATATATGCCATAAATTGTTTGTAGGTTCTCGATGCTTCTCATCCTGATTACAAGATGATCGAGAAGTACGTGAAGAACACAACATTCAAAAGAGCTCTGATGGTCAAGCGAGTAAGCAATTTTCTTACAAATTGTTTTTTTTGAAGATGTGACTCTTACAGGTATAAATACTCGTATTTGAAATTTATTTTGCGGTAGGGGTAATTTTCAAGCGTGATGGGGTATGTAAATCGAGAATTTAGAACAGCGGCGGGGTTAATTTAGCGATGCGGTATGGGTCACTTCATAGCAAGCGACTGTTTGCGGGCCACAGCATTCCAAGCGTTCTAATAGCGAATAGCGGTTTCCGCGCATAGGATCCGATCCTGTGGGCGAACCAGTGAACGAAAAGTTATGAATTTTTAAACTTAAGATCGCCTCTATGAATTCTAACTCCTCCGAAAATTTGGTGCAGATTGGATTAGCCAGTCTTGAGAAAATTCAAAAATAGTGGTCAATTCGCTATTAGACACATTCTTCACCGGGCGCAATGCTGTGGGGCAGGAGGGGTCTCACCCAGAAAAATATATTCAAATACAGTATTGTTCCCCTGGACTCTTACAACGTGTTTCAGGTATACAATGTACGCCGAGCCGAGGATGACATTCGATTTAAGCGGCGTATCGGCAATCGAATGCTTTTATGGTCTGACTTTTTTAACTTTGGCTATTGATTTTACTTGCATTTTTCACAACCAAATACGCAACTGATGGATATATTTTTCTCCTGCTACCGCACAATAATGCTTTCCAAAACAACGAAAACTAAATAAAACAATGCATAGTTCAGGCACGGTACAAATGTTGCGAACTTCGCGAGTATCATCTCTAGCGGGTTGCGCATTCGTTCAAGTACAACACACGGTACTAAGTTGGATTGGGCGTCTACTTCTCTGATATGATCTACAAGGTACGTAATAGTGTGGATGAAGTCGGGTCCGGGAAGCGGGAGAGAGTCGGGATAATGAGATTGAAAGAATAATGTCGGAAGACCCGACTCTCCCAAGGAATGAATGAGAATGAAGTCGGGAGAGAGTCGGGGATTCTCTCCCGACGTTCTCCCGACTTTCGGAAAGGCAAGTTTTCGAGGGAAGAAAGAAGGGTAAAAGGTGAAGGAAGAGAGAAGAATGAATGATCGGGAGACCCGAAAGTCGGGATAAGTCGGGAGAGATGCTCTGCCGACATTCCTTCCTGGTGAAAGTCGGGAGACCGGAAAGGCCCGACTTGGAGGAAAGGAATGAGTTTATCCCGACTCTTCGCCCGTCTCCCGATTTCATCCACACTAGTACGTAATGTCAATTATAGTTAATTAACGCTGTTGCTCGCTTCTTTAGAAGGATTTCAGTGCTGTAGAATATCAAATTTATATAACTTGAAGAGATGTGCAAATTTCAGTCGTTGGGTTACTGTCGATATGATTCACAAGGGCCGTTCTTTGCTTTGTGTGATGTAGCGCTTGGATCGATGAAAACGGAAACGGAGGTGACGAAGAAGGGATTGACGGCGGCCGATGGACATCACAGTATCAAAGGTTTGCTGAATCCAAGAAGCTAAATGTCTTTCATTTTTGTAAATGCAATGTTAATCTAAATAAATCTAACTCTGAGAGTAAAAAGACTTGCGCCCTTGTTGGATTACGGTAATTGCAGGAGTCGGGCATACGTATCCTCATCCAAATGACTTCTTCGATCATAACGAAGGCTTCCGTGTTCCTTACGGTGAAGCCGGTAGCCGAGGATCTGGTAGCATCGAATATAACGAGTAAGTTAGCTTCTTATTCTTTTTTTCAGTTACGAATGCGCTAGCGGATTCTTGGCTGTTTATATCAAATGAATTCAGGTATGTGGTGTACGACGAATCGCAAGTTCATGTTCGATACGTAGTGTGGTGCTCCATGTAGCATTGCACATGTAAACTTATTGTTCTCGAACCACAGGATTCAATGCATATCAACTTACTTTCCGTTATACGTGCCTGTTTTTCCTGTTGCATCAGCTTGAATCAGTTGATATTTTGATATTACATTTGCGATACATCTTGAGTAATTTTTGGTTTTTTTTTTGATAATTTTTGAAATGTTCCTTGTGAAGGTTCACATGAGATTTTGCTGCTCACTGTCCTTTTCATGCCTTTCTGTGTCTCCTCACTCTTCACGGGCTCTCACTCGAAGCATAGTTGTCGTTATTGTGAATCTGAAGTGCTAAAGAAAAAGATGAACCCCCCCCCCCATCCCCCCCCCTGAACACAGAGCACGGTAGAGTAGCTCCAAACGAGGAGTAGGGAATTACGCAAGATTCTACGGTGTCTAAAACTTCTCTGCTACCATATCCGGTAGACCAACATCATCAGCTAGAATAGGGCCTAAGCTGAAAAAGGGAAAAAAATAAATATAAAGGGAGAAAATGGAACCTCAAAACCCAAGGGAAAAATAAATATATTTATAAGGAGAAAATGGTCCTCCAAAACCCCCTTGGAAATAATCTGAAGATCAAGGGACCCATTGTCCACATCTTCAAAAACCCGGTAGTCCAAAGTCAGCTAGAATATGCAGTCTAAACTATATTGTAGCGTTTTTGTATGTCAAATATCCCTCCTCGCTCTTTAGTACTTATCTTTCCTGTGCTTTATTTGCTTTATTTGTATCGGTTGTGAGCTTATGAAAATTGCACAACGTTACACCGGAGTTGGCGACGTTAAATTGGTAGTAATGACCAGTTCGCCTGTTATGAAGGAAAACGTTGTTGTATATAAGCCCCGTCCCTCATTCTCCCGTCTTGAAATTTTCGTAATGAGAAGTTTACCACCGGCTAAAGAATACATTGTTGTGCGCAGCCCCCCTGACCCTGTTGCTTTCTTTCTTTCCTCCCTCAATTTCTATTCTCATGTTCTTTCTCTCTCTCCCCCCCCCCCTCCCTTCATCTCTTCCCTCTCTTTCCCTCTTCTCTCTTTGGCATTTGCTTGACCCCTGCCACTACCCCTTCCTCGTTTTTAAACGCTTCTTCGCGCTCTTTCTCACCTGTTTGAATTCTTCCTCTCTTCCTGTCGCGTTCCCACCTTACGAACCTTACGATACCCGTAAAAATGAGATGAGTTCGTGCAATTGAGTAATATTTGGTAGCGATGATAAGGGCATGGTACACCATTTTCATTTCTATATTTCATTGATATCTTGAAGTGACTGCTAATTGGTCACTGTAGATACCTTATTGTTGGAAACTTCTTATAGCAGGAGTATCATCTAAAAGAGTCGCTATTTCGAAAGGAGTCTTGCGCCTTGTGGTGGTCTGGTTGACACCCTCTTATCGCCCGTCCAATTTCCGCTTCTTGTAGAATGTTCTGTTGATCACTGATTTTATGAGGCATCCTTTTTGTAGTAATGTCTATCGATTTTGTCAGTTGCCTCAAGCACATCGAGGATCCAGGGGTAAGATATCTTTTTTTTTCTTACAGTAAGCTTTATGACTTATAGTCTTGTAAGGTTTCATTTTCAGGGTCAATCATCCATCATCGATGCGAACAATAACGACATTGCCTATCTGAAACAAGTCATAACGGTAAATGAACTGCAAATATTCCTTTTATTATACATTTTTATGGTTGAGAGAAGCGTTCTGTCAGCTGTCTCATTCTTACTTTCAGTGAAAGAGAGAAGCGCTATGAAGAGAGAGAGAGAGAGAGAGAGAGAGAGAGAGAGAGAACAGCCAAAGTAGGTCTCACAGCATTCCAAGCGTTCTAATAGCGAATAGCCGTTTCCGCGCATAGGATCCGATCCTGTAGGCGAACCAGTGAACTAAAAATTCATAATTTAAAAACTTAAGTTCGTCTCTATGAATTCCAACGCCTCCGAAAATTTGGTGTAGATCGGTTTAGCCACTCTTGAGAAAATTAAAAAATGGTGGTCAATTCGCTATTAGACACGTTCTTTACCGGGCGGAATGCTGTGGTCTGAGCTTGCTGACGGAACTTTTTCGTCAATATATTGTTTTACTTCTTTAATTCACTTGTTTACAGGTTCTGGATCCGTTACATACAGACTATCAAATGATCGACAAATATGTGAGGAACACCTCTTTCGGTGAACGGTTTATGATCCAGCGAGTACGTGTTGCTTGGATTTCTTTGGGAGATATAGTGTTGACATATTTGTTAAGGTGTTCAACGTGAATCGAACAGAGGACGCTTCTCGTTTCAAGCGACATCTTGGCAATCGCATGTTGTTATGGTACATTGATTTCGGTCTCTTCATCTTTGTAATTTCGTCTCAGGCATGGTTCACCCGTATCTAACTTTCCGAGTATTATCACCAACGGATTATGTCTGCCTTCTAATTGTTCGAACTTCGGCCGTGGAATTTACTTTGCTGATATGATTAACAAGGCTAGTTTTTTCTGTTGTTACGTTATAATTTTACGGGTGTACACAATTAATAATATAACGTTTACAGCGTTACTTACGTAAACTTAGGTAATACTTGAGTGTGTTGATGTAAGCGAAATTATTTCTTTCACCTAGAACCGTTGTAGAACGCGAGAGAAGTATAAATGGTAAATTGAAGTCTATCGGCTACTGCCGCCGCGATTCTCAAGGTGCGTTCTTCGTCTTATGCGATGTTTCCCTTGGAGCAATGAAGACCGAGACTTCGTGGAACTCTAACGGGCTGACAGCAATCAACGGATACCATAGTATTAAAGGTTAGAGTGATGAGCATGTTTCATTTTGCAAACAATAATTTTTAATAAGAAATTCAGGCCGGGTAAATACTCGTAGTTGAACCTCATTTTGCGGTAGAGGTAATTTACCAGTTGGTAGGGTGGCCAATCGAGAGTTTAGAAATGCGCCCGGAGTGATTATTTTTCACTGCGGCATGGGTCATTATGCAATAGGGTTCGACGGATGGAGGGCGAGGGAACGAGCTTCGGTGCCTTCCCCTCCCTTTACTGCCCTCGCTTCTCCCCTCGCTTTTTCCCACGCCCTCGATCGAGGGCGTTTCTCCTCGTCTACCCTCGATCGAGGGCGAATGGTGATAGGTATGCCCTCGTAATGGTTAGGATAGTACATAGGTAGTAGGTGAGAGGGAAGTGGTTCGATGATGAAGTGAGGAACGTGTAATGACTAGTATAAAGGTAAGAAGCACGACTAGTAAACAGAAGTGTAGGCTTCGGATCTTTTGAATTTTGCTTCTTTTGTCATCTAATTTCCTAAGAGTTTTTTCTTTAGCTATAGATGCATAGTTTGAGGACTTCCGACGGTTAGTTTCTAGTCGTACGGATCGAAATATGAGAAGAAATCCAGGACAAAAAGGAATGGACATTGTAAATTCAATATCTGTTGTCATATCCACTGATTATTCCGTCAGAAGCCTTTCTACAGTCATACTCCATCTGCCTGTTCTCTCCCCTCTCATCTCCAACCATCCCATACCCTCTCTGTCCAGCCCTCGCTTTCCCCTCGTTCTCCCCTCTGCCCTCGATCGAGGTCTCTTCCCCATATCGAGGGCAGATCGAGGGACAGTGATCAGTCTGCCCTCGACTTTCGTGCTTTCCCTAGGGCAGTCTAGGGGCGAGGGAGCTGCCCTCGATCCGTCGAACCCTATCATGCAGTAAAAAACGATTTGCGGCGGGATGGGTCACATCTAATGAAATACATTATTTTTCCAGAAATGGCTCCTATGCTATACACATACTCGTATGAGTCCTCTACAGGTGTCGGCCGAATCTATCCCGATCCATCGGATGTCCTTGATCATCCTGAAGGCTTCCGCGTGCCCTACGGTGAATCAGCTATTCGAGGACCAGAGAATCTCATACATAACGAGTACTATTTATATTTTCTTAATTTTTGTACTTCTACAACCTAACTAAGTCTTCTTTTTAGGTACGTGGTCTACGACGAATCTCAGATTCGTATCCGATACGTTGTATGGTGCTCCGCTAGTTGAAAAATGTTACTTAGCTAAATACACGGGTCACTATTCTATAATCTCGCTATATGTATATCACTGAATTACCGACAAATTTTAATAAGTACATGCCCTTTTACTATTCATTTGTTTTAAATTTTCTGCTTCTTTAGATACCTTTTGCTTTTCTTTTGTTGTTCTGTCTTTTTTGTTTTTTGGTTATTGTTCTTTTTGTTACGTCCCTTATAAAGGTGTACATGAGCGCCCTTTCATAATTCAGCACTGCCTTCTGACGGACATCAACTTTACAATAATACTGTAATTTACCGCTAGCGGCATGATATAACTGCCTAAACAAGTATTGCACAAAGAATACCAAGGTAACAATAATTGACAACACGACTATATGACATCTAACCCTGCAAAGGGAAGGGTCCGAATATCGTAGGGAAGTTGGGTGGTTGCAATAGCGGGGCGAGTGTCTGTGTGGGAGGAGCGGGAGGGGAGGGAGGAGACGGCGGAGAGGGAGTGTCGTTGTGCTTGTGGATGGATGACGTGCGAAGGATCGGCTGGACGATCGCCGCTTGCGTCTCGGGAATCGTCGCACCTTAATATTATAGTTGATTCAGTAGTTTAACATTTAAAGGGTCCCACAACCCACTTTTTAGCTATAGTCACTCTTTACGTCATGATATGGATCAGAGCATCCTGATTCTCAATCAATCATTCACAGTTCCTAATTTTGCGTTTGAGCTTCGTTATCGCGCTTAAAGCAACCACTCTTCGAGCGAGAGACCGTGCAAAGTGAGGAGAGCGCAGAGCGTGAAACAATCTAAACCCCAATTAGCATAAGCGTGCCTTTCGCGATCCTTTAATTTTTTAACACAGCTCGGCAGTATTTTAGCATTTAATTGAGCTGAATCTTCTTCGAAAAAGTGATATGCATGGGAGACTTGTGAGTATCGCTTGGTTAACCTGTTCCTGGTGGGGCTCCGAACACTCCGTTGAACGACGTTGGCGTAGGCGGAGTCGGAGGAGCGAAGGGATTGGCGAAGCTGGCGAAGGGATTCGGGAAGGGCGGGAATTGTTGTGGGGGCGGGGGAATGGGCGCTGCCGGGAATTGGGGAGGAGCCGCGAGCACTCCCGGCTGAGGAGGAACACCGAATCCGGGGAATACGGGCAGACCTGAAGAGAAACTCCAAGTTATGCAAGATGAGCTTTCCGGTCTCAGTTTTGGTAGATCGACATTCTGTATGCTTTCCATAACATTGGTAATGTTGTGCAATCTTTCTTGCCTGGCAACGGTTGCGGGGGAAGGCCGAAGGGAGCGAACGGAGGGGGGGTTGGCTGTTGAGTGGGAGCGATCGTCGCGGGCACTGGCTTGTCGAAGTTGACCTGCTTGTCTCACTTGAGAGATAAGATGGCGCTGACTACCTTGGGTGCCGGCATGGACGGAGTAACGATGGAGGCGATTTCGTCCTCGTCTGGCTGAGCTGTAACTGGAGCACGCGAGGGAGGAGGGGGAGGGGGAGCCGTGGCCGGGGGAAGGGTGGGGAGGACCGTCGTCACGATCTCAATATATATTTTATTTATGGATTAGATATCCATTCACGTCGGAATGATGCACTAGTCAAAAGCAGCTTGTCATATGAGTTGGCGGGGCGGCCTTATTGAACTGTTAAATACCTGTGGTGGTGGTTCGGTGGTTGAGTACTCAGTCGGCTTGCGGTCCTCTACGTATCGTGGATGCGGTTGAATGGGCTGGATGTACCTCAATGGGAATATGTAGTCAGGAGGACGGTGAAATACCAACTTCTTGGCCGCATCCGATGCCGGGTCGTAGATAGGAGCTCCGAAGGTCAGCTCCGGCTTGTGCGGGGGCTTCTCATTTGGATGGCTGATGTTTCATCAGTTAGAAGTACGATTCACTAATTTAATTATTTGTTTTAATAGGTTGGTGAAAGGAAATCTAAAGGAACAATAATGAAATGTTTGGTATACTTATGCTTTGATGGTTTGGACTGAAGGGCCTTCTGATCTGCGATTTCCTCCTTCTCCGGGTCACGATTGGACGACGTTCCGAGGACACGCTGTATCTCGTCGGCGACGTCGTCATCAACTTAACACCGATAGTGTTATTCCTTCGCGATATAATAAAAGAAAAGACTCATAAGCACTATCGATTAAATATATCTCGTAATTGAGAAAAGGGAATCATACATGGAACTTGGAGTTCGTTGGGATCCGGCAGGCAGTTCATCCGGCGAACAGTGACTTCATAAACTATGCTGAAAACAGCTAATGTTGGTCAAAGAAATTACGATATTTTCAACTGGAGACAAGTAAGTGTATCACTAAAGTATGAATGTTGATTCTGTGGGAATTCATCAACTGCGCATTGGTGATCGTTCGTGAGCATTTAAAGTATAGTGCATTAAAAAGATCCGTCGGAAAATAATTCCGAATATAAGGCGATAGAGTGTGCAAAGGTGAGAGAATTAGACTCATTTTGGAAGGAAAGAAACTGACGGATCGGTTTATTCCACTATAACAATGAGGCTCGGTATTCAACAGAGTGAGAGAAAGTGAGAAAGTGATCTCTCGCCACTCTGTGCTGCGCGGCCTAATTCTCTTCGCTTTCGTTCCGCGACGGATGGGCATTTACGAGGCAAACTTTATAGTAAGAGAAAGATTCCCACTGGGCGTGCAACGAGAACGGACACCCGTTGTGCTTATGCGATGAGCCAGTTCAGGAAAGTGATGGCATGAAGTAATTAAGATGAATGATTTAATTGGATGCTTGACGGTGAGCCTGCTAATCATCAAAAACATGTAATCTTTCAGAAGAACCGGGGGGTTGCCCATCGAGAAATAACGGGGTCCGTCAATCACTTAATTGCGCTACATTCCATTGCGCGTATCGGCAGGCGAAATCGCGTTCGGATCTATTCCATTAGAGCGGAACATTGCGCAATGAAAATAGAAACATGGAAGGGCAGGACCGAACAACAGCAATTATAAGACAGGAAAGCAACCGCCTACCGTGAATGGTCATCGGCTGCGAGAACCTTGCGCACGTTGGCGATAATATCAAAGGAGATCTGTCGGCCGTCACGAATCACCTAGATGAGTGTCTACCGATCTTGACGATCAAAAAGCAAGCAAATAAGGGGAATATGAACCTCTCCTCCGGTAACGGCCTCTCCCACTCCAATCGTCGTCACTCCTACATCCTGCGAGAATCGCAGTCCCTCGAAGGTACAGCACTGCAGGATGAGACTGCAATCAAGACTTACTAGCCGGAACCTGTATGTATTCAAAGTATAGATGACACTCGCGGTGGTCAATTTAGCAATGGCTATGCCAACTATTGGATGGGAAAATTCGAAATCGATATTTGAGAAAGGAGTGGCAAAAGCTGGCTGACGGTTGTCGTGGATGCTGCACAAAGTCGATTCCTCCCACCCATTGGTTCTTCTTCGGGCACGTCACCGCATCGAACTTGCCACTGCAGTTCTGCAACCCCGCCATCGGATAATCATGGGGCGTCATAGGATAACGTCCAGTCGTTCTCGCCGCATAATGGTTCAATGGTAGATCATGCGATCCGGGTACTTTCAAGGGTTAGCCTATCAGATAACTAGCCACATGTTAATTATCAGTCGTGAAAGATAGCCCTCAAAAGTTCCGGAATGGAATGCTATATTCAATAGCATCTTGATTGCTTGAGCTACTCGGACATCCATCATACCGCCTTGAACTTGTTGGCCTGCAGATGGCTGCTCCTCTCTTCGTCCCTGAAGTAGCCATCGAATTGGCCATCTCCGTCCGCCTCGAAGATCGAATCGTCCTCGCCCTCGGACAGGGCAATGCACGAGGGCTGCGCACAGCCGAGCACCGGGTTGCCTGATACCAGACTAGTAGTACACTCATCCCTCGACTGAGATTGTTAAGTAACTTATCACTGACCATTCGGCAAGATCTCCAAACTGAACGGAACGCCGTTCTCTCCACAAAATGAGGCCCAGGTTAAGGGAACGACAGATAAAAGAAGTAAGAAAATCATGAGTTCAAAGTGGTCCACTCCTTGCCGAACCGCTTACTGATGAGATCTGAAATCAGTCAATTGCTGAGGTGTATCTGATAAAATGCTATGGTAAACAACGTTGAAATGCGAACCCTGCGAATTCGATGGCAGTTGGATCAATGGAGATGGAGTCGGAAGGGGATGAGATCGATCTAGCCCGGGAAAAGTGCCTAAGGCGAATGAATGGAGCGCCTCAGGGAGGGGGAGAGAGAGATACTCGACTCTCTGACGGGAAGAAATCGAAAGGAGAACGAGCTAGCCAGTACAGAGCACTTCCCTTTCGGAGGGATGAGATGGAAAGGGAGGAGAGGCTCGGAGGGTGATATGAGAGATAGCCAATACAAGAACAAAAGCGAAAGTTGCAAACAACGGAGATGCTATTGGCAGTCTTGTGGAAAAAGGGCTGCCGTAAGCAGGGCATCGTATTCTTGTTGAATGGTACGCGTGGTTCTGTCACTCGGAAGAAGATCGGGAACGAAGACGAACGTTAAAGTAACTACGATTGAGATCGGGCGACTTACCAGTAATCAAATCAACACTAGTGTCTCAAACTTTTAGCTGCTTCCTTTCCTTTCGTTCTCTATGCAACAAATACTGGTAGGATCTGTGTTTGGTCTGTGATTCCAATCATTACCATTATCATCTTTATCTTTAAAGGAGTCCTAAACCGCGAGGAAGCAACAACAACAGCAACGAATGAGCCTGCAAACCACTGCAACTATTGATTACATTTGCATTCACTCCACATCTCATTATCTTCGTTTTCTATTCTTTCTTGGAAATATTTGCGCTGTATTTCTCCCCCCACCATCCCCTCCCCTACCCGTTCATTCTCTCCCCTGCACTCCGCACAGCCGGACGGCCACAATAGACTACCCCCACTCGATCACACCATGAAAATGGGCGGTTATTTCAAATGTGGTTAGAAATCATGCTTATCAATGAGTAGCAGGAGATGCGGTAAGGCGTAAAGAATAGGTTCCACTTTGTTTTCGGTCAAAAGTTTCATAACTGAGTCTGATATCCCATGAAATGCGTGGTTTTGGCACCGTGCCAAATGGGGGGTCCCGTCCGGCTGTGCTCCGTCTAGACGGTCACGTCCGCTCTTCCCTCACTCGCCATTCTACTCGAACTGGATGGTAGATATATATCTGTGCCTAACATAACCTATTCTATCTTCTCTTTTCTCGACTTCTAAAAGTCAAGCGAACGAGCCAAAATGCTTAGGATGCGGTGTTTTCCGTGCGAGAGTTCCTACCGAAATCAGGGTTATTTTTCGGCATCTCGTTCGCTTAACATTTTCACTGCTGTCAGAACACTGTGCATCAACAATGACCCCCTTTCAACCGTATCCCAGTAACGCGACCTAGGAGTACAGGTATACTCTTCCTTTCGTAACAATTGCTCAGTTGACGATCGTGTTCATAGGGCCTCTTCTGTTCTCTTTATTCTCTTACGTACTCGCTTAGTTTTGTATCAGTTACCATATTTCCGCACGCACAAAATAAAATCTTCAGGAAAGAGGGTCTTTACCAGAAGGGAGAAGTGAGCAAAGAAGGGGGGAGAGAAGGAAAGCCCGAAGGGTGAAGGGGTACGGTAGGCACCAAATACCGTACGCCTGATGAGTAGGTTACGGTAGGGTTCCTGGATCTGGGAGGGTTAGGCGGCCTGTGAGGGGAGGTCCCTCCACTCTCCGTTGATGAGAATACGCGGAGTACGACGGGAACAGTCGAGGGTCAGCTGTAATGGGAACGAATTTATAAAACCGCCTCGGGAAGATGCACTCTATAAATCTTTTTTTACTATTATGCTGTTGCAAAAATACCGTTGTAAGGAAGCTAAATACCAAATTTTCAAACGTAGACCGTGTGTTACTCTTTTCAATTTGAAAATGATTTCAAATGATTTCAACTATTTTCAATTCGCAAAGTCAATTGAACGCTTATTGTTGAAGGACTGTGACTCACGCAGACGGGCTTGCTCTTGTTGGGCACTTTGACGCTCAGTTCGACCTGCGCCCCCTTTCCCCTCCCCTCGACATGCAGCTGTAACGTCTCCATTTATGCAATTATGCGCATTGCTATATTGTGGGTCTGTGAAGTTATTTTAAAAACGTGGAGTGCATTTTAGTATCTTTCGCCAAGTATTTGGAAGCTACATCTTACGCGTTCCTTCTTCTCCACTAGATTCTCCGTGGATTCCTCGCCGAACGAGGGGTACGAAGACTGAAAGAAAAGATCATATAAACAGCCCTATGTACATCTGCTAAAGATAACAGGCCACTTCATAGATCAAATATTACTGACGAAAGAGTTCCGCCAGTAAACTTCATATCTGCTTTATTTGCAATCTCTTTATACCACTTCGCTCGTTGGTAGTAAATAGGAATGGTGATAACAGACCCTCACGCTCCGTCAGGTCAATTCGATCACACCCTATCACATACCTTGGGATTGGTTACAATCCCTTTGTCCTCAACCTTCTCTCCCTGCTCGCTCAGCGACAGAATCGCCTGCAAATAATCCATCTGTGGGGTTGGCAAACCAATTCATAAAGTGTATCATTTGCATGCAGTCGAGACAAGAGAGAAGAATGAAGAGACGCTGAAGTGAAATCACTTTGCATGACTTCATCTTTGGTCATTTTTCTATGCCTGAGGATGATAAACGTTGGTTGACTCTGTAAATGATTATCAGAGAATTCATAAGTTCCTTACACTTTCAGCATGATCAATCAGCTGTGCGATTCTTCTATTCAACTCGTCGTTCTTCGAAGTGCCTTTGGACCTGTATAGATAGACAGGTCCTCCAGTCATCGCTCAACTTTTTAGCTTCAATTTATATAATTTTCATCTTCTTGAGCTAAGATAATATTATTTATGTACGATTCTTCTATTATTAGATTGGAAAACATGTTTTATAAAGATCTTAATCTTATGAAAACACGTATGAAACTGACAAGAAAGTCATCAAAGAATTCATAAGTTCCAATCCAATAAAAAATATTATTCTAGAAAAGGGCGGAAAATAAAATGGAAGGAACGAACTGAGAAGCCATAGCAGACAGAGAGGCGGCCACTTCGTAGGAGAGCACGTGACGGAATGAATAGGAATTGGAGGTAGGGGAAGGAGGAATTGGAGGAAAAGCTCAATAATGATATTAGGAGCATACAGAGCATTGGTAACCACTGATTACTAATCGGATCATGGTAATGGTACTATTTACAGGAAAAATCTTTTTTTTTCAAAATCTTTATCGTATAGTCAAATAGCTGTTAGTCGATTATCTCTTTCTGTGTATACAAACAAAGCAGTTCAACAGATCGAATTCCCAGCCTACTCCTTCTTAGACTAAAACTATCTATATATCATAGATATCATAGATATATTACGGTGCCTTTATTTCGGATCATTCTCTTTCACCGAGAAGAATGAAGTTCTTCCTAATTTTACTATCGGTGTTTTGCGTACTCTCGTCGAGCCAAGCAAGAATCAGTGAAGAGGAAACAGTATGTTGCCAAGATTTATTTTTTTGCCATGTACTTACAACTCGTTATAAGTCTTCTTGCCCTATCTACTCATGCTTTTAGGAAGATTCAAAAGGAGTGGCACAATCGAGAAGCAGACGATTGATAGAACAATACGTGGTATATAATTATGACATCACCCTAAAGTGAAAAAAGACAAAAGCGAAACGACGCTATAGGATCCTGTAGGAGGGAAAAAATTGAGAATTTCTAAGAAAACAGTATACTTAAAGGACGAACGTAAATTAATGTACCTAATTGGAATTTATTTTTTTGCTATGTACATATTTCCAATCTCGCTATGATATTTCCTGCCCTATCTACTCATGCTTTTAGTAAAGACACGATCATTGCAACCATGCGAGCACTAGGAAAGTTGCTGTGTTTGCACTCCGGGTTGCAGACTTAACTACTTCGACGAAGCGTCTCAGAGCTGGAAAGTATCCTACTGTGTGAAGGGATGCTGAGCGGGTTGCTCGGTTTAATTCAATATCGCATGTCAACGCGTAGTCGTATACGATTCCGTTAGAAATAAACGGTTCCAGCATATCTCCATCGCACACAGAAGAGAACTCTATTTACAGGCTATGGTCTAATATAAAGGTCAAGAAAAGAATTTGGCCCCTCTCCGACATCGCCGAAAAAAACGAGTATTTGTACACAATAATTGCATAATTTGTTAATCATAAGGTTACTGTAACATTCGAATTCGCGGGTATAAATCTGTTAAATTACGATACCGAACTACGAATTTAGTCGATAAATTTGTTCTCCTCAAACAATTTAATTTAATTTGCGTTAACGCGCGTTATTCATTTTAATACTTGCGGCCTATTCTGCCTATTCGTAAACAAGTAGTTTAGACAGTTACACGTCTTCTTAGTTCATGGTTTTCACGTGGTTGCTCACGTCAATGCTCGATTGAATAGTTATTCAAGAGAACTGCACGTATATTTCAGTTTAATACTGTGTGCCGCTATGATCGTTATTATTCGGACTATACTTTCCAGAAGGCGATGTCGAAAGCAAAGCAACTTCAACTAGAAATTAAAAAGGAAGTTGAGGTTAACCATTCAAGGATTGTGGCATACAGCTTCATGTGGTGCTATTTCTAACTAAATTATAGGAGCAACCTTAGCTATTTTCCATTTTAGGACAACCTGGAACCGGATGTGTCGTCGGAATCAACCGGAGGCGATCGATCAGAGATTGGATCGCGATCGGGCGACGAAGATGCGACACTCGCAGTGCAGATGGCTGCGGGACACAGGGCTGCACGGTACGATCTTTTTTCATTTTCCTGAAAATTGCCTAACAAAACTCACGCTGTTTTGTCTATGATTTTTTTCTTAGAAGGAATCTAAACGACGCAGGGCGAATCGCATGATATTCGAAGAGTTTAGCCGTTCAAAGTTGCCTCAAAGTCATATTTCCTGCATGTTTGCATCACACTTATTGCGCTTTAGTTAATCTGGCGTAAATAGAGTGTCTTTCTCAGCCAAACCCCTATATTTCCGTGCAGATTGCTGGAGGAGCGTGTAAATGCGGGGGGTCAGAAACGGTCGTCAGTCATGTACGCTCTTCTTCCCGACATCGCGTCTCACGCTCGCTACCCCTTCAGTGCCAGACTCCTCAAGGTGGGTTATTTATTTTCCGTTTTCCTTTTTTCCATTTTCCCTTTATTTTCCTTTTTTTAAATCATAGATAAGATGTGCAGGAACTGTTCGCGTCCGGAGACGCTCTGACGCGCGAACTTCTCGTCTCGCGACTGTCGGAATCGGCTGAGGATACGACGAGAATCGTGGAGAACGAGGAGGGAGTCAGTTCACTCTTCATTCTCTACTAACCAGGAGAGGGTCTAAACTCAAAATGAAATTAGAATGGGAGACATATTGGTTCTAGTACTATTTGACATGCTGATTCCGAATCCGTTTAGAAAAGTTCCCATCTTCGCGAGATTTTCGAGAAAATCGAGGTTGAAGTTGCTTTGCTGTGCCTGTTCGCGTAACCCATAGAACACTCCACTGACAGAGTTATGTGCCTCAGTGATCTAGTGATGAAAACCTTCTTGTACATTTTCTTCTTCTGGATCTATAAACCGTATTTTTTATTTCAGCAGTGATAATTTGGTCGAAACAGCGCGTTATAGGTGAAAAGAACCGCCACCTGAGTGCCTACTGGGCAACTTTCAATGTCGATTTTCTCGAAAATCTAGCGAAGATGGGAACTTTTCTCAACGGATTCGGAATCAGCACATTGAATAGCACTAGAACCAACATACCTCCCATTCTAATTTTTTTGTACTTACAACCTCTCCTTGTAAGACGATATCAAAGATTTTATGTTTCAAGCCTAGAGAAATGCGGGATGATGCGCATTCTTAAAAATTAGTATGTTTAAGCACGAGCGTTTAAATGAGCCCAGACCAGACATTTAAATTGCATTAGACACGGAACATGGCCAAATTTCAGTTAGTGATACTTTTCGCTTCGAGAGTTCTGATATTCAAAAAAATTCGGCGGCGACGCTCGTCGCCGCTCTAGGCGTGCGTACTCCCGCAACGAAAAGTGCGAAAAGTAAGAGGCGGTAATTTAAAATTCCGTTACAGTATACCTGGCACATGTTCCGTTTTTAAATGTCTGGCGGGATCATACGTGTTAAGGTTGTGGCTGTTTAAGGTGAAGCTTGTCCACTCGTGGCTCGACGCCTCTTCGCCCGCGGAACAGACTGCGATAGTTGCGGCGATCGTAAAGCACAAGGTTTGTCCTATCCGTAATATCAATTACGTTGTTTATCAGTCTTATATCGCTTACGTTGTATATCGCTTAAAGGGACATGGAAGCCAAAAAAGATTGGCTTTCATATGAAAGTTTATCGCCTAAATAATATAGAAATCAAAACCAGAGTGCACAAAAATGTCTACTTCGCGAGATATTCTAAAAATCGTTTCTCAGCCAAGGCGCAGTCTTACTGCGTTTAGCGCATAGTAACGAGGCAAATGGCGTCGAGGTATTCCCGGAACAAATAAATATTTCTAGCTCCAGAAATTTTTTAAAAATATTTTTCAAACGCTACTATTTTTCTTATCGTCTCAGAAACATATTCTAGAAGTATGACCATGTTTGGTTTCACAAAATTTCTCGCTTCCATGTCTCTTTAAATGATCTTCAGTGAAATAATAAAATAATCAGTGAAATCAGTAATTTCACTGAATAATGATCTGCGAAATTATTTATGCTGAAGAAATAATAAAAATAAGAGGTTATTTCTTCGATTTCAGGTCTCCTCGTGGATCAGCAGTGCGCACGCAACACAGCTCGCATCATATGTGAGATACTTTGCTTTTATGAGATGATGAAACGCTAACTCATTGTAATTATCGTACACTTGAGATTCTTCGTCGCGTTCACAATGATGACTTGTTGCGAGTGGCGGAGGGTCTACTGGAACTGCCCATTGATAAGGCTTGTCTTTTATCTTTATCTTTTATCAACTTTATTGCTTACAATGTGAGAACATTTTCCAAGCAGATCCAAGTGAAATAAATCGAATGAGATATGTTTCAGCTCTGCAAGATAGTGTCTACTGAGACTCCCTTCGTTCGACGAGTCTTCGTCAAGGCATCGCTGGTGGGAAAGGTGGGTTACGGTAGTCACTGGGTTACGGTAGTCACTGCTTCGGAACACATTTACTCCTTTGTTTCACTACATTAAGCACTGTTTCACAAAAACCGTTGCTATTGGAAATTCCTCGGCCTGCCTATTCTGTCAATCTCCCCCTCCCCTCAGGGGTCCCTATTCACCCGTCTCCTCTCCTCGCTCATTCCCTCACTCGTCCTCACCGTCGAAGGCTGTCGTCTTCTCTCAGATGTCATCGGTCACGTCGATGACCGAATGGCAGTCCGGATCGCCCTTGTGGTATGCACCCCACATCTACCGTAATCCACTGGCTGAGAAGTCAGTCGCATACTCTTTAGGCAGAGCCAACTAACTTTCTCGTTTTTGATGCATTTTATGTTTACGATTTCGCATATTATGCAACAGTACGGTACGGAGTGTGAGCAGTTCATCGACATTACCTAAAGAAGACGCGTTTTCCCGCCAATATTTATTGATGTGCAGGCGGTGGAAGCGATGCGCGAGCGGCCCTCTCTGTCTGTGATGGAAGTGATCGGATCGGCGGTGAGGAGGGGAGGAGAGGGGGATGAGGAGTGGATGGGACGACTCTACGAGAGGAACGACAGGTATGGCGGACGCATGTTTTTATATAATCACCGCGGTTCTACTTTTAAATTCAAACATACCATAGGAAAAAAAGAAAACATACCAATTTTCTTTTTGCTTAATCTACCAATGAGCTGTCTTGTATAGTGTACTGCCTATCTAGTAAGGGATCTGACAAAATGAATGGCTTACCACCTGACTATTGGGTCCATACATAAACCGATTAAGGACGAGTTCGATTGCTGTGCAACTCCTACGTGGAGAATCGGAAGAGGGACTCGCTCTATTGAAGGACGTACTGCAGAAAGCTTCTGATGGACAGAGGTTTGCCTATTTTTGTGCTGATTATGATTATTCATCGTACGTAAGCACCGACGCGAACTGTGGGTGGTAGGCTCATCGGAATTTTACCGTGGTAGGCTCGATAATATACGTGGGGGTAGCCCTATTTCTCAGAATATTGCCGGTGAGGCTGCTCATGTATTTATTGTGATTTGTCTATTCCATACATGGGCAGTCTTCCCCGCAATATTTTGAGAAACGGGCCTACCAGTGTACGAAATCAAGCCTACCAATTGACATTTTGTAGGAAATATAGGCCTACCAAAGTAAAATTCCAAAGAAATGTGGGGCGTACCACCCATACTTCTGGTCCGTGCCCATGTATGGTCTATTCTATTCTCTCAGGAGCCAATTTGCTGAGGAAGCCCTGCAATCTCTTGGACCAGCACCCTCGATGTCCGAGAAGAAGCGGGGTGCGTTGGCTTCTATGCTTTTATAGCCATTCTGAATACCTTGCACAGCGAGGAAAGCTTAGTAGCCTAGAGGGGACTGTTAGTAGCCGCACTAACAAGTCTTTTACAGTATGATTCTCGGGCGCAGACGCCCGTTCTAGTGGCCAATCCAGGGGAAAATACAGTAATTGATTGTAATTTACGGGATAGGACCCCTCCCTCCCGCAGGCCGCCGTTTGCTATGAAATTACCCGTACGTCAGTGCGAAATTACCCCCACCGCTGTACTAAATTCTCGATTTACATGACTACCCATACATGGGCAGGGACCCGACCGTCGGGTGGTAGGCCCCTCATTTTGGCAGAAAGTTAACTTGGCAGGCACCACATTATTCCATAAAGCGCATTGGTAGGCTAATAAAAATTTAAATGTGTGCACTGGTGAGCCCCAAATTGAAACAATTGTCGGTATGTCTGCTCATATATGTGGCTACCCTACCGCATTTAGAAAGTGACCCCTGAATAATTTCAAGTATGAGTATTTATCCCTTGAGCCGATCGTACAATAAACCCCATAACGTTCTCTTCCAGAAGCCCTTTCCCTGCTCAAGGACAATCCCTCGTGTTCGTGCTTATTCGTCGAGAGAAAGCGACGAAGGGATGAGTGGACGGAGTGGGGATGGGAGGGGAGGAATACGGAGGAGGAGGGGAATACGAGACAACAGGTCATTGGTTTCCTACTCATCAATTGAAACTTGCTACTATATACGTGATCTTATTAGTAGTTTAAAAATATATTATCGGCTACTTTGTTTACAGCACTATTTGGAAGCAAGAAATGTGCAGTTTATGCGTATGCTTATAACTATGTTTCAAGTTAAATTGAACCTTTCAGAAGGATGGAGTGAGGAAGGAGGAAAGAGTGGTGGACGGACCCCTGCCACCGAGGGGAGGACACACTCCCATTGTATGGGGAGAGACCACTCCGAAGAGGCTGAGGAGGGACGAGGATAAGGACAAGGTGAGGAAATGATGGACAGGGGCTGTGGAGGGGGGCAGAGGGACATGGAGGCGGTTGATGGGTCACTTGTTTGGTGGATGCAGTCTTATGAAGTACCGTAGTCATTCTTGTTCCTTATCTCAACCTCCTTATTGTTAGGTAAATTTAACTTACGTCGTAAAAATACAAAAATAAATTTCTATCTCAGTTTCTGCCACTTTTAAGTTATTAAAAAAGTTTCTAAAATATATCAGTGCGCAACGAGCAAGGAACTGGTACTGTGTTGCAAGAACGATTCGGAGAAGAAGGGCAGTGAAGGAGATTCGGATACGGTAGGCATTCAGTTGGTGATTGTTCTTGAAATATTGTTGTTCTTTATTATCATGTTGTTAGCTGAATTTCGAGAATTCCGATGAGGACGCCCTGATTGTGATGCCTCCCGAAAGGGCGAATTCGAGTGTTGTACGAGTGAACGAGGACGTACAGAGGGAAACCGAGGGAAAGGCCTACAGTGCGGTGGGTATTGTATTGCTGGCACTTGAGAGAGTAGTATCTAGCTACCACTTTATTGACAATGACCACCCTTTATAATTCTCTCGATTCTGAATAAAACATGCTTAGTTAGTCATGTCTCAAATTTAAGTGAGTTATGTCTGGATTTCTCTAGCCCTAAGTCAGCTTCCGTATTTCTTCATGCACACATTCAGATGGAAAGTCTGTCGAGAATGGAGAGTATCAAATATTGGCGATACAACATGGAGTACCTGATGCGGGTTGTCTCAGATGATATTCTGCAGCCGGAGATTGTGAGTGGGAAGTGGAATAACTGCGTTCCTACCTTCAGTTGTATTCTCGCTTTAGCTCATTATTTGAATAGATGCCAATATCGTTCCCCGCCCTTGACTCGCTTGCCTTCAGCAATGGTCCTTCATGGAGCGACTGTCCAAGTGTCCCCATCTCATTCGCACCTTTTGCGGGTGCAAATTTATTGCGTACATCGTCGAATACTTTGATCACACACAGACGAAGCGACTCGCGGCATCGGTATGATTTGTGTGAATTGGTCAATAGCTTGAAGATAACTAATGGTTACTCAGTTAAGCTTGCGTTCTAGTTTCGTTGAGTAACCAGGATTAGCATGGAGATCAGGAAGTGAATTTTACAGTTGTGCGAGGGACTGGAGCAGATGAACAGCAAGCAGTGCAAGAAAGTCGTTGAATTGGTGGAGGAGAGGAGGGGGTCGAGGTTTGCCGCGGCTTTCGTACAGAGAATGTGTGAGATGAACGACGGGTATGTTCTAGATATTTCCTTCTCTTTTTTGCCTCATTTAACTTATACACCAACAGGTCTGTAAATTTGCTTTGCTTTTGAGAAGAATAGATTTGAAAGCACGTGGCATTGATAGGGCTTTTAAAAAAATAAGCCTTTGTGTTCCCTTAGAACATGCTTGGGCACAATTACCGTCCATTGTTTCGAGTTGAGGCCTTCCAGTATAAAAATGGAGGTTTTGAGTAACCTACCCATGAGGATTCTTTTAAAATCTAGTGACTACCAAGCTAAGTTTTTTTTTACAAAATGAAGGGAATACCACCCGGTTGTCGTGTCCGTGCTCATGTATCCTCATCAGAAGTTCGTCTCCCCCTCTCCTCGTTCGATTCGCCGATTCTCCAGTCGGAACTGCCGTCATCATCGATGTGTACGGAGTGTCAGCCAAGGCTGAGAGGTGAAATCGCTAAATATTATTGGCGAAAAAGTTCCGCTTGTTAAAGCATTCCTACTTTGTCTCCACTCGCTTCATATCGCTCCGTCTTGTCCTCCTTCAGCAATGTTTCAGTTGCAGAGTTTCCTTGATACCATTTGTTCCTTTGCAGAAAGCTGCTTCGATCGGCTGTGAAGATTTGTGTGTCGCAGTTCCGAGAGACGAGTCACGGACAGGAGCTCATCCGTAAGATCTTTGTCCTTGAGCGGCTATTTTTATAACCAGGACCTAATATTATTTTTATGAAAGGAGGGGACTGTGAAATACGTGCTATGGCAGTTTTTTGTACGCTTTTCTGCGTTTTTTGCTCGGATTTGGCAAAATACAGTTTTCAGGAGTTCTTCTTGACAATAGAGTTCCACACTCCTCTCACAAGCATCGATAGATGGACGAGTCAAGAGACGCTCTTTTTTCTTTACTTTTGCTTTAGTTCACACCCCTTATGTCGATCTGCATCAATATCATTTAAGATTATGGATACTCAGAGAGCGGGCAATACGAGTTTGATTTTGCTTTGCAAGATAATATCTGTAAAAAGCTTATCTGTAAATACTTAGTTAGAGCCATAGAGTGCAGGGTTAGTATAATAATCTTTCTTTTAGATTAATAGTAAACAGATAAATGTTCTGTGTACAGACAATGACAGTTTCACGGGAAAAGGATTTATCACGGTTTCTTCTGGTTAGAGCGCGATAGCGGTGTGATGTCGCTTGCCTTCGAATCGGATTGGGTTACGGTAACACGGGGTACGGTAGGCCGGGCTGGATGCCGTTGTTGTTGGTGGGCAGGGGCTGGTTGACTGGATGATTGGCTGTGTTGTGGGGGAGTGGGTTCATTGTGCGGCCGTTGTGTATTTGGTTGATGTGCAGGTTGCGATTGGCGCGCAGCCGGTTGTCTTTGTTGCTGCGAAAGCTGCGCATTTTGCCCGGCTGGCCGCGTTCCTTGCGGGATCTGCTGAAGGGGAGGGCATTTTATTTATTTCTGAAATTTCACAGTGGTTGCACAGGCGAGAACATTGAATACTCTTGCATACTCTGCAGCTCTTTTGTCTAAATTCTACACCGCTCGCCTTAATTGTGTGGAATTTGTTCTCTGACAGGGGCTTTGAAAACATTAAAAAACCAAATTTTAGGCTTACCTGTTTGGTCTGTCTTACGCGCGTCTGCTGCGTCCCGGGAGGGTGCAGGTAGTAATGGTCATCAGCGTGGTACAGCTTGCTGAAGATAGATTTATGCGACTTCACCAGGGAAATGCAGTACGAAGGTGAAGAGAAGAAAACCATAAAGACAATTATAATATAGTCAAGGAGTTCATGAGCTGTTGCGCTTGACAATGAACGATTATGAGATTGGCTATTATGAGATGAAAAGATGATTTTCGTAGTAACATTCTCGAAAAGGGGGAGGAATCCAATGAAGAAATAAGTGAATCCTTACTCTTTCATGGCCATGTAGTAGACAGCCGGACACGTATTGGCCTTTTTCGGTGTATACGTTCGCTCGTTTGTCGTGTTGAAGGACTGCGAGGTTCATTTTATTTGAGTCAGCGCAATCACGCGCATCAATTCAATTTTTAAAAAAAATATTATTTTGTAATCAGAAAGATAAACTTGACCACAACAACAATTTACTGAAACACGACATACTCTGTCTCCCGGGAAGAGGGTTGCTCCTTGCGGTATGACGGCTTTGGACCGATCGCCCTTCTGCCCTTTGTAGGCGTCCTAACAGTAAACGATACCACAATGGATATAACACAAAGAGATAGAACATGAAAACAATAATGCCTCCCCACGTTGGTTGTCGTATTGGTTTGCAGTTCTCCTCCGAATCCGAGCACACTCTGCCGTCGAACCGCTTTAGCCCTGTTTCCTGAAGGGCAATATCTTACTTCGAGTGTTTCACGATGATCAGTACCCTTCTTGGGAGTAAACGATACTTTGTTGGTCGTCTCATCGAAGAACTGACCGTTGTTTCGCTGGCTTTCTGGTCTGAATTCCAGCTTACGCTATAGACAGAGATGTGTCCGCACTTGTTTGCCTTTTCCCTCTTCGTGGGTATCTTCTTGACGTATTCGGCCTGATGTGTCGTCTCGCCGTAGAATGGAGTGGTCTCTTTCGGCGAATCTCTGAAGGGAATGCTTCCTCAGCCGAATACCCTCTACATGCTTGCAGTAGTGGTGGCATATTATTTCCAGCTATTAAATATGCACACTGTTAGCAGTATGCCTAGACCGCTTTCTATGCTGCTTGGCAAAGGAAATCTTTAGGTGTGAAGGGAACTACGAAAATATGCTATGTATATCCTCGCATAGCTTTGGGCAATGGTAATCTCTCTTCTTCTCTTTGTACCTCTGCTTCGGTTGCTTCTTCTCCGGCGTCTTCCAAGTGTACGTATCGCCGTGGGTGGTCTCATCGTTGAAGGGGACGGGTGTTCCCTCGACGGAAGGAGAAGCCGCGTTTCTGAAAACCACGTCAACTCTCTAATTCCTACTAAACTGCTTTGAAAAAATGTTGAGCTACCTCGTATTCCTCGGAGCAGCAGTCTTCCACGTGTATTCTGACTGGTTCGTCGTCTCCGCTTCGAATGGAGGCGTATCCTACAACGCGAGTGTCATAGTGAGGGCAGAGAAGAGGCCGCACCCGATAGGCATAGCTGTTGGCTGACGAAGGAAGGGATGAACCACGTCGATAGGGACTGTACGCCGGAGAATAGGCAGCGGAGTAGGAGGGAGACCGAACTGGAGAATACGATGGAGTGGGAGAACGGAGGGGCGAGCGGTAGCCATCGGGTGAATCGTCTCTGAAACATCACCGATTGCAGTTGTCAATAGTAGACTACCAACTGATCTAGATTTTCTAGATTACAGCTTCCCGAGAACTTTTTTTAGCATGGAGCGTTTCACTGCAAGTCCCAGAACAATTTACCTAAATACATCGAATGATCGTAACACTTCTCACCTGCCAACATCGTACTCGAAGAGTGAACCGCCCTCTGGATCGCTGCCCAGATCGTAGTCTGAAGTGTCTCATTACCCGCACTATCGGTGGCTGCCCTACCAACGAGGTCGTGTCCTATACGGGGTGAAGCAGCCGATGACAAGGTGGGAGTGGGTGTGCTGAGGTAGTGGTTGCCGTCGTCTTCGTAGATCGACGACAACGGAGTGTTGGCCGATCGAGCCGGCCGACGACGGGTCGCCATTCACCGCACTTACTATACTGGATGATGCTTTTATTTACACGGAAGAGCAATTTAAAGCAGCGCATGCAAAATAGTAGTAGGGTTGAGGTTGAAGATTTGACAAAATACCTAGACAAAGGTATTTAAGGGAGCGCTGATTCTGGAGACTTCCGCTTTGTTCGTGGTTGTGGGAGAAAAGGGATGAGAGAGGAGGGGAAAGAGAGAAAGAGAAGTAGGAGAAAGGGAAGGGACAGATGCAGTCATCATGACAACGCTATGCGAGTCTTCGTGGCCTCTCGGTCTAGTTCGTGCCATGCTCAAATAGATTATAGACTTTATTCGAAACCATCACACCTGAATAAATTACAGAACACGATGCTAATTTTCAAGAAAGAAATGAGATCAGAAGTGGTTACTAATACTACGACTGTTACGAAGCGTAAATAGTTACAGTATTTTCGTATTATAAACTGTTCTCCGCAAAAGAGACTTTCTTCTCCTTCGTCTTCTCTTCGTCGAAGAATAATAAGGGGAACATTCCGATGAGACACCCGACGGTCAACCCGATTGCACGACCTCCACTGGACAGCAGACGAGCCTTGAATTCAACTCATTGTGAACGATACAAATCAATGAAAAATCAATGAAAAATTAAATAACAAACGAGAAAAAAAATATACGCGAACACAAAGATGAGTTCCTTAACAAACCCGTCCACTCTCCATCTGTGCAGAAGTCAATTCAGGATGTCGTATGCCCGCCCAGCCAACGGCTATCTGGAAGTCACTTTTGATGAAGATAAAATGAGAAAGGAAAGCTACAATTGGCTATGATGCCGCACCTCGACATAGTGAGCCAAGCCAACTCCGGCCACGTCCGACAAAGTGTTTCCGAGAGCGGCTGCAGCCATCGTCGACAGGGCAAGCCAGGTGCCGATCGTCTGACAACAGATGGCAATTTCGACGGAGTCACTCATGAACACCGTGGACTCACCAATTCGATGTACTCTCCTGCCGTAATCATTACGGCGTTGTCCAGAAATCCAAAGGCCACGAAGGGAATGGTGTTGAAGAGGAAGAGAGCCTGTAGTTTTTCCATTGGCTCCTACTTATTAAAAGCTCGAGTAATAGGCTAACCTTTGCTTCATCCGGTCTTAACGCCTTCGCGATGTGGCCATTCTTCAGTGAGTCGTCTACTTTACACGCTTCAATTGTCTTGCTCTCAATCTTTGCAAGAGAAGCTTGCAAGAGCTTTCGTTCATTCGCTGTCAAGTCTTTCACTACCTTAATAGGTATCAGTTCTGTATACTTTAATACAATTAGAATAAAATTTCAACTTAAAACGACTCTTACCAAATCAGCTTGATCTGTCGAGGTAATCTTATGGAATTGATTGAGAGCTGGTGAAGTCGAATTCCTGGCGAAACTGAGATGAATAAATCTAGAAAACGAAGAACTGATATGGGGAGGAGATATAGACGAGTGAGTAATGGGGAGACGGGTGATAAGACGGTTGAGCATTGATAGCTGAAAGATTATATATTAAAATCAAAAATCAAATAATCCCATTAGAACTTGTAAACAAAATGAGAATGGGAAGTCACATAAAGTTAACGATCACGCTATGACGCTACAGGGAAAGGGGATGAAAGAGGAATGATAACGAAAAGATAAGAACAACGAAACAGTGAAAGAGACGTGGTCAATGCGACCTTCTCAATGTTCCTTTAATGTCTAAACTGGTCATCAGTTTACATCGAAAGGAAGTTTTAAATAACTCGTCCAGTGGCATAAATATACATTTATTCATACAATAAGCCGAAAGCAATAACTGAATTAGTCTAGTCATTCTTCGTTCGACTGCTCGGCAGCTGCCTTGTCCTTCTTCAACTCCTTCTTCATTTCGTGCTTCTCCTCTTCGTTGAAGAATAGCAAAGGGAACATTCCGATGATGCACCCTATGGTCAATCCAAAAGCACGGCCACCGTTTGACAACAGGCGAGCCTGGCAAAGGACAACATATTATGAAATATATCTGTTGCGGCTAATTTAAAATATACTATATACATTAGACAAGAAGAAACGTTTTAGAAACTGGAGAAAAAAGGAGAAACTATGCAATATCCATACCTGGGTGCTCTCCAACTGCTTTGCTGTGAGAACCGGGTGCCGGATTCCCATGTGCACGACTGCAATCTGCAAGGACGTAATTGTTATCGATTCATACTGAATTTTCTCTCTGCATATCTATCTATTCCTCCTCTCACCTCCACATAGTGTCCTAGTCCGACTCCAGCCACGTCCGACACGATATTTCCTATGGCAGCGGCGGCCATCGTGGATACAGTAACCCAGGCTGCCAGACCCTGCGTATGGTAGCCATCAAAGACGGAACTGCACGGGTGTAAAGGGTGAAGGTGCATTACAAGCATAGTGAAACATACTCATCAAAAGACATGAATGAAATGCTCTAATTACCAGTTCGATGTACTCTCCAGCCACGATCATAATAGCGTTGTCGAGGAATCCGAAAGCAATGAATGGAAGTGTATTGAAGAGGAACAGAGCCTTAATGAAACCTATGCCAGATCTGGAAATCGCTTTATAGATCGGATTATGAGGTGTCTTCATTTTCAGTGAGTAGATGAATACCACTCTAGGGCAGCTGGTCATACCTTTGCCTCTATCGGATTGAGTGCCTTTCCGTTGGGATTCTTCTCGTTCTCGTGTAGTTTGAGTGACTCTAACAATGCAGCTTGCAGTAGCTGCTTCTCATCGCGAGACAGCTTCTCCACTAACTGAACAATATTCATCTCGATTGCGTTTATTGTGCATATCAGATACGCAAAGTTTAGCAAGAGAATAACGGCTTACACCGCCAGCCGCCTCTGCATTGTGAATCTTCTTGATCTGGTCAAGTTTAGCTGAGGATGAGCATCGGATGGGACTGAGAAGGGGGAAGCGGAGAGATGATGGCGATTGAAGGGAGGGAGTGGATCGAGACAGGATCGAGGACGGAAGGCGAAGGGAGAAACGAAGCGACATCGAAGATGGTACTGTGGGGGGAGGAAGATATGTGACGGAAAATACGATAATTAACATTACTTTTTAATATTATCACTGATGAGACACAAATGTGAACGACGGTTACAGATGAAGTATGTAGATAATCGCTTATGTTAGAAAAATAACTTTTTCTTTCAAGTTTCAAACCAAGTGGATAAATTTTACATACAAACCAGAAGGCACAAATTATGTGAGTCTAAATATAAATTATGTAGAGTTATGTAATGCACTACAAGCAGAGACGAAAAGATGATAAAGGAGAGGAGATGAGGGTTGAGGAATGGAAAGGTGCTCGTAAAAGGCTAAGAATAGATTCAGAGATACAAGTCGGTGATAGAGGGAAATTAGGGGCGTGTAAGGACAGAAGGGTTGGAAAGGCAATGCTTTTCAGGGAAGCGTCTGCAATCAACTCTGACACTATAAAATATCTTTGCTTACATTGGAAGTTCGAGAAAGTCACTTTTATGCATATCGCACAGCGTGTTCAAGCACCTTGGAGGTGACTGATGCTCATGAAAGCCGTAAACAACATTTGTTCTTATTGTAAATTCAAAAAATCGTATGCTAATGAAGCAGTCTCTCTTGTCATGACCACTTTGCATAGGGATTAGACTAATTAATGGTCATTTGCATAGGGATTTTGGCAAAATGCCATGGGACCTATCAGACAGGCGGGAACGCTGTGTATCGGTCTTCACACTGTATTATGCTCGGGGTGTTCTCTCTTTACTAGGGGTGTTCTCTCCGTTGATTTATTCAGTTTCAGTTTTACAACTTTTATCAGGACTAGCAGTGGATGGGGATCCGAGGGGCTTCGATATAGATGGGAGAGGCTAAAAACTTCGAATCTTCTTCAAAAACCCACTCAGTCCGAGTTGCCGTAGAATCTTGAGTAGTCCTCTCGATCCTCGTTTGGAGCTACTCCCCCCGTGCTCCAAGTCTTCAGGGGGGAGGATCCATCCTCTTTTCCGCGATTGAATAGACGTGGGGCACTCAGATGACAGACGAAATGGAGAGCCGACCGCGCGTGAGG
>LS878962.1:567503-633948 GCA_900490955.1 Micoletzkya japonica | reverse complement strand
AACTTCGAATCTTCTTCAAAAACCCACTCAGTCCGAGTTGCCGTAGAATCTTGAGTAGTCCTCTCGATCCTCGTTTGGAGCTACTCCCCCCGTGCTCCAAGTCTTCAGGGGGGAGGATCCATCCTCTTTTCCGCGATTGAATAGACGTGGGGCACTCAGATGACAGACGAAATGGAGAGCCGACCGCGCGTGAGGGGAACAGAGAGAATGAATGAATGAATGAATGAATGCCGTTGATTTATATACGGAAAAAAGAAGCATAAAACAAGGAGTGTTGCTTCACAAACAAGAAGTAACAATAAAAATGAAAAATTTATAAAGGTACGGTAGGTACCGTTCTTTTTACGCACATCACGGATTCGGCGATAGCTTCGGAACGTTTTATTATTTTCTCGTTTTCTCGTATTTTTTCACTACTTTTCTTTTTTCGTATATGTTTCATGGAATATTTCGCACTAGTTTCATATCAGAGCACACCATGTATTCTCATTTGCTTGCAGAAGAGGCTTCATTCAGATGCACTTCGTGGGACATTGCTGGATTCTCCTTTCATTGACTTGTGCCATATGCGCGGAAGTGGGAGGTACTGTCGAATTGGTGAGTTAAGTATGATCACTATTTATTCTATTCAACGTCTTAGTTGCTGCTATCGCATGCAACATCAACACTACTTTCACGACGTTTTAGCAGTCCGAGTTCCGAAATTCCGAATATCTCTGCGTCTCTCTAGGGAGGGAGGCCTGCGCATTAAATCGTTCCGTTTTGGAAACGGACTGCGAACACTTACCGTAATCCTTTCCAATTTTGGCTTCCCTCATTCTAAAATTATTTGTGGACTCTATGGTTATCGGAATGAGTTCTTATTGTTTGGGTCAATTTTCAAAGACTATGTGAACCAGCTGATGAAAGAAATAGGAATTGAATATGTGAGATGTAGTTACACGGGCCTTGCAAAAATATGTGTGTGCACAAACTAAAGAAGGCCATCTTCTCTCCTACCTTTTTATATAGATCTAGGGGAGCAAAAAAATAATTGAAAAACAGAAAGTCATGAAACTTTCCTCCAATTGAGAATTTGATTTTCAAAAATGGCCCTTTTTGGCTGGGAATTTCACGTTTCATAGTAATGCTCGAAAAGGCGGTATAAGGCCGGCTTTATACTGTTATCGCTTATGCATATGGATGTCCTCTTTCGAATAGAAGCAGTCACTAATTCCATAACTTTCCACGAAAAATGATCTTCCTCGTCAAAGTATGAGTAATCTATCTGACCCTGTTGAAAAGAATGGATACTGTAAGTTTTTGAATCAAATTTTGGGCTTTTTCGCAACTTCGATCCGCTTTGCTCTTCATATTTTCCGCCTTTTGTCAACCGCGTAACGTTATTTTCGTGTTTATTTCGTTCCAATAGCTGTCACAACTAATCTACACCAGTTCTGACCACTGCATGCTTGGCAACATTCACTTATTTCCGGTCCATCCCACCTTAGCCTTTTAATATCCGTATCACACGTTCAATAGCGCCGTGTTTGCTCTATTTAGCATGAATTTTGTCTGAATAGCTAAGAACGTGCCGATTACAGTCGAAAACTTTGGCCTCGATTATCGCAAGTCGATTCTAGGGCAATTACAACTTGTCATGTCTTCATTTCGTGCCGAATTAGCTTGTAGTGATCAGAAAATTACTTCAACTGGCTAAACTATAGTGTGACGAACTTCAAAACGCTCAAATGCTGCGATAGTTTGATGATCCTGCTTACAGTATCCTCGTTTCACTAATCTGACCTGGAGCATGACCCACCGCACTGCTATTCCCCCTATCCGAATTTCGTTTTTATTTTCCTAGGGCTCGGTTTTTGACTTTTTTTGCACTTTTATTTGGCTTTTTGCAAACTCGGCAAGCATATCTATCGAATCAAATAGCTCAAAACCCGAAATTTCCATTTTGGTCAAACACGCCTCCCTCCCTACGTCTCTCAAATTTCCATGCTCTCTCGCCCACACTCTCTTAATTTTGCATACGAATCTATTCTACGCAGAAGGACGTAGTGTACTGTCAGGGTTTTATGAATGATGTTACGGCCTCGAGCAGTGTCTCCGATCCGTGTACCCTCGTGAGAGACCAAGTAAGCAGGAACTTTATGGCACGAATTTCGAACTGGATAGTTCAAGTTGAATATAATGGTCATCAGTTGATTACTTTGTGGAACATAACCAAAGAACTAAAGGTTCTGCACTACTTTTTGTGATAACTCTGACTCTGTTCATTCGCTGTTAAATACTAAGGTTCACATAAACCGTAACCTGCGTAGTTAAAATAGGGTTCAGGCGTTCATTGCCGTTACAGGCATTAATTATTGATTTGCACACATGCGGGATACGGTAGGTATGAGCAAGCACTTGAAATGTTTGCTCACATTACGGTAATTGAGAACATAGTTTTTATCTTCAACTTGTAACCTTTATTTTCTAGGGTACGGATTACGGCCATCCAGCAGTCACGTGGGGATGGTATCTTCTCAGGTGCATCTCAATCATTAGCTTACCACATCTGGCGGTATAAAAATTTGGCAATAAATGCTAATATTTTCGTCTCCTTATGCAAAAACGGACGTATCATTCATTGCAATATCTGAAGTCTTGCTATGCCGAGTAGGGCTTTTGCAATTGCCATCCAAAGCGAATTACCGGCTTGGCAACTCGGGAGCTATTGATTGTTGTGTTTAGCTACTGCACAAAGTTGTCTATTTACCAGGTGTTTTTCATAAATAATAAATAAATAATTGCAGTAAAGTCCTCTTCGTTGTCTACATTCTTCTCGCTGTCATCGGCCTTTACCTGTTTGTCCTCATCGTTGGTCTCTGTATTATCGGAAAAGACGCCTTCAAGCTTTGTGAGTGAACCTTGGGAGATTCCGTTTGCGAATCGTTCTAACAATCGAAGCATTTGTAGGCTCTTTTGAGTTTAGTGCTCTGGCAAAGATAATAAAATGTAGTACTTGTTCAACTCTTAGTCTGCGTCCTCTGAGCACAACTAGCCTAACCCTATCCACTGAAAATACACTAAGGCCCAATCAGTTCGCGATAGTCATACGATAGCCAACACGCTATCGTACCCTTTTTATTAAAAATTCTAATATTGTCTTGGATTTTATGCACAAAGATGCAGCGATGTGATCTGCATTTGCTACTTTCTAAATAGGAAAATATAGGGGTTGAGATGCGATTTTTGAAAGGTGTAATATACGGTAACAAAAAGGCTACATTATGCTTTGAGCTTGGTGCCGTGTTAGGATGTAGGGTGAGAAGGTACGTGCCAACAAAAGCAATAAGCCTTTGTAAGGTTGGTGCTACGCGAAGGCGATGGTCTTCGGGAAGATTGTGTCGATAATGATGGGAGTGGTCTCGCACGCCGTTCTGCCCGGATCGAGGGAACGAGTTGACGATTGGATTGGAGAGCTGTTCGAGAGCACCAAGAGGTGGGAACATAGATCAAATAGTACGTCGGATCCGACGTAACCAAGGCACTTTTTTGCTTTAAAAAAAATTACTGAATCAAGGCACTTTGACCTCGAAATCTATCGTTTTCTGCCAAATTATGCTATATTCTAGGCTTTTTAGTGTGAATCAAGGCACTTTGGAATTCAACGACGTTACCATTTGATCCATGGGTGGGGAAATACGGTCAAAACTCTGCAGTACCTTTTTTGGTTTGGCTAATTACAGTAAATGAGCAAAGATTTTACTATCATACATTTTTATGAAAAAGCGCGAGTATACAATGGCTCAGTACTGGCTGAAAGTGATTTTACTTTGCCTCTTCCCCTTATGTACTGTTTGTCTGTAAATCATGAGGAGGGGGTGATGTTTCTTGTTTTTTAATAAGTTTGAAACAACGTTCTCAAGCTATGTAGTTACGGGAAGGAATAAGCTGGGAGGATAAGCAAGCGAGTGTGCAGAAGTATGAGAATACGAGCATGATAGACGAGGGAATGGTTGCAATAATTGCACTAGGAACTTGACTTGCTCCCTAATTGTATTCTCTTAATCAGCTTTAGCAATCGTAAGAATAGTGTGGTAACGAGTGAGCAGTTCTCGATCCGCCTTGCTTCGCTTTCTCCAGTCGGCAACTCCCCGCGGAAGGTTTCTTGTGCAGATGATTCTACGAAAGGCCCACGTCGTGTACAGGTTGGCGTCATACGTGGGCAACCCTTCCCGCAATACTTTTTGAGAAACGGTCCTACCAATGTAAGAAATCAAGCCTATCAATTGAAATTTTGTGCGAAATAATGGCCTATCAAAGTAAAATTTGAAAGAATTTTGGGCCTATCACCCGTACATCGCTTATTGTTAGGAGCCCACGTATGGTTGGTCTTGATAAAATCGGAAGAGATTTGCATTTCTGATCGCGAAAGTGAGGCGAAGAAGGAATATACGCTGAGGTAAATGGAATAGAAATGAAGCATTTTCTTCCGCTTTTGCCATTTTTGTATGGTAATTGGAGTTGAGATTGTTTGACTGTCTGCGCTCTCCTCACTGCACGGTCTCTCGTTCGAAAAGTGATTGTTACAAGCGCATAGCGACGCAGAGTTGAGGAATGGGAATGTCTGAATCAGAGTGTATGCTTTCTGATCGTATCTTTTAGCTAGTATACTAGCACCGTGGCCAGCAAGTTAGAAGATGGAATGCTTCAGTGTGAGAACGCATCCTTGCAGACGACAATTTGCCGAGGAATTGAGACAGATATACGGTACTGTTGACAAGTTGCCACAGGAAGATCAAGGTATCTTTATATTTTGCTATTTCTTCATCCCTTTTATATGTCAATGCAATTTTCCTGAACTATTTTAGAGTAAAGTTGTGAAGTGGACATGTACAAAGTTCAGTTTGTAGGGTAATACTTTGATGGATTACTGTCGTATTGGTGTTGATAGCATTGTGCTCGTTGCAGATGCAATAGCGGTGCTGAAGCTGGATCCGGAATGTGCCTTCCTATTTCGCGGATGGAAGAACGAACGAATTGCGGATGACGACGATCTGTCGGATTGGGCGGTGGGAGAAGATATCGAGTACTAGGGGGCATTCTAAATTGTTCTAAATTTCTAAATTAGCTAATAATTTCTGAATATCGTTCCAATTTTTTTTCTCTCCGTTTATTTCAATTTCTTGAAGCATTATTGAGCTAATCGTGGATTAATGTGCAGTATCAGTTGAATTAAACTGTCAAATTATTTTTTTCTGAAATAAGCGTCTTGTTATTGCTGCCGTATGCATTCATATCATTTTTTCTGTTTCGTTTCGCATCTGCATACATGGGCTA
Organism: Micoletzkya japonica; assembly: GCA_900490955.1. Lineage (NCBI taxonomy): Eukaryota > Metazoa > Nematoda > Chromadorea > Rhabditida > Diplogasteridae > Micoletzkya > Micoletzkya japonica. Next base: position 628,629 of record LS878962.1, on the reverse strand, counting down.
GGGCTAGGGCCCTGTCGTCCTGATATTGTTGCAGACTCCTTTTCATAATTAGAGGGGTAGGGGGGTTCCGTCGCATCGACATTGTTGTGTTTAATTGCACTTTTCTGTTCATTGCTGTCTTATCCTGTCTGCTAACTCTGTTAACACTTTCTGCATATCTCATCCTTTAATACTTGTCTTACTCTTTGCCTTACTCGTTTTTTTCAATTTCACTTGAGCAATATTTACAGGTACTTTCATAATAAAGAAGTGAACAGTTTCATGTTTCCTATTTATCTATTTTGGTTTGAATCCAAAACTAATACCTATGAATGGTAAACCTTCTCTTCTCACTTTATCAATTCCATACTACAGGACACGAATCGTGGACGATATACGGTGTACCACAAGAAGGTGGTTACGGTATCGTGATGGACTACGTAAGTCTGATTTCGTTCTCCGTGTTGGCTTATTTTTATGCTTTTTTGCCTTCAGGTAGACTGCTTGTAACAATTAGTGCATAGTAAGACTGTAATTGTTGTGTGGTAGGAAAACTTGTTCGTAAAAGTGATGATAAAGTAATTTAATGAGTTTAGAAGGAACAGCACCAATTTGTCGTGGAAGGGATAGTGCTCAACGTGAGATGCCGACAAGAGTAGTGAGTCATTATCTTTTTTATGTGCGTAACTGTTAATACTCAAGAACCGTGTCAAGCTTCAGCAAGAAAATTTAATTGCTGCAAAGTTTGGGAAACGTAGTTAAACGTATTTCGTATTTCTAGTGGCGTTTTCCTGTGGAAGGATGAGTTCGAAAAGGAGGAGAAACAGGTTCTTCGTGCGTGGGGCATCGGTTTATCGCAAAAACCAGGTTTATTCTCTTCTTTGATTTGTTCATTCGGTCCGCGAGGTCAGACCGTCTTCTTGTGAGTAACATGCTTTCCATAGGATGAAACTTTCATGTTTTTCATAAACAATTAGTATTTGAAGATACAAAACACAATATTCATGCATTTCAAAGTAATCGATAATTTGCCCATGACTCTTCAGCAGTCACCTCCGTTCGCATTTTCATCAAGGGACTTCTACCGATTTCTTATTTCGAGGTGAGCATAAGAAATCGGTGAAGTTATTCCTGATCAGGATAACTGAGTTTATGATGTACAATAATAACGTGTCAGGCGCATATTCTGTACAACCATACGTACTTATACAGCCCAATTTAGGATTCTGAATTTTTTACTAGTTCCTCACAAGTTCTTGTTATTTCTTTTCATAGTTATATTACACAGGCCATTACACAACAGAACTTTATGCATCATAGTCAATAAACGTAACTACCAAAAAAAGTCTCAAATTTGTTGCCTCAAATGTTCCAAAGATGTTCAATTGCCAGTCTCAATAATTTAAGATTTTGTACACGGTAAGTTTATTTTGAAAATGTTATCGGAAAAGCTGCCCGCGTATCGTTGTTTTGCTTTAGCCCAATAGAACGATTTCTCATTTTTAAATCAGTTTCCGTAACTCCTTAAAAAGAGTTATGTAAACTTGTAGGAGAGTTGTACACGTATTCGTCTGGACCAGTACACTTCGTTGGTTCGTGGCTTGAAGGTAATCGAAGTGAATATCAACATCGATTACAGGTTAGTGCAAATGATAAGAGAGGAAGTTGTCTTTCTCTTTGCTAGCCATAAGCGACCAATGTGTATTTGATTGTCAAGATTTAATAGCCTTTAGGAACTTTAAATCTTAATTATAAACGCTAGACAAAAACTTGGGAGCCTTATTTACAGTTAGGTAATAAGGAAAGACACGTTTAATAATAATAATAATATATTATTTATCACCGCAAGTGTGTATCAACAATTAAATGAATTCACATGAATATGAAAACCCGAATAGAACAAATTAATAAATAAAACATGATAGGTTAGGGAGAGGGGGAAAGGGGAAAGGGGGTGGGGAGCGGGGAAGGATAGCCAAAACTACACGCCAAGCCAGTGTGAAGAACGAACAAGGGTGACCAGTCCTTGTGCCTGAGGAGGCAAGGCAATGCCGGAGAGGGAGCATTACGTCAACCCAAAGACTGACTTTCGTTTGGCTATAGATTGGGGATTGCATGACCGAGCCTTGAGAGGACATGGGGAAGGGACAGTTGGGCTCTTCTTATGGCTGTGGATGAAATTGAGGTGTCACTAAGTACGGTGTGGAGCTTAGACAAGAACCGAACAACTCTATGTGCAAAAGACGAACGAAGGTTCTTACGAGCAATTGGAATATGAAAAGAAAAGGAAGAAAGTCTACCTATGGTAGGTCTAAGCACAAAGAATGAAGACATCGCAATGTTCACCTCTACTCTCAATATGCGAATTCCTAGAACAACATCACAAACAATTCTCCTATGCAACAACGACTGAAGCGAATACAGTGATAGTCTATCGGAATAGCAAGGCATAGGGCTAGGAGGACTATTACGACGAGCATAAAGAAGACGAGAGAATAAGTGTTGAACCGATTCTAACCTCCTAATCATAACAATGGAAGACGGAGACCAAACAGGTGAAGCATATTCGAGAATAGGAATAACATATGATCTATAAGCTCTAATGTAAACCGAGGCTATATTACATCTAAGAGATCGGAATAGCATGAACACAAGTGACTTAGACTTAGCTACAACGGAACTGATATGATCTTTAAAGGAAAGTGAGGAGTCAAGCATGACCCCGAGATCACGAACAGAAAGCAAAGATGGGAATGGAATTGAGGATAGGGAGTATGACTGATTTTGGATTACTTTTGCCTATGTGAAGTACAGTGCACTTTCCTACAGCAACCATTAATTGCCAATTTGAGCAGTAATCAGCTAACCCAGTGAGCCCCTGTTGAAGTTGAGAAACGGAAGGAGAAGGATTGCTTGGATCGAACGTGGAAAACAGTTTGATGTCATCAGCAAAGAGTTTGAAACCGACTAGTGGGAGGTTGCTAAAGACTGAAGAGATATCCGAAATATAGAGGAAAGAGAAAAGGACCCAAAACGCTTCCTTGTGGAACCCCGCTAAAGACAGGACGAGGAGTGGACAGAGCGGAGCCAACACGAACAGACATCACACAATCCTCCAAGAAGGAAGTGAACCAAGACAACAGATTGTGACGGACACCAAGGGACTCCAATTTGTAACTTGGAATGAGAGACAGTATCAAAAGCTTTTGCGAGGTCAACGTAAAGGATGTCACTGCACAGATTAGCATCGTTAGCATTACGCCAAGCTTGAGTACATTCCAACAGTTGAGATACAGTGGACTTTCCACGAATGAACCAGTATTGTTCAGTTGGGACAATCTTGTGGATTGTACACCACCGATCAAGACGAATTTTAATGACACGTTCAAGGACTTTGCATGGAGTAGGAGTTAGTGAGATCGGACGGAAATGAGAGACAGATGAGGGAGAGAACACTTTGGGATAGGAACCACTATTGCCGACTTCCACAATGACGGAACTTGGCCAAGAACGATTGAGGGGGGCACACATCTTATATACAATGGGAGGAATACCATCAGAGGGAAGGGAACAAGAGGGCTTAATCTTGCGAAGTTGGGCAAAGATCTCGTTGGTTTGAATGACGGCATGGAATGAGAGACAGAGGGGGCAGTGAGAGGAGGACGATGGAAATCGTCATTTACAAACACAGAGTGAAAGTAATCGGCAAGAGACTCGGCACGAGAATGGTCATCGAACAAAGGTCTACCGGAGGGGTCAACAATAGAACCAATGGAATGGCGGGATTTAAGGCGAGCACTGAGATACTTATAGAATGGTCTACCCGAACAAGAACCAAGCAACTTATTCTCACGATTCCTAATAAACTTCTTAATCTCCTTATCTAGTCTGGAACAAACGTAAGCGAACTGGAGCAAGATGTAACTTACTAAATAATACAGACTTATGGGAGAGAAGAGACTTAATATGGGGAGGGTAGGAGTCAATATTAAGCTTGGTCTTAGTGATTGGGATATGCTTAAGGCAAAGGAAAGATAAATGAACTACAAATCGGGTATACATCTCATCAATGGCGGAACAATTATAGAACAAACTATCCCAATCCGTCAAGAAAATAGCATTACTTAGAAAGTCATAATTACCCTTGCTATAATTAAGAGATGGCACAGAAATAGGGGGAGCAAAGGGAAACGCGAGGTGAAACTCAACTGAACAGTGGTCTGAATCCTTGAAAGGAGGTCCTACAGTACATAAGGATACAATGTTAGAGGAGGACAAGACAATATCCAAGTGTTTACCGTTGCGAGTAGGTGACAGAACATGCTCAGTAAGGGAAAGGGCATCAGCTAATTCAACCAACAAACGAGACTGTGAGTCAAGAGAAGAACTATCAGACCAATCTACTACGTCATAATTCAAGTCTGCACATATAACAGAGGGAAGTGGAGTAGATAGAAGGGAGGACAAGATATCGAAGAGGGCTGAGTTGGCAGAAGAACGAGTGGAAGGGGGACGGTATGCTAATATGACACGAATGGATGAAAGGGAAATAGGACAAGTCAAATCGATCGCAAGTATAGTGGAATAAAAAGATCCGTCACTTTATCATTCCGAATATAAGGCGAAGGAGTGTGAGAAAGTGAGAGAATTAGACTCATTGTGGAACGGACGAAACTGACGGATCGGTTTATTCCACTATATATCAGAAGTGAGACTAGTGGAGTGGGGGATAGGGACGAGAGCAAATGGCAAGTGATCACGAATAAGGCAGAGAACTCCACCTCCACGGGTACTACGATCTCTACGAACGACACGATAGGGAAGGGATACTGTAATCTCACTATCACTTATGCGGTTGTTTAGCCATGATTTGCAAACTAATACAATGTCAGGTTTACGGATTGAGAGAAGAGCATGTAAATCAGGTAACTTATTCCTAACCGACCGGGAATTGAATAGAATACAAGATAGATTACTTGATACAGACGGAGACAAGAGAGGGAGGAGGAATGCAAGGGACGCGAGTACGGACACCGGACTTGATATCATCACGATGCCAGATGAGATCACGGTACAGAACGAAGGGACAATGGGGATCAGCGGCACGGAGGGACTTGAGAAGGGACCGGTACTCCGACTGCGTCTTCCTCTCCTCCAGTGACAGACTCTTCCGAACGTAGACCCCCCTGAACTGAGAGTCCTTGAGGGTCTTACCGTTCTTCAGAGCAGTCAACAGGAAGGAGCGAGCCGGCAGAACCACCTTGATCAGACGGGGTTTCTCCTGGGAGAATTGCCCCATCCGAAAAACCATCATCGGTTTAGCCTCGACTTGAAGGAAGGACAAGAGGCTGCATACAGCCTTCAGGTCCATCTCAGCCCTCTCCGCGGGTGGAAGGGACTGATCCTGCTCAGCCAATGAGGAAACAACCAACGAGCGGGCACGAAGGTGGGCCTCTACGGAGGAATCGGCAGAGGGTACGGTAGGGAGTACGGTAGAGGAGACAGACGCGGCAGAGTCAATGGAAGGGGGAGCGAGAGGAATGGAGGGGTCAGAATGAGCGGTGCCAGGGGGGGGGGGCGATAGATGGAGGGGCAGAGTGAGAGGAGTGAGCGAGAAGCTCAACCTTACGAGCCAAGAGAGTAATGAGATGGGTAGTTGAGGACCAGAATGAGGGAGGAACGCCCTTAGGGCAATCCCCCATGGCAAAAGAGAGGGGCTCAACTACGACATCAGAAGGATCAGGTGGAGACGTGGTCACTCTCTTACTGGAAGGGGAAGAGGTGGGAGTGGTATTGTTAGAGTTGTTTGAAGAATTAGTGTGACCACGTTTGCCTATGATAGAAGTAGGGAGGATGAGATGAACAAGAAAAGGACGCAATCAACTCAATTTCTTAGAATATAAAGGAAAATAGAAACTACAAACGAGAGAGAGAGGAGGGGTCACCTGCCTCAGCGAGAGGGGAAGAGGCATTAAGGGTTAGTCCATGTTGGTACGTTCGTACAACGCAGTTGCGGGTGGGACAACGGGTTGTTGCTTGCTCCAAGGAGGTGAGTTCTGAGTGAATCTATGGGTTTGTAAGTGGTTCTGTGATGTTGGGGCTTCATGATAGTGCACATAAATTGGCACTGTCAGTCGGATGGTAGTCTCGTTGTTTATAAGAGGTTAAAGTGGGTAGGTAGTCCCCACTTTAACCTCTTATAAACGTACAGTTGTTCTTATTAGAAAGCTGACGAGCATTGCTACCTACCCACTTATTGTAGAATAATGAAGGCCTTGCTACCAAATAAGGCCGACAGAGCAGGGCAGAAAATGAGACCATGACGATCTCGACGTTTATTGATTCAGCTTCTCGCCCTTTACTCTCCCTTCTTCTCTACTCTTTTCTACGGAACATTCAACGATGACAAGCAGAAGATGGTACAAATCAGTGGATTGGACGACGAGTTGTTCGATTTCGAAGAAGAGATGACGTCGCTCCTTCATAAAATCGAGGATAAAATATCTTATATTGGGAAGAAAAGGCTACTTGCGGGTGATTCAAAAGGTACCATGGGGAACCAGGGGAGTATTAATGTCGGAATAACTTTAATTTCACGTTAAAGCCGTTAAGGCATGTAGAATTCTTGTTATTTGCCTACGAGTCAGAGATATGTCAAGTAGTCTCGAGCAGGATCAAATTTTTCTCGCATTGCAGCTCTCAGCTTCCTCGCTCTCCTCGATAGATACAGTATCACGGGATTCAAGTGTGTTTACGATATCCCATCAGGCAGTCAGAAACGAGCCGATCTACTACTCAAGGCCGCTCATTACGGTCTGGATGAGCTTGTGGTAAGCTTGTATTGAGAAAAAAATGCATTATGTTTTTATTGTAAGAGCTATATCTATGATAAATAAGGAGAGTTGTGTGTGGAGTTTTGCTATCCGTGTTGTAGTGGTGACATAGTTCTTCACGTACGTTCATGACCTACATCTAAAAACGGCACACTCTGAAACTACGGTATCTCTACCGTACACTGCTAAAAATGCACTTAAATAGTGATTATCTCAATATATATTCCAATTTATTTATTTTTATTTAGAAACTAGCAATATTTGGAGAAGGTGGAACACTCTCAAACCGAAGAAAATACAAAAATCTTTAATTTTTTGACAATTAAAATGCTAGCTATCGCGAACTGAGTGTGCCGTGCCTAATGCATTTTCAATGTCTGCGATTCCTTCAAATGAACGGTCGTGTTCTTGTCAGAGTCGCACGGTGTCGTCCTTCTCAACTTGCGTAGGAGTCAACCTTGTGCTCCGTCTTATGACTCAGTCTCCTCTGTCTGTCGGCTCTTCGGCGACGAATGCAATGCTTCAGGTTTATTTATTTATTTATCATTTACGGAGTATCCGTGCGGTCAAGCGAATTAAGCACTTTCTTTGTTACGTTTTCGAGAATACGGTGAAAACTGTATGTGCATATGTAGCAAATGAAAACGAACTAGTTGTACCTTAAAAGTTGGACATAGAACATAGTATGTTATGTGCTGCTGTCAAAATCAATATTTTCTTTCTTTTAGAAAAGCTTATTTTCTTTCTTTTAGAAAAGCATCGATCTGCTCGATAAATCTTGTACCAAACAACTCGAGATTATGCTTGATATTGGTGGTCTATTTCCCTCGTCTGTCAAGCTCGATTGCTCCAATTGGCCCGCGGCATTTGCCGTTTATTCAGTATTCGCAAGGAGTGGTAAAGCAACGTATGCTTCTCCCGATACTATATTCTTTGGTCTGTGCATTCCTGCTCTCAGCAATGAACCAGTGAACTGTGCTAATATGCATTTCTACAAGTATATCCTTGGAGTGAATGACGAAAATAAGGTTGTTCTGTCGAGGTCAGAGGAATCGTTGTTTCGTTATGTAGCTGCTACTATTCCTTGTCTACCACGTTGTGAAAAATATAGCTATTATGTGAATCTGTAAATTGTTTAGAAAGTTATGATGATTTCTGTATAAAATAATTGCTCCTCTTTCTTCTACACAAGAGCCGAACTACCCGCTGAAAACGATATAAAGTGCATGTGTCGCATATCATATCTATCGCTGAGTGTGGCATATCTATGCACCGTCAGTACTCCGCGGATAGTGAATCGTAAGATTTGGAGCATCCGATCAGGATGATTAGATCTAACGGATGACGAAAGAGCGAACATGTACAGAAACTCATGGTCCGGATCCTTTACAGGGACATGGAAGCCAAAAAAAGATTGCTTTTCATATAAAAGTTTGGCACATAAATATTACAAAAACCAAAACCAGCCGATCGCCATGCCGTCTACGTAATAAAGAAACAACGTTCATTGAAGGCGAAAAATATTTAGATTAGCTTTGATACAACACCACACAAGCTGAAGAATACTATTGAATAGCAACAGGAAGTAAAGCAAAATGTAATCACATGTGTGTATTTACAGCGAGATCCACTCACACAAGCACTCGAAGAGATCAATCGTTCGCATTTTTGTTAAACATCGTCATTAGACAGACAAAAGCTGGCAATAAATAAAAGACCGCACCTGTTCGAATATCATACTTATTGTTAGTTTTTTTTTTAAAGTAACGTTCAAATGAATTGATTATGGTTTTAGAACAGGGCGTACTCTACTGACATTACACCCCTACCTTCTCCCACTCCCCCTCATATCTCGGGGACCACCGACAGCCGCGCTCCGCTACCCCGCGGACGTCCGCGTCCGCGTCCCCGTACCGTCATATTCGACATGCCTGACACGACCGATGCTGCGTCATCTTGGCGGTCTTGTTGCTGCAAAAGGAACACATTCTTCTCATATCTACCTCTGAGGAAGATCAGGTTATTGTGCAGTCTTCCAACGCTTTACTACGATAGCACAACATTCAAGACCTTTGCATTACAGATGTTTGCCTTCTAGCGCTAGATAAGCTCTGTATTGCACCTATAGATTGTGTCTATCCTATAGACACAATCTAAAGGTTTCGCTTTCGTATTACATTAGGGTAGAATGTTGTGATAGTGCTAGCCGCTTCAGATGTAATTTAATATTTGAGCGCGTTGCGCAATAATAGAAGAATGTAGGACGTACGGTCATTGCGGCAGAAATGATTAGGTATGGTTGCCAAGCGGGTTCATCAGTGGGTACGATACCCTGTTCAGCCATCTTCTTCTGCAGGTAGTTGTAGCTGCAAAGGGCAAATTATTGCCAGAAGGAAAAAAGCAAAGCAAGTACATACGCGTTCTGGTAAGAAGTTGATTATAAATTCCAGTACAGAGCGCGACTTACAGAGCGAGCTTGTCCTGTTTGACGAGTTTGTGCGAGAATTCAACGATGACCTCGAGGAAGGCAAAGTTCGGAGGGGCTGCGCCCTTCTGGAAATAGACAACGTCATTCGACAACTCCGAATGTCCGAGAATTACTCGAATACCGTAAGCCTTTGCGTCTTGTATCACTTATGTGCAGACGAATATGTCGATTTTTTCTTACTAACATTTCAGGCATTACCAAACTAAAGGGATAAACAGGCCCTTTCCCTTGTTCCCTCGTCCTATTCTCCCCTCCCCCCATCCCACCTTCTTCTTCGGAGTGGGCGTCTCTTCCTCCTTCAACGCAAACAGAATCCCGTCACGATGAATTAGTGCCAGTGAATCTCTGCACGGATACTTATTTCTTTATCGCAATGCTTATCCGATACGAGTACCTAACTTGTTGAAACTACTTGGTGGTATTCAGAACTAGGCAACGCTTTATGTGTGAGACCCAAGAACCTGGTCTTCTTGTAGTCATTTCCGAGTGAGCTCGCAAAGCGCTTGGCCATTTCCCTGAGAACAGAGAAGGACTCGGATTCCGGGTCCAGGTACCGGGGATTAGCATCCTGCAACGATGTGCATATCAGGGATTGAGAATCAAAGCATCTCAATCGTTCTTACAGTTGCTTATCATCTTGATACATGAAGTCTCTAATCACTAGGGTTTGAAAATCAAGCACTTTAATTGCATTATCAGACCGAAAGATTGAGGTACAACCTGAAGGAATGAAGAGAGTCAGACTATAAATACACAAATCGCGCTTGGTTTTCAAGCCCTAATATTCACTCCCAGGTGAAGCGTATTTGGATACACGACTCCGTGCCCTAGCATAACAGTGACTACCGTACCCTCAATTCGATGAATGCCAACTGCAGTGCTTCCACCAAACACCGTGCACTCGCCATCCGATCCGTGTCTCGAGTCTTCAGGATGAGAAGCTTGAGAATGTCACCGAAGTCCGAGTAGAACTGATAGAGAATCAATTATTCGTGCAAGATCGGTGACTGCACCAGAGGATCATGTTATATTTAAAAACCCTATAGGATTATTTTAATTTTTATTATTATTCAAGACTTTGTAAAAAAAATTGGAGCACTTGCGCAAGTATTATACGAGCTACATACCAATCACCAACAACAAAACATACAACGTTTGCCCTAAAACTGTTTGCCGTCTCCTACAGTATACCTTGATGTAGTGCCTCAAAAGATAGGCCACTTCGGAATAGGGAACGACTCCATGCATGGCCAACTTGCACATCTGTGCCAGAAGGGACCTCTTTCGGTGCATCAACTCAATCTCCTCCGTTTGCTCAAGCGACGATTTGTCCTGAATTATGCGTATTGCATAGGCTATTTATTCATGACTTCATTGTTAGCCATCATATCTAAAGGAAATGAACCTCAGACACGGAGAAGACGTTGTCATCGACGAATTCCCGCATCTTCTGAGCGAGTTGCTGCAAGAGTCGATTGAATCGATCACTCCTATTCATATCCACACATCTATCATTTAGTCACGAAGTGATATTTGAAGCAAAAACTCACGGGATTGAGGCTGACAACCAGCTGTTTGAGATGTTCCTGTTCGGGAAAAGCAGAGAAGACGATGAAGACGTCACACAGACACAGGAAGGCCTGCAATCAACTAAATTAGCCTGTCTTTTTCGGATGCAGCTCTTGTACGCATATGTCCCTGTAATCAGTACAGCATACACGGGAGAAATTGTCCTATCGGACGTTAGGATGGATGACTGCACCAGATAATTGTAGTTTAAAACCTTGTGAGGAAGGCTACTTTTGGATTTCCCTAATTACGCCAGACTGCCTGCAGATATATCAGGACAATTCCCATGCATGCACTACAGTATCCCAGGCAGTACAGTATCCCACCGTCTCGACTCCGCCCGCTTGGTTCTGTAGAATGTTCTGTGCAGCCTGGATGAACTGGTCTCGCTTCTTCTTCAGCTTCTTGATCGCGTCCTGAACACAACAAAATTAACGATTTTTGATATTGAAGTCCATTTTTCTAGTCCCTGCAAACCCTGAACTCTAATTCCCGACAAAGATCTCAGAATGGAGGAATTAACTCGGGTAACTAGCTTTCCCGTGTTCCATCAATATACTGTGTACACTAGGGGATAAATACGCATACTTGACATTACTTTCGCGGTAGGGGTCCTTTTCCAGATGCGGTAGGATAGCCATGCAAATCGAGAATTTAGTACAGCGGTGGGGGTAATTGCGCACCGCGGTACGGGTAATTTCATAGTAAACAGCGGCCTGCGGGCGGGAGGGGTCCTACCCATAGATAAAATAGTCATGTCGGAGAATTTTAAAGTGCCTTGATTTTTTGATAACGAAGTCGGTAAAAGAGCTATAGAAAAGAGAAGTCGGTAAAAGTGCCTTGATTCGCACTATAATAACCAAAAAGCAGCATAATTCGACATGATTTGATGAAATTTGACCTAAAAGTGCCTTGATTCTCAAAATTTTTAAAGGAAAAAGTGTCTTGATTACGTCGTTTGCGACGTGCTATTTTATCTATGGTCCTACCCCGTAAATTGATATCAAATACTCTATTTTCCCCTGGAGTACACCCCACTCACAGCCTTGGTGCTCTCCTCTCTGCACACCCTCGCCAATTCGTACTGCAGTAGGAGGGTCAGAACATTCAACGCCAGATCCAGAACCTATATAAATTGAACAATTCTTCTCCTCGCCGATGTCTGCCAGTCTTCAGTGATAATTACTCATAAAGGCACACGAGGCGAGGAAGGTTCAAGACATACGTGGGCTTAACGTACGATCGGACAACCGCGCCCATATAGGAGAAGTTCAGGAGAAGGGAGATACAAATGCTTTTCTTTCCCTTCAAACCACCCGCTACAGTACCTCCTTGCCCGTGGTCTTTCCATCCCCAACCGCCACTACGACAGACAAAACTGCATCCCACAGTTCGGGTTGACGGAATTCGAGATGACTGAAAGGGACAATGGGATAACGAATAGAAAAAGACACGAGCTGTAACTGTAACTATTTGCATAAGCTATAATTATTTGCATAATTGATTATGTTTAGCCAAGCCGTACTCTGAACTAACAATTTCTTTCTCTATTTTTTAATAGAAAACTTCGCGAAGATAGGAACTTTTCTCAACGGATTCGGAATCAGCATGTCGAATAGCACCGGGTTCAATTGGCCTCCTATTCTAATTTCATTTTGTACTTACAACCACTCCTTGTAAAGAAGCAATGGGGAAGAGACTCACGAGAGGATGGCCGAGACCTTCTTGAATGCCGATAACAGAGCGGCCTCGTTGTCCTCGTCGTCGATGACCGCACCACGACCGCGTTGCGTCGAGGACGTGGACGCGTCGAAGGCTCCGATTGCGTCACGCAGTTGGATGACCAGCGAGTCCATGAGCTGCGAGGGAGCGGGGTTGGGTCATGGTGACAATTGACAGGAAACTATGCAAAGGATACCGTCTTACGAGCCGCTTCCGATAGTTGAGCTGTGAGCGTATTCGTACACAGAAATGAGAGGACCTTAAAGGTTATCCATATCAAATGATTCTCTGAGTAAAAGATGCTTGTCTTTGGCAACCCAGGAATCTCAGTCCATCTCCAAATTCATACATGGGCATGGACCCGAATGTCGAATGGAAGGCCCCTGATTTTGTCAAAACCTTAGTTTGGTAGGCACCACATTAGACCAGAAACCTCACTGGTAGGCTATTGAAAATCTCAATGTATACACTGATAGGCCCCAAACTGAAATAATTCTCGGCAATACCGCCCACCTATGTCCAAATTCCCCAAAATAGCCCCTCACCTCAGCCGTCGTTGTCATAATCTCTTCATCCGCGTACTTCTCAGTCACTTGTTTGATCACTTCGAGTAGATTGGTCAGATGCTGTCATTTAACACTTCAACTAGTCAACGTAGGTTATCATTGACGAAAAAGTTGCATCAATAATCTCATTCCTACTTCACCACTCTCTCATCGAAAGTAGGAATTAGACAGCCGACGGTACATTTTCCTCTACCATATCATATGGTCCGCATGCAACAAGTTTCCCAAGAGAAAATAAGTCAATAATTAAATGAGTTACTACATTTAGGTTCAAAACCCCTCACTAACTAACCTTATCTCCGTGGGCGGATGTGTACACGTCCAGGAGAAAGTACGTGGGAAGAGTCATCAGACGGGCCACTTTGTCACGGTCGGCCATGAACTGAAACGAGAACATTTGGTAGCCAGCGAGATAAGAATGGACCACCCACGATGCATTAAAGACATTCCCTAATGTTGATTTTTTTGCGCTTATTAGTGTGAATCAAGGCACTATCATAACTTTCTTCAGGAAAGAGTTACGGCACTAACACTCAACTAACACTAACATTCAATCTATGTTCCTAAGATCTCGATATTTGTACGTCATTCGTTGTTTCGTTAACTAGATTCTGTTTTAGTTGACAGAATGAAAGTAGTTTTATGAAGGTATAAATGCGGATATGATCAAGATCCCGTACCTTCTGCAGGAGTGCAGCAATGGTGGGAATGAAGACCAGACTGATCCTCTTCCTCTCCTCCTTCAGTATGCGATGCTCCTTCACTACAGCCGGTGCTCCCCTCTTCACCACCAATCTCCCCACGGGATAGTCTCCCGTCGCAGCCTGCTTCGCTGCACACACCATAACCTCGATGAGTCGACCCTCCAGATCCAGAGGAACTGCAACGTGTAGCCACGTAATTACAAATTTAGTGGTCCGAGAATACCGCAAATACAATCTAGTAATTTGATCAGACCAAGTATTTCTTACTTATGTAGTATTTGCCAGTTCAAAGTGAATATGCCAACGAACATCAAACTTTTAAGAACTCGAGCTCGAGAGAACATTCTAGAAACTTGAATGAAATTGGAAACAAAATTAGAAACGAAATTCTGCATAAGTTCATCGGCATCTGCCCAATATCCAACAGTGCCAACCTTGGTCATCGGCCAGCAGTAGTCCCACCATCACTTCCCATTCCTTCACCATTCGATTCGTATCGATCAACGCATCCACTAGATACGCTGCATGGTCGTGTACCTAAATGTTATGTTTCATCTCACTTCTTCTGCCAAGATTCTGTCTCATTTCAATGCTTTTGTGAGGAAATGGCTAAACGAATAAATGCAAAAGCTACTGTATGCTGCATAGCGAACCGAAACAATCCACCATCTTACTCATGGAGAGAAACACAAAAACAATAAATAAAATACTAATAATAGCAGCTGACCTCTCCCTCATCGAAGAATCGTGCAATATCCAGAATGAGCTTGGCCTTGCTCTCGACGGTCTTCGCCTCTTCTTGCTGAAAGACCTTGCAGTTGAGAAACTCGCCCGCGGCCACGGCAAGCGAACGGTTGTTGGCATAGACCTGACACAGACTATTCGAGTCACTTCCCTCATGGATATCAGCATCAAACATGCACACGAAGCCGGTAGGCCCCTCATTTTGCAGTCAATCCGCCTGACAGGCACTATATTGGGCATTATTCCTCATTGGTAGAGTATTCAAAACCTCAAGGTTTCTAAACATAAATTATTATAAAATGAATTGACCTGCTCATAGATCGGCGTGCACTCCTTCACAGTGAGAATCTTCGGGAACACTCTGAAATCAGCCATAATGCAACATAATACTGCTACAGTATCCCGACAGGAATAAAACAAAAGAACACTAAACCACCAACTATCATAATATGCTAACCGGTAAATGTTCGTCATGAGTTGGCAACTCTTAATGGCTACTTCCGTATCCTTGTCCATGACCATGGACACGAGACGTTCTTTGAACTTGTTTGTGAACAGCTCCAACTTGCCTGAATAATGATATTTCTCATAGTTCACCTCAACCGATTAATACCAACTAAAAGCATTATAACAGATATAATCAACATATCTTTTGGAAATCAAATAAAATGAAAAGATGAAGGAGGAAGTAGATATAAACAAGGCGACCCACTGGTCACATCGTCGCCCTTCGTGTATAATGGAAGAAGAGCCGCAACGCATTTCAGCCGAACTTCTGGAACCTTCAACAAAGCACATTAATCTTTGCTTCGCGTTAGTTAATCCGAATTCACATGCAAAACTGATGAAACGGACCTTGTCATGGAGACTCCATCCCACGTACTTGAGGTACGAGTCCTCGAGGAAGTGCTGGGGATAGACGAGCATCCACGTGCCCAGTTCAGATATGCACAGCGCACGCGTATCGGGGACGACGTCGCGGTAGCGATGGACGAAGACCGACTTGAACAGGAACGTCAGCATCTGCTGCACCTCGTCTTGACGTTCGTCCAACTGCAAGAGATACACGGTCGGATTTAGGGGGGGTGCAGATTTAGAGAGTTTACTGTCATCCCTGGACACGGACCCGAACGCGCTGTGGCAGCCCCAATTATCTTTAGCTTGACAAGCTCAAATTTTGCGAAATATTTTCAATCGCCGGGATCGATAATGTAAGACTTCGAAACATCGTAGCCCACTATGCTTACGGTATTTGCAAGATAAGTCAAATCAAACCAGAAATAACTTGAAAACGTTTTTTCAGCTTAAAACGAATACGTCTCCAGTACTCCCCACTCACCTCCGTTCTCATCCGGCTGATCTCGTCAATCTTCTCACTCGTAGTCTTCTGCTGCTTCAGCTGCAAGGGAAACCTTCTCCAGCTCATTTGTAGTTTTAAAAAACGAAGCCAACGCCGTGAGCGAAACGCACAACGTTTATATTGACGACTAAAGTACGAAAAAAACGATAGAGAAGCCTAACCTTCGCCTTCTCCGCCTCAAAAAGTTTCCTCGTCTTTTCCTTCTGTTCCGCTTGTTCAATGCTCACGTCGACAAGAGCCGATGAAAGCTTCATGGCTTGAAATGAGATTCATTACGATGATAATGAAAACTAAGAACAGATTTTTATGCGTTATAAAGTCGAGCTATTTTACGGAGAATTGAAGAAAACAAAAAAGGAAAGGTCAAGGGTGGTGGACGTACCCGCAAAAGTGGCTGTGTGCCGGAAGGCGCGAACTTGGCTGTCTGCCAATCCCACGAGAAGCTGACACAGTCGATCCATCATCATACTGTCGTGCAGGAAGTTAGCCTTGCACTTGGAGATGAGCAACTGTAACGCAATCGATAGTCCTCATTCGACAAAGTCTTCATTATTTGTCATCTCGCACAATACGTTGAAGGTAATTATTTCAGTTTGGTGCCTACCAGAGCATACATTTTGGTTCTTCGTAGCCTACCAATAAGGTTTCTTGTATACTGTGAAATTATGCTTCTGACAAAAAGAGGGGATATCACCAGACGGTTGGGTGCGTGTATCATACATGGGCAGACATACCGACAATTATTTCATTTTGGGGCCTACCAGTTTACACATTTAGATTTTTATTAGCCTACCAGTTAGCTTTATGTAATAATGCGGTGCATACCAAGCTAAGTAAGTTTATGCCAATATGAGGGCCTACCACCGATGGTCGGGTCCGTGCCCATGTATGGCGTGTATGTCTCATGTATGCCTCGCGCCATCAAAAGCACTCACGTGAATGGCATCCGAGAAGTTCTGTCTGAACTTTTTGTACTGGGGACCGGCCATGATAATGGGATAGTCGCACGATTCCTCGTCGAAGCTCTCCGTTAATTGACGAATGATAGTGCTGAAACGTGTGTTGCATACGGTAGCTATCAGCAGTTTAAAATTCTATTCAAAAAGTTGCAACTCCAGCAAGGGAGAAGAGTTTAAAGAGGGAAAAGTCTTACGGGAAATCAGCATTCTGCAGAGTTCCGGGAGTACAGGAGAGCTGGCCTCGACAGCCACAGGCATAGACGAAGAATTGAAGGAGGGCGAGGAGACTGACCTCGGGGGTCTCTTCGTAAGAGGTCACCCATTCATCCACTGCTGTCTGCAATGCCATAAGTGAGATCACAACGTTTTGCTCAAAAGGGTAGATTGCGCTTGCAAAAGGAGAGAGGGGAGGTGAGAGAATATGGGAATTGGAGAGACGCATACACAGTCGCAATTGGGCATAATTCGGACCGGCGGAACGTAGTGTGAGATTCCCGTTGGAATACTGTTGCTAGCAAAGTCTACGGACATGCGTTCCAAACTGGAACTTCCATGACCATAAAAATTCAGACCTTTGCTTTCCGTATGGTAGTAATGCTCTCACACCTACCATGGCATGAATCTATAGTTCCGTAGATTCTCAAGTTTATTCGACTTGAACTCTGCTTGAAAGTAGAGTTGTCCTTACCTCCAATTGTCGTCCTCCCGTCTTGACAGCTCCAAAGAGTCCACCCTTCGCGTCCATATCCCCTCCCAAGGATCGCCTCGCTCCTCCGCGTCCGCGTCCCCCTCCGCCACCACGCGGACGACCGCGTCGTGACTACAACCGCAATAAGGTAAACTAGAGGGACAAGATCAAGCATTTCGTCTACGTTTCATCTAGATTACGTGTCAGACTCAAATTTAATGCAATCAATGTTCAACAACACTGCCCAACCTTAGTAAGGGACTCACAACACTTCCAAAGTCCTCATCCCCTCCGGGTCTCCGGCGCTTTCCTCGAGTACTCGCTGAGGGAGAGCGAAAGACCGCATCGTCGTCTTCCCTTAAGTTGTAACTTAGCCACAAAAAGCTTGATAGTCTAGATTTTCGTACCAATGAAGAATTGTTCGACCATATATGCCATAAATTTTTTCTTGCTTCGATAATTGATAAGCTATTTGTTGCCCTTGGCAGGATTGCTAGGCAGGATGATGTCGTCAATTGTATTTCAAGCAATGTAAGCGCATTTCACCGCATATTATACTTAGATGGCCATGCTTTAAGACCAGCGAAAGGTATGCATAATCTACAAGCAGCATAAACATAAGCTATTCACAAAAGAGTCTTACTGGCTTCGGCTGTTTCCTCCGGATGCACTCAACTCAGCGTAGTTGACCCTCACGCCCCGAGTGGCCATTCGGGACGGAGTTGTGGGCTCCGATTCCATGGCTGAAACATAGATTCGCACAATTCAGTCAAGGAAATCAGCTGAAAACTTGGAAATAGCGCCAAAACTTTGAATCAAAAGAGAATTGGCAACTTGCCAACTGCGAACAACAGTTACAATGCTTTGTAGACACGGACATACATCACGCGGCAGTATCTACCAACTGATTGGTGAGTGCTTTGTATTTTATACTTCTCGAGATATGCAGAAATCGCACGAATTCGCATAAGCTGACCAAAACCGACTACGAAAAGGACGATTCATTTGAACAGACTACGGTAGCCAAATTTCCGTTCGGGAGCACATGACCTAACTTTTGCTGCTCTCATGCGTTGCGTTCGGCGCGAACACCGCTTGGCCACAACTTCGAAATTTGTTTTACTTTCAGCCGTTTGTTTGTCGATGTTTTGAATTTTTCGAAGCTATTGTAGTGTTACAGCCGTTTAATTCAACATAATGGATGAGGACAATCTTCTCGACTATGAAGAGGAGGACACCAACGAGACCGTAAAGGCCGATAACGGAGCTGCCGGAGATGCTGCCAAGAAGATCAAGGTACTCCATCCGTTTTAGACACCTTAGAGTAACTGATATATTATAACTGATCGCTAGTTCGAAGCCATCCTAGAGCTACAGCTTCACTGTGGTCAAAACTAGCATATAGAAAACTTCACACCGATATCCAGTGGTTTCCATGCATGTTGGTCATTATTTCAAGATGTGTGACACATTTTTAAGCACTTTGGGCTAGCACAGCTCGTTTTTGGACCTAGCTGACAAAGAGTACTCTTTGCAGGGCACGTATGCTTCGATCCACAGCAGTGGTTTCCGTGACTTCCTCCTCAAGGCTGAGCTCCTCCGAGCCATTGTTGATTGCGGTTTCGAACACCCGTCTGAAGGTCCGTCATTGATTCGTCAAAGAAAAAAAAAATAATCTAGAGCGTTACGACCCCGAATGGTCCTCATCTAGTGTATATTCCATAATTCAAGTTTATTCATTTCAGTGCAGCACGAGTGCATCCCCCAGGCCATTCTGGGAATGGATGTGATCTGCCAGGCCAAGTCGGGTATGGGCAAGACGGCCGTCTTCGTTCTGGCCACCCTCCAGCAACTGGAACCCGTCGACGGAGAAGTCTCCGTGCTCGTCATGTGTCACACACGCGAGTTGGCCTTCCAGATCAGCAAGGAGTACGAACGATTCTCCAAGTACCTATCCACCATCAAGGTTCGTTGTTTAGTGTTGGATGGTGAGGGGCTTATGCAAATGCGCAAGCAGTATTCTCTGTCTGTAGCATACGTGGGCAACCTTTTCGGGCAAATTTTGTAAAGCAGGGCTAACAATATGCGAATTAGCCAAATATCAAAGTTAAATTTCGAAATAAAGTTGGCGCTACCACCCATACTTCGGGTCGGTGTTCACGTATGGTCAGTAGCAGTATTTCTGGTTGATTCACGGACCATTACTTCAGGTGGCCGTCTTCTTTGGTGGTATTCCCATCAAGAAGGACGAGGACGTGCTCAAGAACAACTGTCCCCACATCGTGGTCGGCACTCCCGGTCGAATCCTCGCTCTCACCAACTCTGGAGCACTCAAGCTGGACAAAGTCAAGTACTTTGTCCTCGACGAATGCGATCGGATGATCGGTGACATTGGTGGGAACTTCTTCACTTCTTTTAATTTTACCTTCATTTAAAAAAAAAGAAATGTGATTAGTACAGAACGAGTTCAGACTGTTGTAAAAGACGGAAAGACGGAAAGTGAGAGGAACCCGAGAAAGTGTTGTCATTGCAGACATGCGCGCCGACGTACAGAAGATCGTGAAGCACACTCCCCAGGAGAAGCAGGTGATGATGTTCTCGGCGACTCTTCCCAAGGAACTGCGAATCGTGTGCAAGAAGTTCATGCAAGACGTAAGGCGGCCGACCGGACTCTTCTCCTCTTCTCCTTGCCCTTCACTTGATCCTTCTGCAATCTCGCTATCCTTGCCATTCCCCTCCCCTGAACCCTCCCCTCTCATTTGCTATCCACCCCCGACGGGAATGGGCTGCCCTCAGGCGGCTCGCACGGCTCGGAGGAGTCACGGATTGGTGAGTTAAGCTCAATATTATTTTCTTAATTTACTTTTAAAAAATATTTTGGCTTCTTTATTTTCACTTGTGAACTCCTGATTAATAAGCTATCCTTGCAGGTGTTCTTATCGCTCGAGATACCGTATCCGTGCTCCTCCATGCTCTGTCCCGGATGATACACTCAGTACCGACACTGATGGGAAAGGAGAACCCAATCCATATCCAACCCGGTGTATCTCTCGTGGTACAAGGGAATAACACGGAAGGCGAGAGGGCTCAGGGAGAAGTGGAATGGAGGGCTCCCTGTTGTAGGAATGGAAATGATGCTCTAGATGCCATAGGTAGATTGGCATGTAGTATAGGATTATGAGCAATGAAATTTGGGAAATTTTGCTATTGATGTGGTCCATTTGTGTCTGTGGTTTGAAATTGAAAGTTTGCGCAGCTGTTTCCATTGGAAGAAACTGTAAATCTAGCTTATTGGCATTTTCGAAATTGAAGCTTTTCGTTTTGTTATGGAAATTTCAAGATAGTGATGAAATGTGAGATACATCACGCGTAGATCGTAGATTTAAAATTTGTATTTTTGAAAGGTCTATGCCTATTCGTTATTCGTTGCTTTCAGCCGATGGAGGTGTACGTGGATGATGAAGCAAAGCTTACTCTGCACGGTCTGCAACAACACTATGTGAAGCTGAAGGAGAGCGAGAAGAACAAGAAACTACTCGAACTGCTCGATCTTCTCGAGTTCAACCAGGTACGTGGCACTAGGCCACGAGTTTACTTGTAAACACATCAATGTTGGGATGCTAGCGTTTTTGAAAATAATGCTCCAAAATGATTTGATAGCTTCTGTTCAGGTGGTGATCTTCGTGCGGTCTGTGCAGAGATGCATCGCCCTGCACACTCTTCTCTCCGAGCAGAACTTCCCCTCCATTGCCATCCATCGATCCATGCCCCAGGAGGAACGACTCTCCCGTTACCAGGCATTCAAGGACTTCCAGAAGCGCATTCTCGTAGCTACCGATCTCTTTGGACGAGGTGTGATTTGTTCTGCTCTATTTCTCTTCTATGAAATCTGTTATCTCCTTATATTTCAACAGTCCTAAGTTTATGCTATTAAAATAACAATATACTTGCTGTGTGATTTATTATAAATCTGAGGTTGGTTGCAGGAATGGACATTGAGCGAGTGAACATCGTCTTCAACTACGATATGCCCGAGAGCTCAGACTCATACCTCCATCGTGTCGCCAGAGCTGGTGAGCCACTTTTCCTGGTTCTTTTTTACATTCTTATAATCTTGTTGAAGTAAAGCTTGTAGTGCATTCATTATCTCAAATTGAATAATTATATAAGTACCATACCAACCAACAAGTTGAGGTCGATTCGGAACAAAGGGACTCGCGATCACCTTCGTATCTGATGAGAACGATGCAAAGACGCTGAATGCAGTACAGGATCGATTCGACGTGAACGTGTCCGAATTGCCCGAGAATATCGATGTCTCGTCGTACATTGAGGGAAAGACCAACTAATACCATCTCCCCTGACATTCCCCCTTCTTACACTCTTCTCCTTCCTTTCGCTTTCCCTTTTGTACGATTGACTCGACTCCACACGTTCAGTACCTCTCAATCCAAAACTCTTTTGTATCTTCTCCACACTTTCAATTCGTTGTCTCTCCGTTTATCTTACAATAATTCCATTTTCCCTTCTTTTTTCTCATGTTACTTATATTTATCGTTAATTGTTGTCTTCGTTTCCCTCGTACCCAATTCGTTCAATGGTCTCATCTCTCAGTTGTTAACTATTAGTGTGGATCAAGTTATAAAAGGTGTTGTAGAAGCAATGTCCCTACTGCAGAAGTGCTTATTTGGAAGTCAGCATCAGATTGGGGAAATAACGATCCCTACTTGGCTTGCATGCATGCCTTGCCGGTTCGCCGGAATACCTTTACAGAAAATCTTATTTATTTTGGTTTTCCTCTCGTTTTTCAACTTGTTCGGAGTTGTGCTAGTCTAAGTCCAGCAGTTACCTCTCTGACCCCGTGTCCTACAGTATACCGACTGTAGGGACCGGTCACAGCCTAAGATCCATGCGTGCTCTCGTGCAAGGTGTACAGCTGTTTCATACCTTTCCTTTTGCAGCTCCTCATGCGCGTATCCCTATCTTTATTAGCTCTTTATGCTTTCTAAACCTTGATCTTATGAAGACGCTCATAGCTGTGTTTGATCGTACATGATTATGTCTGCTTTGCTGCAGCGGGATGGTAGTCTGATCGTGAGTTTATCTACTAGTGCAATAACAGATCATTGCGTATGAGAGGTGGTATCCCAAAGAGTGTGCTCTAGTTATATTCACGAGAGCTCGCTCCCTTTCGTTGTTAAGGAAAGGAAGGGAATTGATCGGTGGCCTAAGACGGTCAAATGGTGTTTGGCTATGAGGGGGGGGGGGGTTGGTGGAGGGGGTAAAAGGGGGAGAGTGAGAGGATTGCAGATTAGTCGAGGGACGCAAATAGTAAATAACGTCGGTAGACAGAGACTCTGAACCCGTGGTCAGATCGTTTTACTCAAAGTTCGCCCTTTTCTTTCCAACCCATTTAGCTATCCTAAAGTTGCAGTTTCACCGTATGTTCCATAGAATCCGTTCCTCCAGGATCATTTTATAGCTCTTAACGTTCTGCAATTGTTGAGGAAGAGTCAGTCCATTAACTCTTTTTGCATATGTATGAGTGTGTGTGTGCCACTGTATTGTGTTGAGTGACATGGCAATCACGCCACGGTATTGATCCCCCCGCTTATTGCATTATTCTCCAAAGAATTGTTCCTCTGCGTGTCTTTCCTCCTCATAAGTATACAATCCTGCAGATTCGTCATTCCTCTGTTTTTGCTTTATTGAATGGACTCTTCCTCCTTCAATATAGCCCCTCCTCAATTCATTCGCTTCAGAATGGCGTCCGAGCCGCGGCAAGGCTGGATCGAATTCGACGAGATCAGCATGGAGGAGGGCGCGCGCGACGCGTCCGCGTCTGCGTCTCCTCCTCCCACGACGACCGCAACGCAGCCTCCCGCGTCCGCGTCGCTCGCCGCTCCGTCGCCGGTTACGGTAGCCACGCGGTCGCCGGAGGGACGCGGACAGAAGGTACGGAAGAGTACGGTAGGGTGCAGGGTGGAATCGATTATGACTGTGCGAGGTACGGAAAAGGCAGTAGGATAGATTTAGCATTTTAGCTGAGCTCGCTATGTGTAGGATGAGTAAATGGAAGAATGTTATCAGTTGATTCACATTGTTTTGCTGTTGGAATGAGGTCCAGGATAACATTGTATGCAGTGCGTGCATTATCGTAATTACTTTATTTGCCTGAAAGTTGATAGAAAAATAGATAAAGTAATGATAGTGTTATATATGCGCTCTATGAGTGACTATACCGATTTACTGGATTTTAATTCCGAAATTTGAAAACTGTGCCATGGGTGTTCCGCTCTTACAGAGAGTCTCTTTTAAGCTCTTTAGATGAGGAAGGAAGGGGAGAGAGGGTTTAACCGAGGTGCAGAGTAGATTATCTGTGAGAGGGGAACAGAGAACACGGAAACAGAAGTACATTAAAGGGAACGATGGTCGGTAGGGGGTAGCCTGCATCAGAGAAAAAATTGTAATAGGCTTCTAAGGGTCGCTGTTTTTACCCTTTTTTTCTAATTATGGCAAAACGTTTGAACAACGCTTGTAAGCTAGCGTCCCTAGACCATTTATGTTACTGACTGACTGTAGTTTTTGTTTTGTCTATAATGAACGAGAGTTCAACGTTTGGCGAGTTCGTCGTTAGCGTACTCAATGTCATTACCGTAATCCCGGTCCATCCGTCATTTAGGTAGCCGACGTCTCTCCGTCCTCTCGGCCTGCAGTCATTTCACCCCGATTAGAGACGGTCATGGACCCCGCCAAGCTGGCGAAGGAGGTGGAGGAGGAACAGAAGAGAATTGAGACGAAGAGGAAGGAACGGGACGAGATGGGTAGGTTTATTTACCCATTTTAGACCTTTATTCACTTTATTATCTTTTGTTTCTTTGTGTTCTCTACAGTAACACCTCTGGCAAGTAGAACACATCATTGTCAGACGTGGGTAGACTTCAAAGCGAAATTTTGAGAACCGTTCCTACCAATGCACGACATAGTGAATTATTAAGCCTGTCTATTGAAAATATCTGTCAGACCAACCAAAGTAAAATCCGTGCAATATTTGGGCCTTCCACCCGTACTTCGGGTCGATGGCCCACGTATGATCAGGGTTTTTTTACCAATCACCCCCTTTATTTCAGTGAACGGCAAGGTCTTGGTTTCCGTGTGGCCGGAGAACAATTCGTGTGCCTGGCTCATTCCCCCTCGATACAATCCCTACTCGATGCCCTCCATTCTCGCATCACAAGGAATTCAGGTGGGTATACGGCAGTCGAGAACTTCGGGTACTGTAGACAAGGATGGTGGACGTACGGTATTGTAAAGGCAAGTATCTGATATGTGTCTAATAGTAAGTCAAATTTGTTCTGTATGTTTGTCTGTTCGTCTACCGATGTCTGTGCATACCGTACCCCGATCGTTGTGACTGTAGTCTCGCGCATTCTTCAGATGCTCCCCGACACGTATGTCATGGCTCTGGAGATGATCACGAACGACTATCGATTTAGGAGGTGAGCTATAGTGGAATAAAAAGATACGTCGGTAAATCGCCCCGAATACCAGGCGAGAGAGTGCGCAAAAGTGAGAGAATTAGACTCATTTTGAAATCAAAGTAACGGATGGACCGGTTTACTACACTATGCAACGGAAACTTGTTAAGTTGTGGCTCACGTACGATTACAACCTACATATATTTAACTGTGGGACAGAACTTCCCTTTAGAGAGCTGATACCGTAGTCAGATTTGGCTTAAAAATCCATTCTCAATACGCGTCACGTACGCGTCGCGGTTCGCCACACGCTGTGCATTTTAAATGTTTTGTGCACGTTGATTTAAACGGTCGTGTGGCTGTAGTCATGCATGTATGATGAAGCACTAAACGCTTTTGTGAATGGTCAGTGTAGTTAGTGAGATTGTGAGGCCTGCTATGCACTAGCCGGTGAAAGATAAAATAAGCAGAAAATGTCTTGATGGCTATATCTGCACGGGAGATGTGTCCATTAGAGGTGTGCAGACTGGTCAGTACAATGAATATGTTTCATGCATCATTTGTAACCGCGACGCGTCTCGTCGCCAAAGGTAATGAAACATATTGGCTGAAATGACGAGTCTGCACAATTGTAAATACTGTCCACCCTCGTTCCAGTTACTGTGCCTTGTACGGTCGTCTCGTCGCCTTCTGGATGACCCTTTCCCTCGTTGTCCTCCTCGTCGTTCTCTTCTCTTCCCCTAAGGTAGGCTTCTCATCTTTTAAGAAAAAAAGACTTATTTAGGATAATATTAATTTTAAATATGCAATTACGTGGCTTACTGTAGTGCATATGTTTACATGACTTATTAGGGTTTAACATACCGGGTCATTTTCCCGGATTAGTTTTCTCAATGTATGGAAAATGAGAAGCAGAATTATTATTCTATCGTGAAACATAACACAGAAAAAAAACAATTGTAAAAAAAGACCCGGTTTTACCAACCCTATAATTTATTGTACTTCTCTCTTTCAGGGAGGTCTACCCGTGTTGATCTTCTGTATTGTCTGGTGTCTCGTCGTTTTGTTAGGTATATTGTCTTACAGTAGTGTATCTGTATTCGTTGGAAGGAGATAATATTGCCACCCTTCCTTTGAGATTGAACTGCTTCAGGCATCGTTGGCTGTTGCGTCATTCGTAGGCAGATCCGGATAGGATTGAGACACGCGGTTCAGGTGGGCGATTGCTGAACTACGATATTCTTAGCAGTGCTTCTACTGGAATACAGATTTTCAATATTTTCGTTGGGAAATGCATTAGTCATCGGAAGAAACGTTGGAGCACTACATTCCTGTACTGAAGCGGGGCACTCTTGTAGGCAGCGAACAAGCTCCTCCTTCCCTTCCATGTAATAGCGGGAGTGGAGGACCGAGGACAGATATCCTGTCACAAAGTCATCGTGAGTCTCTCTCATTATCTCTCACAAGTAGTTATTCCTAATGGATAGTGGGGACAAAGGGGAAACAGTAACAGTTTTACTAAACGTGGTTCCGATTTTGTTGTAAGGATAAGGATCACGTTATAAACAGAAAAAAGTATAATGGTTTCAGATCCACCTGATGTACTTCAACGCGGACGACTGTCTGAGGGAGATTGAACGACAACTACGCATACGACAGCACGGAGGGGCCGTACTGGGGGAAGTTCCGCCCACTTCTACCGTAACCCCCGAAAAGGTACGGTATTCCTAATGGATAGTGTGGACCAGGGGAAAGTCGTGGGAACGGGGACCTAATGTAACAAATTTCGATATGTTACCGCATGCTAGCTGCATCAAGCCCTCATTTCTCGTCGTATTTCAGAACGCAGAAGAGGCGCGGAATCTGCTCCTGAAGTACAGTCACGGCTACGTGAAGGACTCGTGTCGGGTAGGCATCTCCTCCTATCTCGGTCCCTCCCGATTGGATGGGACGGTACGCTTCGCTTCCTTTACCCTACTCGTTAGGGGTACAGCATTCCATTAGGGTCTTTTTGACCAATACGTGTCGCTGCTTTTAGCAACGAGACGCGTTGCGGTTATGAATGTCAAGGAGACCCGAATGGAATCCTGTACTTATGGGTTATGACAAAACCCTTCTATTTTGTTCCTGGGTATAGTGCAGCACGTTAGATTATACGGTGCTCTTGCAACAATATTAAAGAAGTGTGTACCTCGCCTACCGTATACCTCCCCCTCCACCTTGCAGTCTCGAATCGTCTTCCCCTCCCGTCCCTCCCTCGGCGTCTCTGACTACTCTCCCCTCCACTGCCAGAAACGACTGTGTCTCTGTCAATTCGTCGACAAACAACACTTCAATCGCAAGCCGAAGAAGTGGTACGAACGCTACTTTTGAATGCGGGTACGCTTTCCTGTTGAGGGGATAGGCGCTCGTCTTTCCATGAGCTCGACTTTGTATTGAATTCCGTCAGTTTATCTTCTCATTCGGTGTGACACAACAATAATTTGGTGTATTTGGGATCGAGAGGGATTGAAATAATGTACTAGAGTTATTTTGGGTTTGTGTGATGGGTTGTGCAAAAAATTGACAGCAGAACGGTTGCTTTTCATGCTTTACTATACAGTATCCCATACGCTTCTCCATCTTTAGTACTTCGCTACCGCAATCCTTTACATTCATTGTCAGGTCCGACGTTTTGTCAATGGCCACATGTGATCGACTTCTCTCGGTATTGGGACGCGACGCACAGTTTATGGTGTAAGTAAGCTGAAATAACTAACTGAAATGAAGATATGACACGATATTGTATATGTTTTTTTCGCTAACAATAAGCGCCGATACTCTTTATGGTTGTTGCTCTAGTGGAAATGCGTTGTTTTCAATTCTGTTGTAGTGTTCTTGTTTTATACATTTAACTTGATATACGTCGAATAGCTGAGTGACATTTTTATTGCTTTCTGCTCTCATACAATTAGCGATTGTATATGGTAGCTCAATTTCGCTCTCTTCCCTAATTCTAAATTATGCCAAGCGTGTGAGACAATCGTGCCCTGATCATATCCTCATGAGTGCTAAACATTCCTTATTTTCCTTATTTTGCTCCTTATTCTTGTAAATTAGCATGTGATCGTCGTATATGTTATATCTTGCCAGTTAATCAATAAGTTGCCTTACTGTTACCGTACTAACCTAACTTCATGTCGCTTAGCCTACCGTAACCAGTTGCCTTCATAATATTTCCCTTTGAGGGAGCCATAATGTGATTAATCTACCGATTGTTGCCTATTAACTAACATGCATACATTTCACTTCAGTAAGTTTGCGATACAATCCTTGTGATGTAACTAAATAAATAATTTGTTTAGTAGTTTGAACGCAGATTTCGGGTTGATGCTCCACGAATTACTGACAAGTGGCAAGTTCTTTATCGGTACTGGCCACTTTTAGAACGACTAATTAAGAAAAGATAATAATGAAATAGGAATGCGATGAAATGGTCATCGTTGTTGTCATGGGCTTGCCTGCAGCAGGGAAAACGACATTGTGCGCCCAGCTGGCTGCTCGCCTGGATACGGTAGGTCTGCTTTGGTTAATGTAATAATCTCCTGGATGGATGATGGCCCAGTCACTATGGCTACTGTAGCAACGCATCTCATGAGATTACGGTATCGTTTTTTCACGCTACCAATTGTAGGTGCGTATTCTGTCGTTCGATGAGGTTGCGGTAGTTGCGGGGGAGGAGGAGAAGAGCCGGCGAAAGAGGGCGGAAGAGGAGGCGAAGCGATCGATAAGAGCAGACCCTGAGGCTATGTGGCTCATTGACGACGTCTTCTATTTGCAGGTCGTCCACTTGGTTAACGCTTACCTGAACAATTGCCAATGCAGGGTGGCAGTGCAAGTATAGTGTACTGATCAGGAGAAATGTATTGCAAGAGCGAATAAAGAGAATGAGATAGCATAGGGGTTCATTCATTCACTATGTCCCAGTCACGTGTGGTCGACTCTCGTTTTCCTTGCCGATTTCGTCATTAAAGTGGTATGTACAGTGGCATAAACCGATCCCTCCGTTGCTCTGATTCCAAAATGCTTCTAATTCTCTCACTTTTGCGCACCCTCTCGCTCGATATTCGGAATGGTTTACTGACGTATCTTTTTAATCCACTATACTATATGTCCTGGTTGATTCACGTGAATGTTTTTTCAGAGTATGCGACGGCCGTTCGAACGACTTGCGAGAGCTCTGGACAGCAAGTTTGGCATACTGTACGTTGAGGTTGGTTGACTTACTTTGGACTACACGTTTAGCAATACTACATGATTTTCATGAGAACTGTTTTTTCCTAAAATTTTCTACAATTTTCAATTGCTTAACTCTTCTTTTTCCAGATTGCCAGTGAAGTAGCCATTAGCCGCGACGCGCGTCGTCCGCGTCCCGTCGGACGCGCGTGCGTCGAGCGGATGGCGGCGCGGATGGAGCGCGATGAGCGCGAGGTGAGGAGTACGGTAGCATTGTCTACTGGTTGCATGCTTGAGATTTCGTTGGCAAACTTATTTATAGCTTTCACACGAAGAGGAAACAAGCAAGAATATGTTGAGGTGAAGTACGGTAGCGAAGAGCACATTGGTCAGATAGTGGAATGGCTGAGAGAATTAAAGAATGAGGAGAAGAGACGGTGTGGACAGAAGACTACCAGATGGGTATTACAGGGAGAACAGTCGAGTACGAGGTTTGATAGCCTTCGATTGATTGGTTCAGGCGAAAAATTCTGTATTTGATTATATTTTTCGGGATAAGACCCCTCCCTCCCGCAAGACGTCTTTTACTATACAATGACCCATACCGCACCGCAAGATTACCCCCACCGCTGTTCTAAATTCTCGATTTTCATGCCCACCCTACCGCCGCCGGAAAATTACCCCGTCCGCAATGTAACTTTATGAGTATTTATCCCCTGGATTGGTTTCTCAAGTCATTCTTTCAAGTCATGGAGGATTCTTTGAACAATTCAATGATTCAGCAAACCCTCTCGCCGTGCGGAACTCGACCTGTTGCTGCGTAGACTATGCAGTCAGATGGTTAGAGAAGGTGCAGGGGGAAGAAGAATGGCCGAAGCGAAGAGGAGGGTTATGGAGGGAATGGGAGAGGAGTGGACGGAGCATACGGTAGGGATACGGTTGAGGGAGGAGTACGGTAGCCAGGGAGAATAGGGCGCGCGTCTAGTCTATCGTTTTGCTTTTTTTCCCATTTCTTTGCTAAGGCTTGATTGAGATTGAATGACGATTGTACAATCTGTGATGTCATTTGCCTAATTCGTTCGCTTTCTATGGGCCTTCTTTGGCTTCTCCTGGGAACAGAGATGGCAACATGCCGACGTTTTTACGATGCTAACTTATAAAGACGGAACTTGAACTTCGCAAGGGGAATTTGTGCAATTCTGACTACGGAAAACCAGTTACACTAATGGCACGATGCTACTCTTTCGCTAGATGATACTCACCTTTATTCTCAAATTTAGTAAATTATTTTTTGTAATACTTTCCATCATACTACAATAAAGAACGTGAACCAAACGCGCCTATCTCATCCTCTAGTGCACTGAAATGAACCCCTTCTCCGTCTAAATTTGAATGACCCTTCCCCTTCCGTGTGCGTTCTCCTCTCATCATCCATGTACAGGAAGCAGATGGTCTGTAATGCATCCCCCCCCGTCCATTGTGTGCATCTTAGGATGTGCCTCCCTCTGGCGTCCCTTTTATGGTCCCGAAGCTGCCCCAGGCAGTGCATGTTTTATGATTTTCATTTGTTCTCTTTGCGAAATAACATGCTGAAATTGCAACGCAAGTAAGGACACAAGCACTCAACATAGTTTACCGGCAATTACATATAAAAAGGACCAAGAGGTTCAACTCGAGTCAAGTAGGGCGCCACGAGATAAGATTTTTTTGCACGCCTTTACTGCCGACTGACGCACGACTGAAGGGTCGTTTGGAGGGTAGTTGAGAGGGGGAAGAGACGATGAGTAGGATGGGACGATGAAGAAGGGGAAGAGGGGAGGGGAGGGTTGCGTTGTGACATAGCATGCATACACACATATACGAGAGCAAGAATCCCGGAGTCGCATGTTTATACTGCAGAAGAAACATTTTGACGCAAACTGATATTCAAAGAAAGTAATTGAAATATCGTTAGCCGAACTACAGTTTTTATTAGTATTTTGCGCTTTTTGCGCAAAACCTGACGTCTAAATTCGTCATCCGACAGTTATTACGAATGTCTGCGGCGGTGCTGTGGAGACGGGAATAGTACGGAACATTAATCACTCACGGTTGATTTATGGAGACGACGAGCGCAACATTTATGGGGAGAGAACACATGAACAACCGGGGCTAATAATAGCAAGCCGAGAGAACACAGCAGTTATGTAGCAAAACAATTATCTCATACTTTCATAATTTCTCTCAAGACCGCATCACAAAATTACCGAACAAATAGCTTCTTTATGCGGAGTGCAAGAGCTTTCAATTCGCTACGTTCTTCCTATGATTAGTGAGGCTAATTCTAAGTCATAGTATCCCATTCCATGTGCCATATTTTTTTCTCTCCTCTTCGTTTCTATATTTTTTACTTATTAATCGCATTTAATTGTGATGTGCAATAAATATCTATCTATCTTAAAGTACATCAATAAAAAAGAAATGAAAACCATTAATATAACAACAATAGAACTACAGCAATAAACTTACCAACATCTCTCAATACGATTACGCAAAATACGGCTCAGACAAGGAAACGACAAGCGCAACAAAGGGCTGGTATGCAAATGCACTATGAGCTTTCTCTCAATCGCCTTACAGCATCACTCGTTCGCGTGTTGCCTTCCTCCCATCGCCGTCGTCAACTCTCCGTCGTCTTCCGTCCCTTGTCCCAAAGGAATACACGCGATCGGTTCCGTCCCTTCCGGTCAAGGCTGGTTTCGGTCCCTCCCTTCGTCTTTATCTCCTTTCGGGACGGGGGCTATCTATATCCTCCTTTGTCCTTCTGCGCCGGATGGCGCACACACACGCACTGCGTATTGATGTGATTACTTCCCCCCTCCCCCTCCCTTTCCCTCCCTCGGTCCCTTCGAAGGACGACTAATGAGAGGGACATGGATGCTCATTCCATTTGTCCGAGACATTGAGCTGATTGGGCGTATGGACCCCTGCGTGCAAGACGAAGATGGAATAAGGGAGAGGGGACGGAGGGAAGGAGAGAGATGACGATGGCTTCCCGGCCTATTTACGGCTGTGGCCGGCTGGCGGTAGTAAACTGTCGCTGCCTTGATTAGACGAGGACCGAGGATGGCACACTGATTGCATAGAGCCCCCTTATGATGGGTGGAGGGAGAGGGTCAGACAGGGGACCTGTTTGAAGGCTAGTGATAGAGGAGGAGACAGTCCGGAACGGAAGGCAAACCTACGTAGGGATACCTTTGGTATACGCGTACAATTGCCCCCCCCCCCCTCCATTGCCTCCCTTTCGTCTCCCTTGACTGATCGATCGGGAATATTCATTCCTTCAAGGGCGAACACATGGAGTGAGCAGAGAGAGGAGAAGGGAGAGGAGAGGGAGAGTGGTTGTAGTATCAGAACGGACAGAGAAGGAAGGGAAAGGAGTGAGAGAGAGTAGACATTGGTTCGATCGAGGTACGATGCAACGATCTCTTTCACCTCTCTCTTCGTACTCACTCTGCATTCCCTCGACTCTTCCATCGTCACTCCAGAGTGTGTGTGTGTTTGTATCAAAAGATAGCGAGAGCGATAGGAGGGTGCATTGCATAGCAGTCTCTCCCTCTCCCTTCCTATCACTGTCCCTCCTCCTCTTCTTCTTCTTCTGTGTCTCATCGTGTGCTCATCGTCCTCGCAAGCCAGTCTCATCACTGTCATTAGTCGTCTTCATCGTCGCTCTTGTCTTTCTTCTCTCTGATCTCGCCGAATAAGAAATAGCGATATTCCGGAAGTCTGCTTCATAGAGATCCAAGTTATAGAGTGAATATAGGTTCTTCGTCACTCATCCGTCTTCATCGAAGTGAACATTATCGGTTTGCGGGTCCATCTCGTTCCTCACAGCTCTTTCTCTCTCCTTGCAGTCATTCACTCTCAGCGTTGTTTCAGAGAGTGTGCCATCTGGGACGACTTTTCCGCCCTTCCTTCCCCTTCCTCCTTCGTCTCTCTTGGCTTTCTCCCGTCCATTCACTGTTTATGTGCAAGTAGAGAGAGAAGGAGAGGAGCTGGGAGAGGTTCGACTGCAACAAACGGCGCCTCTTCTATTCAATGAGCGGAAGCGGATGGCTTGCGAGCCTTCTTCATCTATTGCTCTTTCAAAATCGCTCAAGCTAACGATAACAGCCGAATGACTGTAGAGCGTCGTTCACTTATGCTGTCTGTTCTGTCTCTACTCTGGAGTTATAACGGAATTCCCTCCGATCGCGCACTCCGCTCTTGTATCGAGAGCCGCACTTTGGATGGAGATGAATCAAGCACTTATCGACTCGATCGCCCTTCATGCTCATATTGTCAGTCGAAACCGTTCGGCGTTGTTTCGCGGCTCGTCTATTCCTGTTCACTCTACTGTATTTTCCAATCCTCTTTCATCTCGCCTGTTATGAGAGACAGTTCTCATTGGACATATGCTCCATTGTCAGTCGAACCCATCCATTGGTCCCGTGTAAGCTTCTCTTCTCTCCCCTCTGTACTCTATCTCCCTTCTCTCTCACTGAATCTGTCCGGCCCAGCCTGCTTATACAATGAATTGGCCACTGAGCCCCGCAGCCATCGCATATTCATTGGCGCGGACGGAGGGAGAGGAGAGGGGAGGGAGAGAGGAGGAAGGAACGATTGATAGTGCAACGGAGGGAACTGTTGCTGCGTGTCCTTCTCCTTCTCCTGACTAGTCATCTCTTCTTCGTCTCCCGTCTCTTCGTATCCTTCCCCTCCTCCGTTCCGAATGGCTACTCAATGCGGCTAATTCCGGGCACAGAGAGGGTTTGTGGTGGACGGATTGGCCACACTTATCAGTCGTGACGAGGCGTCGAGCCAGGGATGCAACACTATTGTAGAGTGGTCGATGCTCGATCGGGAGTAGATCGGACGGTTTGTTGTGTTTGAGAGCCATGAGTCGTATTAGCTTTGTATTTTGGTGCACCTGCAATACTGTCAAACAGTTTGTGAAAGCTGTAGCAGACAGCTCTGATCTCTGTTCGTGTCCTGCTCGACTGGCCAACCGGGTAATGCGGGCTGTCAGCTAGCTGACAGCATTCTCACCTTTCATGAAGGAGTCCGACCCGGGGTATCATCCGGGTTTCGTGTCCACCTCTCTCTTCCCCCTGTCCCTCCCTCAAGCCTCTCTCCTCCCCTCGCGCGATGCTGTCACAATACGCTTCCATCATCCGTCACCCCAATGGTCTCTTCGGCAGTCTCCAGTCTTTCTCTCCTCCTTTCCCTCTTCAAGACCACTCTCGTAGTCGAAACTGCTGCTTTCTCTCTCACACTCTCAATTGCCGCGTGCTGTGTCCACCTGTGTGTCGCATTGACAACTGAGCAAACGGCTCGGTCTTTGGCTCGCAAGCCATCCTTCCATCTATCCATCCGTCCATCTCCTTTTGACCCTATCCAATGTTAGTACGCTTTTCGTACGGTACGCTGATGATTTGATGTCGTTTCTCCTCGTATCGCTTTCTATACGGATCATTTGTTCATCTTTCGGGCAGTATGCCACGGGCGCAATGGGACAGATGGAATGGCAGCGTTCATGTTGCGATAGTAAGCTCAGATCATTTCGTCTAGATAATGTCATGAGCTTTCTTCTTTCACCCCACATCATCGTTAACTCCTGGACATATTATGTGATGTGGAATCAGTTCGACTGAACCTCATCTTTGATCCAGTTTTCGTGACTAGTAGAAGATGCCGACAACAGTTTCTCCAACTGATTCTACTTTCTCCTCCAGTGAGGTTGTTGATAGCTGTCTTCACAGTGTTACACTCGTCCGTCTCTGATTCCAGGCGTTAGATTGGTTTGATCTATTCTCCGGCCTTTGCCATGCGACGGGTGGCTAGTGCAAAAAGCGGTTGAGGAGGGAGAAAGCAACTCGAGCGGAGACTACTTGAGCTTCTCGCAGCTTTTTACTTGGTAGTGGCGGGTTTTTGGTCCAACAAGGCGCTTTGTAATGCTTGTAGAGAGGGGATAGATAGATCATCATATCCTGGTCTGTTCAATTGTCATGTATCAACTGACAATGAGTCTATGGCTTGTTATCTTAGAGAAACGTAACCAAACAACAGTAGGAATGCTATGCTGTCATGGTAGACTCGACGTTACTTTGCTCACCATCTATCTAGAGGGAAAGCTGCTCTGCGGAGAGGGGCGATCCGACACGAATCCTCTAGGGTCCTTGACTCGCGGCTCACTGTCAAGTGTGTATGTGTTCGATGCTGCAGGAGGCGAAAGTATAGTGATGGGAGACAAGTGGAGGGGATCACTCACGCCTTTCAACATGAGCTTTTCGATTAAAGTTCTCGGCATTGTTAGGTCTCTGTACCATTATATGGAACGCTTCTGTGCGACTAGTGGTGATCAGGACACAGTGTTGAGCAAGTGAAGGAGTGATTGAGGAGCAATCCTTGAACGACTGGCAGCAGCACAATTAGTTGACTTCCAGATGTCTCAATTAGGTGACTTGCAGATTCTATCGTGAATAAAATCGCTCCTTTGCCTGAGGGTTCTGATATTCGTGTTGTAAGCTCGAATCACACCTCCGGCCAGGAATTCTTGATGAACGAGAGGAGAGGGCGATTGATAGAGAGAGAGGGGAGCAAGCCCGGAGGGGGCAAGGGGAGGGGAGGGTGTGTAACCAGACTGCCGCTTGCTATCTCTCGTTATCCCCTTCGGCCTTTGTGTCATGGGTCACAATGTGTCGTCGATCTCTCCTCCCTCCTCTTCTCTCTTGCAACCAGCTGGACCCTCTCGTCTCATCTTGATCAGTCCTTCCCTTTGTATGGATGTCACTCCTGTCTGCCTGTCTGTATGTCCGTCAGTCCGTCTGTCATTCCCTTTCTAATCCACGGGGTGTCCCCCCTCTCTCTCTTTCATCATCCCTCTCTGTTCCTCTCTTTCGCTCCACTCCGGAACGTCGTTAGAAGGCCCTAAAAACAATTACTTTTTCATTAGGACTACAGTAGTTGGCCGTCTGTCGGCGTGTTCGTGTCTGCGTGTGTGTGTCTGTGTTCCTTCCGCGATGCATGTCCTCTGCCCTCCTCGTCTCCTCCCCTCTCTTCCCTCTAGGGGTATCGGAAGTGTCTTCTTGATGACTCTGTTGTCTCCCTCTTTCTCCCTTTCTCTGTAGCCCCCTCTTGGCTCGCGTAATGACTCTATGTCTGGACGGCTGTGGGTGGAATAAGGAAAGTGGCTGTTGCACCAAGCCTTTCGCTTTCATCTTTCGGACTCTTCGGGCCTTTGTGACTCGTCCTATCACTAGCCTTGTTTGAGCATGAAGCAACCAGGAAGCAACTAGTACTTGGTCCTCCTGATGGAAGCAGTTGCTGGAGCGTCGATCAAACATCGAATATTGATGTGATTTCGGTGTACGACGCAGGTGTCCGACGTCAAAGCACACTTTTCTTTCATCGAGTCTTGC
Source organism: Micoletzkya japonica (assembly GCA_900490955.1). Classification (NCBI taxonomy): domain Eukaryota; kingdom Metazoa; phylum Nematoda; class Chromadorea; order Rhabditida; family Diplogasteridae; genus Micoletzkya; species Micoletzkya japonica. Next base: position 591,885 of record LS878962.1, on the reverse strand, counting down.
ACGGCTTAGCGCGTGATTAGATGTCTAGGCACTATTCCAGATAGCGATCTCGTTCGATAGCCCTTGTGTAAAGCAGCGCTGCAGTCGTTGCTTGATTACCTCGTGTCCTTGTGTCTGTCGACTCGTTGCGTGCCTTTTTCTCCAAGTATCTCGTTAATCGGCGGACAGACACACAGACACGCCCTGATCACGGCAGTTGTCGCTTCGTCTGACGGCCGTATCTTGTGCCCGTGGTGTCTGTCTGTGTGTTTACGAAACCTGTCGACAACGGTCTTCTTATGTTTTACATGCCAGCAAGTATGATATTTTGGTGGCCTTGCGATCTTATGGCTAAAGCCGTAAAAGATCCCGTCTATCCCCAGTTGGCGATTGATAAGTAAGCATTACTGGGTCAGCCTCCCCTCTTCGCTTCCTCTTCTCTCCTCACCATTACTCCACAGTATTTGCTCTATCCTCGGCTCGGTTCCTTTACAGGCAGCCATTGTAAATACGTCTAAGGGAGGGCCTACAGGCTACCTTGACATATCGTACTGGTCTTTGCCTGTATCGTATAGTTGTTCGTCTCTCTCTCCCACAGTAAGCCGCGAATTGTCGCTCGTGCAGTCGGGCCAAGCTGGTTATTAAGCGCTCATCTGCGCGGTTCCCGTGCTGCTCCTTGAATGCAGAGAACTCTGCCGCCACTGCGAATGCTTCCCTCGCCGTCGTTACCATCTACCAGAGAGCATCCGTAATTCTAGCACTCCTCTATACAATAGGATGAGGCCAGCCAGTCTTCGGCATAGCGTGCTTCCACTGTATTCCGCCTCTTGTGGGTGTCCTCGATTGCTGCCTGCCAAGGGATGGGAAGGGCCCTGTCCCTCTTCCCCTGCCTTTACTTGTTCGCCCACTCTTCTTCGCTCTCCCTTCATTCGCTCGTTCTCCCCTCTCCCCCTCTTCTTCCTCTCAATTACCAGCACCACTCCTTTTGCCCGCGCCACTTCTACTCACTCTTTTCAAAAGAAGCGGAGCATCTCAGAGGAACGAGCAGTCTCCCGGCAAGCGCGTCCATTTCCTGTCCTCCAGCCGGGACCACGGCCGTTGATTAGTTCATTTCCCCTCGATCCGGCTCTGAGCCCTCGGGGTGGGAGGACTGCCTATCGTAGTGTCATTGGGTGATCATTTTCCCATGATTTCTTGGAGCTGTAAGAGATATAGCAGAATATCTGGATGATTCTACTCCTCACCCCTATACTCATCACTGAGATTACTGTCCATCCCGTCCCCCCTCGTCCTCGTCCCATTAGGGACTGCTGCCTCTTCCCGTGTGCGTAAGCTGATCGCACGAAGAGGGGGAGGCTTTTACCCATTCGAGCTCATTTCCACCGCTGATGGACTGGTCTTCTCTTCTCTTCTCTTCTCAGCAAAGAGAGTGAGGGGAAGAGGGGCCTTGCGTGAGGATGACCCATCAGCAGCCGGTGGTGCCTTTTTTCAGTCGCTTTCGTCTCTTCCGAACCTCGGACATGCGAGTAGCCCTCCTCCCCTCCTCCTCCCCCTCGGGGGCTGTTGTCCTATGCTTCCAAAGGGTCGTCTCTTCTCCAAAGCGAGAGCATCGTCGCCCTTCTTATTCTCAAGGTCTGCGCACGGCTCACACACTCACACACAAGGTGTCAGCGTGCAAACATTTGACTGTCGACGACTCCTCTTGGTTGAGAGAGGAGAAGGAGAGAAGAGAGGAGGAGGAGGAGGAGGAAGTCAGGGGTATCGGAGGACGAGAAGCTCTGACATTCACTATGATCACTTCCCGCTCCTCGTCTCTCTTTGTCCACTGCACCAGTTCAGAAGGAGACTCCTCTGGCTAGACGAATGGCACTATTACTCTGTGTTTGTAGTGCGTAGTTCACTACGGAAGGACACTGTTGAGTAGTGCCTTGGAAGTCGATGAGTCCAAGTGAGGCTGAGCTGGTCGATTGGCTGTTTGCATGACATGTGCATGATGTTGACGGATGTCGGTCCTTTTCCCATTTGAGACAAGCGGAGAAATGTGCGGTGATCAGTCAGAAGACGAGAAGACCCCGCTTAGCACTGATTGCACTTCGCCCATTCCTTCTCCCGGTCATTCGTCTTTCTCTCTCTCGGACGGGGGCTTTCCCTCGCCGTCGTTCCCCTTCAACCTCTCCCTGCTCTCTCTGCCTCTCCTCTCCCTCCTCTCCCCGCCCCCTTCCTCCGTGCTCCAGAATCAATAGAAGGCCGGGTAGAAGGCTTGCTTTATTGTCGTGGCGTCTCGGGCGGAAGGAAGGAGGAGGAGGGTAGAAGTGAGGGTAGAGAGTGGAGAGAGTGTCGCATAGAGGGAGGAGGGTATACGGTAGATGAGGTCGCCATTGAGGGAACGAGGAGTCAGCGATGTCATATCATTCCTCAGCTTCTCCAACCTCAATTTTTGGACATTAGTGATCCGTGGTGATAAGAGGGGAATGGAAGGTGTGAGGGACGAGTGTCAGGTGGTAGTAGAGACGGAGGGAGGGTCAAGGGGAGGGAGAGGGCGGCTGTGGGGCAATGAAACGTGCGAAGGTGGACTAAGAGGTCGGGGAGTGATTGCCTGAGGCCAGCTGAACTTCCCTCATGGCCATTTCGTCAGCTTCTTCTGAAGAAGGATGAGGAAGCCGTCGGGTAGTGTTCAGTGCCCTTCTCGGCTCTTCCACTACTAGCCAAGGGGACCATTTCGACTCCTCCCTCGCCCTCTCCCTCGGCTCTCTCTCTCCCTTCTCATGGACTGACATGCAGAGGGCTTTTATGTCCCTCTCTCTCTCTAGGCCGGGACCCGTCCATCGGCCACTATTTCTCGTGTGAGATTCTTCTCGATAGTTGCTGCTTGACCACGTTCACCTCGTGTCTCTCAACCGTTCGTTCCCCGTTCTTCCATTCCTCCAATAGTAACCCCATCCCCCGTCCCCCCTCGTTCCCCCTCAAATCAGTCGAATTCAGCGCTCCCCGAACGCGCACGCCATCTGTCTACAGGGAGCAATAAGGAGGGGGGCATCTTCTTACTCTCTCTCCCTCTCCCTTGTTTGTTCAGTCTTCCCGAGAGAGAGAATAGAGTCACAGTCAGTCAGTCGACCGCCTAATCTTTGGCCGAATTTCCCGCCTCGTTCGAAGTGTGCGTTCTTCTGGCCGAGCTGCAGCTACGAGAGAGAAGAGCGGCACGGAGAGAGTGCAGACGGAGAAGGAATGAGCGAGGCTTTCTTGTAGAGTGCAAGAAGCGCGGACTGTGCTCTCTCGAAGGATGCGCCTGTAATCCCCTCCTGCCTCTCTTGTCTCCATTGAGTCCAGGCGGATATACTTCCGTCCTTCCGGCAGTTAAGCCCACTCCTCCCCCCCTTTCGTATGCCGATTATGAGTGAACCGGGGGAGGGGAGGACTTGTCATTGAGAGGAGGAGGAGAAGTGAGAAGGGAGTGGGTGGCAGTGGAGGAGATGAAAGAGAGTGTGGGAGGAGGTAGGGAGTGAAAGGTGTTCCTCCCCTTCTACCTAAACGGATCCACTCTGCCATCACTCGCTCTATCTCCCTTATTGCTAACGCGTCCCCGTCTCACCGTTCCGTTTCAACAGCGTTTTCATTGGATTAGGCTGCTAAGCCGTAGCTGTGAAGGGCCCTCCAAAGGTCGCCCTCCACACTCAGCGAAATTTCCCTAGCCGGCTAGGGAAATTTCGCCCTCCCCCTACTGATTTTTTGGGGAAAATATTCCCCAAGATCGCGTCGGGGGGATATTTCACTCGGTGCATGCGCAGTGTTTTGGCAGGGGCGGCTCCGTGTAGATATGGATTTCGTTGTGTTGTTGCTCTGCCCCCTCTGATTGGCCGAACGAAGAAGTTTGCACGAGTTGCACGCGAGAGAATATCGCTCTGCGTGTCATCGTCGTGGACTCTTTAGTCGTACCCAGCATAGCCTAAGCAACCTGTGCTTGTCAATACTTGCCCAGAGTGAAACCGTTCGATACTGGTTCCGCCAATCAACTTGCCATTTCGCATCCCGCATACGGACTGTTTCTGCGGGGCTCGGTCGCATCCCCTAATGGGTACTGGTTTGCCTACTCTTACTGGATACAACTGTGCTATCTCCTCCTCTTCCTCTTCCTCGTCTCTTCTGCTTCTTTCTTCGTGCGCGCTTTGGGAGTGGAAGGCCTTAACTCAATCGAAATGGAGCTGGCGGGCTAGCGACTCTTCGTCATATGAGGAGCACTGAGGAAGGACATGGGAGGAGACATCAATTACTCGTTTACCAGGATTACATTAATATTGGGATTCTGATAACCACTTCTTCGTTATCATACTATCAAGATGTGAAGATGCTAACGAAGAGACTAGCTTACCTGTATCCCTTAATGGCGTTCTCTACCTAACTATTCGAAATAGAGGATTGATCACCTCGTCTATGCCACCTCTCTCCATCTCTCCCCTCCCTCTCTTCCTCTTCTCTCTCCCAATGGAACCAGTTCACTCTCACTCTTCCCTCTTACGGCCCTCCGCTGCCCTCGGTACTCAATCCTTGCATAGCTCTTACTGCCTCTTTCCCTCCTTCTTCTTTCCTCGTTCACTACTAGTATACCGTTGCAATGTGTACCACTCCATGCTGATTTATGCCGGCTATTTTCATGCAAACTGTCTTATTTCCTACAAATGATAGTCATTGTATCTAGTACACAATGGAGTGTGAAATGAATTCTTACCATAAATATATATCTTGCCCATGCTCTCCATCTATCCACTTGCCGCAGCTATATTAGGGGCACTCGGAATACGTCTAATCGCTGCTCATCTCTACTCCTCCCCAATCACGAATCGCGCTTCCCGATCATCCAGTTGTCGTTCTCCCCGGTATCAGTTTCCATCTCACCCTCGTCTCTTCCCCCCCCTTCCCAGTCCTCCGCTCCCCCTTCTGTCCAATGTCCCTTCCCTTCTCTTCCCATCTACGACCCTCAAGGGAGTGCTTGATGGTGTGTCCGTGACTGGAGGGGACCCTTCTGACTGAGATGACGCCAAGGGCCACATGAGAGATTGGGGTCGATTTGCTCACTATTCACTACTTACGGTTAATAATGAACGAATGACAAATAAAAAAAAGAGTAGGTCTCCCGCGACCATGAAACTCCTCAGCCACGCGTACGAACCTCGTCGAAATCTGTCTGCATGATTGCGCTTTGTGAAAGAAAGTAATAATAGCCCCTCGTCACTCCGACCGTACCCCTCAATTTCATTCCATCTCTGCCATCTCTCCTCCCTCGCCTCCATCTCTTCTTCCTCTTTTTTTCGTACCGTTTTCGATTGATTCGGAATGGCGCGCCCTACCATCACATGAGGCACATTCACCGCACACCGCACTGCTTTTCTCTCCCTCTTACTCCCCTCCCCCTCCCTCTTTGTAAGGGTGCCGCCCCCCAACTCCTTCACTTCTTTCCTTCTTCGTTCGTTGTTTGCGAGTCCCTGGGTGCGACCTCCATGGTGGCAATTCTATTTTGACAGGTCTTATTACAGTCATCATTCTGCAATTCACCCTTTTATTCCCCCTCGCTATGTGCCATCGTCAAGTAATCGGTGATTTCTCATCCATTTGTTGTACTGTCAATGGTAAAATATGCTTCGAAGCTGACAATGAGATGTTTCAATCTCTTTGAATAGTCTCCTGAATTCGCATCTTCTGATTCCCTCTTCCCCTTCTGTTGTATTAGTCGGTGTCTCTCTAAGCCCTCTCCTCTTCGTCTTCGATAGTCCCCCCTCCCAGCCTCTCCTCCTCCTCTTCCTCCCCTCCCCTCCCTTCTTCTCTGTATGTTGCTTTCGCCCTCAACATTCCTTCTGTACGAATCGATACCGATTGAGTCAGTCGTTATGGCAAACATGTGATTGATTTGAAGAGGGGAAAGGGCTGTATTGACTCGCTAACCTTTTACGGATGAATAGCAGAGTTATGCAGAGGAGTCATTTTTGACAGTTTGCTTCATCGCTTTTGGTGATAAGACATAGTCATGGAAGTGACTCGTCTAAAGAACTCAATAGATATAATGGACTATTGTGATTTTAAATTTTTACGTAGCACTTCTATGCATCTGCGTAATGAATAATTCGGAAACGTATCTTTGGAATCTGGATTCTTTCCCTACGGTGTTCAACCAAGTGTACGTGCCCTCCTTCCCCCAATCCCTCCTTCCCCTCTGGGCGTATATCCGTGCCCTCGGGGTGCCTTAGTCCATTCCCAATGCATGTCCCTCCTATCCATCACTATAGTCCTCGTTCACTCCCTTTCTCGATCTGTCCTCTTCCCCCTCCCTTCCAATCTCCCCTTCCTGGTCTATCTATCACTCGAATCGTCGGTCATCAATGGTCTTTCGTCAGTTATGCCCCGTATTCATTTACCATGAGAACGGTTGCCAGTATTCCCGTCCACCAATCGTTTCCTCTGTTTTGGTGCGCGTTGTTTACCACTCGGCTGCGCATCATTTCCTATCGGTGTCCCTTTGACTATGAACAATACATATGGGCCATATCCAATCATTATTTTACTGTTGCTATGTGCAAGTACTTGATTCGATTGAACACTGGTTCGAGATGAGAATACGAGTTTTCCGCCCGCATTCCTTCTTCGTCAAGATGCAACTCATGGCATACCATAAGAGAGAGGGGAGAGGAAAGAAAAGAGAGGTGATTCAGTTTTGAGGGGGGAAATAGGGGGGAGATGGATGGTGACGTCATAGTTCTTTATGGCGAGCAAATGCAATGCTGACTGTATCTCGGGCCAGTGACTTGCAAACATACCTCCATCTATATCGTGTCCAGAACTGTCAGATTCGCCCGCTCTATTCAGTCCCTGTACTTACCTAAATCTGATAGAGTGAGGTATTCCATGAAACCCCTCCGGGAAGTAGTATGGCCCGTAGTCCTTCCTAGCGTCAGTCCATCATCTTTTCCCATCCCCATTCTTTTCCGCTCTTCTTTCGATCCCATTAGAGAGAGGCAAGAGACCCGGGTGTGATAATGGCAATGGGTTGATGGAGCGAGGAGATGGAGGGAGGGAGTGGATGAGTATGATGAGTAGACAGAGGGGGGAATAGGGAGGTATTCCGGCTTACTTATCCTTAATCATCGTTACCTACTGGTTATGAAGTCCGTCGTCAGTTATGGTTCACTCGTCGCCGATAAAAGTCTCTCTTTATCTGTGCCCTCTTCTCCTCCCGTACTCTCTCGCCGGTCTGTCATTTAGACCCGACGATTCTTCATTACTTGTCTCCGGCCAGCGTGCCCTTAGACTCTCTCCCTCATTCTCCCCCCGCTCTCCCTCCCTCGTAATACTCTCTAATTCTCTCCCTCTTTCGCAATTGTCCTATTCTCGGCACAGTCTCTTGTCTCCTCTTCTTCCCCCCCAGAGGCACTTCCACCATAAGGGTAGGGACCTCATCACTACTCATATTAAATGCAACGAAACAGTGCCGTTGGTTGGTCCTCCCTCTTTAGACTCTCTCCCTCTTAGCATCTCCCTCTTCCCCCTCCGGAATTTGATGCATGCTGATATGAACCGTCTGTCCACTAGACACGTCTGTTCCTTCATTCGACTGATTGATCGTACGGAGATGAAACGAGACGAGTAGATAAGGACTAGAGGGGCATAATCAATCCAGAGTACTATAATATATGTTATTTACTTATAAAAAAATAAGTATTATATGAATCTAAATTGCTTGCTACGGTTTACAAGGTGCAGCGGAGTGGAAGTGAACTGAGCGAGTGAGTCAAAGAGTGGAATGGCAACCGTTCCTGCTCTTGTTGTGCTATCTTCTCTCACAATCTGCACGAGGCACCGGCCAGAAGAGGGTCCTTATTATCGGGAGTTTACTCATTCGTCATTGGCAGTATATGATGCAAAAGTATTAGTGCTTACATTCGTTTATGAGCATTTATACTGAACGTAAAAGATAACTCAACAGATTTGAAGTCGCTCGCAGAATCGTCGGGGAGATGTTACCGCGCGCGAGGGATTTGTCCCCGCCTTCCGAAGGTCTCGTGTATCTTCTCCCTCTACCCTCCCACCCTCTCTCTACTCCCTCTCCCCTCCATCACTCACTCACTCTCTCCTCCCTAGCTTACTCCTCAAATCTCGGCTTTCCTACCGTAGGAGAGTAACATGAGATTCCCCTGACATGAGGCAATTGAAGTTTTCTCGTCGTATTAGCATATTTTGTTTTAATTACTATAAGTTCTGCGGAACATTTCCAGTATGTACCTGACTATATAGTCTGTGAAACATACTTGAGACCATCTCTCGCAACACTCTCCATTGGAACCTTCCCTGTGGCGAGAGCGATGAACTTGGAGATAGGAGACTGACCTCGAGGTGGTTGGCAGGGTCCTCTCCCTCCTTTTTACCTCGCTCCCTCTCCCTCCCCCTTGATCCCCCTGAGGGTAGTCTTCTCCCCTCTTCTCCTCCTCCACTCCCGTTCCTCTCATTCTTCATCGGGTCTCCTTTCCAATCTCTCGCGCCAATCTTTGGTTGAAGGAGTGAGAGAAAGAAAGAAGGAAGAGAAGGGAAGGGAAGGACGGCAGTTGTGATGGGTTTGAACCTAACTAGTCGAGAGTCTCTGCTGGGTAGTATTGCCGAAATACAAACCTGGACTTGTTATGTTTCATGACCAATATAAAGCCGTTACGGTATTGGCTCTTGGATAAGGCTATACAGATATCTCTTCGCTCTCGAACTGCCACGGCTGTGTTTCACATTGAGGATAAATATACTGTCATGCTCTCCTTAATACTTACTACCTGGTCCGCTGCTTCCCCAAACTCCAGTATAGTCCCTTCCCTTCCACGGTCCCTCTCGAACCCCTTCCCCGTCCCTTCCCATTGGAATGCTCAAAATCAAACTAACCCCGTATCGATTGCTTATTTACTGTCAATCCCCCTCTACTCTTATCAGTACATCTCTCTACTCGTTTCCCTCTCCCGTCCTTCTTGTTTTTATTCCCCTTTGCCGTTTTTACCAACTCCACGTAGCTATCATAAGATTAGCTCTAGTCCAATCTCCTTTCACGGTCACGATTCTTGGTCAGCTATCTATCTATGTATTGCCTGTGTTCCACTCCAGTTGATCGTTGAGTAAACAAGAGTTGAACTCTCGTCCATTCACTGCTATCCTATGTGTTCGAGAGAGCTCCCTCCGAGTCTCTTGTATGATCACTCTCTATCCCCCTTTCTTTGATCTGTCACTTTCCCTATCCCCCCTCAGGGCAAAAGCTGCTTAAGAGTCTAAACGTGTCCCTTTCGCTCTCTCCCTCTTCCTCCCAACTTTCCCTCCCATTCACCCGATTACACAACCATGCCCAAGGCTACTGTTCAGTCTCATTGTCTCTCTTTCTCTGCACTCTCTCCCCGTGGCACACTCTTTCTCCCGCTCCTTTCTTTGTCAAGTTCTCGCTTGTTCGCTGGTTTGCGCGTGAGTTGCAGAGAGGTTAGAGAGAATGAGAAGATGAGAGATTTCAGACGGCGAGAGTCTTCTCTCATTACCTCACTGTAACTGTAAATAGCGCACCCCTCGCCCCGTCTAGAACCAGCCCTGATTAGGTTTCACACGCTTATCGAAAGTGCACTATAGTCCCTCTATGTGTGTGTGTGTGTGGTCCTGAAACGATTTACGCTATCGCGAACTGACTTTAGATTACTGTAGCTTACCGTATTCCTTGCTTGCAGGCGGGTGTCCAGTTAATAAGCGTGTAATCGACGGAGAGAAGGGATCGGTGTGAATATTAGAAGAGGAGAGTAGAGGGGAATCATCAGAAGAGGAACGATGATGTTCGACGAGAATTCCAACACGGCCTCGGCTGCAGGAGGATTGGCTGCCCTGCCCACTCGTTAGTTTTTACAAATTATTTTAAATTTAAAAAAAAATTAAAATTTTAAAATTTAAAATTTCTAAATTGAATCTAAATTTAAATAAATCTATCATAAAAAATAAAAGCATAATGACAAAATACTATAAATTTAAAAATAATAAAGTCTCGCCGCGAATGGTACTGTAGATTTTTGGCGAGTCTACGAAATTATTGACCGCGTCTTATCGCTTGTCGTAAAAATGCTGACCAAACGACCGCCTCCTGTACAGATTTCCAAGCGTGAGTTTCCTAATTTACGGTTAGGGCTTACCAGTGGCACTGGAATGAGCTGTCCTTCAGCCAAGAAAAAAGAAATAAAAGCGGGGTGTGAAGCAGGAATTTCATAATAGTTGCAGTGATTATGTTTTCATCATACTTTGGAAACTGGTCGATTCCAGCCACGAGTGCTTCACTGACTTCTGCCACCTCTCCCTCAACTGCGGGAATCGCTCAACTCCTCAATGTCAAGGACTCCCGATGGCTTCAGGTTTCTTATTTTCTAGACTTATTATCTAACAAATTCATATATTCCACCGGTTATTACGCTACTCATACCCGGAGCTGTCCAGGGGCACGCTTGAAAAGCGATAGTCCGTGCAAAAAGGGGTGCTTGTTTCTCAGCTCCGGTCCGTCTCTAGTCATCTCTCCCTATTGCTGTTCCCTCTCGCTCTCGTCTTTTCCGCATTTTTCCTCCCTTTTCTGCTGCCTACGCGAAAGAATACGTTGAACGCGTTGTGGAGGGACCGCCTTTGAAGAGAAGAGTGATAAATGAGTATCGCTTGCGTCTCTTCGCGATCAGAACCGTACGACGAAGTGTGCCGTACTCGTACTCAAAACTAGCACTTGAGTGGGGTGAAATTACGGTACACGAGCGGTGAATCATGCGTATGTACGCGTATTTTTCTCGTGGCACGCGCTATTCTTCTTCTTCTCCTCCCCCTGTCCTGCCTTCCCCTTTACTCTCTCAAGCTATTGCATCTCGTACTGGTTTGGCACACGCAAAAAGAATGGGGGGACCGAGACGAGAGGGGTGGGCACTGCTAATGGGAGGGATAATAAGTTGATCTTTGTTGTTTGATCTTTGATCTTTGATCTCTGCAGGTGGAGGTGTGCCGTGAGTTCCAACGAGGACAGTGTGCTCGGTCGGATGTCGAGTGCAAGTTCGCCCATCCGCCCCCTCACGTAGACGTGCAACAGGGACGCGTGACTGCCTGCTACGACTCGATCAAGGTTTGATCTTTGATCTCTGTAGTTTAATCTTTGATCCCTGGTCTCTGGTCTCTGATCTATGTAGCCATGGGGTGGTGGTCGATGTTGCCGCTGGCATTCTGTGTGCAATAACGCGCGCTATTCTCATCACCTACCGTAATCTCCTACCGTAATCCTAGAGTGTAGCCGATTGGCGCGTCTTCCTTCCCAGATAAGAGTGGCACTCCGGGAGGAGGGCTGAGACCGTGATAATACCGTAGCTTAGAGCCTTCTCTCCCGCTATCTTGGGGGTCACCCCTTCTTCCCTAGCCTAAGACTCTCCTCCCGTAAAGCTAAAGACCCCGTCCATAGTTAAATCAGCTGCAACTCTCTCCGTCCTCTCCCCATTCTCTTCTCTTCTCTTCTTCTCTTTTCCCTTCTGTGCCTTCTGTGTCGATGCTCATCTCAAATGCATACATTTGGTTGCAAGCCGAGGGAATAGAAGAGAGGAGAAGGGGATGGGGACGAAAGGGAAGGGGAATGAAGAACACTCGGAGGACTCTTTCTCTATCTTGACACGATTGTCAGGAATGGTGATGCTTAGAATGACCAGTCTAACGGTAACATCACAGCGGATTCCCCATTGGGGGTGCACGGTTGCAGGTAACGTGGTTGGGTGACTTACTACAAAAAGTTTTGATGCATTGGGTAGCTCACTGCAAAATAATATCTTAGCGAAATTGTGCGATATCTATGTATGAGCGAACCACTGCAGTAAGTTACCGACAGACCCTGCCCACATATGGGAGATTCCCTTTTTGAGGAAATTCGATCAACATGTTTGCAAGTAAAAATAATTTGTTGTTCAATTTCGGAAAGGGGTGCGCGGAAGTGAAGAAGTAGATTGAAACGGGGGACCGAGGTTTGATACAGGGGATAAATACTCGTATTTGAACTTTATTTTATTTTGCGGTAGGGGTGATTTTCTAGCGGTGGAATGGTGGGTATGTAAATCAAGAATTTAAAGCAGCGGTGGGGGTAATCTTGCGGTGCGGTATGGGCCATTTTACAGTAAAAGACGGTTTGCGGGCGGGAGGGGTCTTACCGCGAAAAATGTAATCACTCCGGTCATGTCTGGATACATCCAGAGGAACAGTTCGCATGCATATATTCGGTTCTGTAGCATGCATGCGCTATGTCTCCAGGATATACCTTCCGTACTCCCTGGATGCATACTTTGCTCTTTCTTGCTCCCTTCTTGCCTCTCAGATGCATGTCAACAATTGCTAGTATAATCACAAATTTATCAAGTTTAAAGAACACTAGTTGGAGCATCATCATCTTGGAAAGAATAATCGAACTAGAACAATAAGAGCTTTGGTGGACTAGAATAAGGAGAACAACTTTACGTACCTTTACAATCGAAAAAGACGTTCTCCACATGCGCTAGTTATATAATGAAAATCAAAATATGTACTGCATCTCTGAGATTGACTTGCCACCCCGAAATAATAGCTCACCTTTCGGTCGTAGACATTGAAAACCAGCGAAGAATATGTAGTCACCAAAATGTTGAAGGGCATAGGAAATCGTCTTCACGCTAAATCGTCTGTTCATTATTTCGTGTTCGACTATTCGCCAACCTACATGTTAACAATATTACAAGTAGCACATAGAATACAGGAGTAGCAATGCTCAAAACATAACGAAGTTTCGAAATGAAAAAGTCAAGCGCATGAGCGCGCACTCTGGCTCCTGGATGTATCCCCGTTCTGCCTCCAGGAGGTATGTATGTATCTCCTGCAGGCTTAATTGTGTCTCCAGGATGTTCCTATTAGAAACGTGAAATAAAAGCCGGAATCTGTTCCGCTGGATGTTCCTTGCCTCTCACGGTTATCTAGACATGACCGGAGCAAATACAGTATTTTTCGCCTGGTTTGATATAGGGGAGAACATGTAGAATTGTATAATAAATGGCCTGCAAGCTAAATGCCTGCCAGGCTGGATGTTTCGTAGTTGAGGGATTATGAATCACTCACAATTTCAATATCACAATCTCATTCCACACTTCCTTCTTTCACTTTTCTTTCACTTTCCCTATACATGCGCAGACCGAATCCAGTAACCCTGTCTCCGTTTCTACTCGTTTTCGCACTTAAATGGGCGGAAGGAAAAAAAGGGGGGAGAGAACGGGGAAATGGTTCCTAGAGCGAAGTCTCAAACTTACTTAGGAAATGGACATTCATTCATGCCTGCGCGTGATTGTCCGATCAGACGTTAGGATGGGTGTCTGCATCCGAGAATCATAAAGTAAGGCACTTGTTAGGGTTGCTGCTGTTGATTATCTCTAATTACATGGGGGTGCCTGCAGAAATTGGAGTATCAGACTAGCCCCCTTGTATGTGGGCATTCAAATCCCGCCTCATTAGTAAATCTGACGAATTTCTCTTCTATTTCTTCTGAAGATGTGCCCTTCTCAACTCGAATTCATGCGTGAACAATCACTATTCACTTTGTTAGTCTACTTGCTCACTTGGCTTCATTCTTGTGCCTTTTACTCCTCCTTCTTTAACTCCTTTTAGCTGGTCCCCAGAGAAATACAAGACTCGTAGTACTAGCAGAAGAAGTAGCAATGAGATGTCCGAAACGAGCGAGAGGGTATTGTCTTTCTCACTAAGAAGGGAAGAAGAGGGAGAAGGGAGTATCAGCGAGGGGTAGAGTAGTCTACGATGGCACATGCTTGTATGGAGGGAGAGGAGGGAGGGAGAGAGTATAGAGAGAGAGAGGTAAAGGGGAGGGAGAGGGACTGGCAGAGAGATTCCGTCCCCTCCTATAGATTCCCTCGGGAGAAGGTAGTGGGAAGATGAGGCCATCTGTCACTATTTGGATGTAAGGGGAAGAGGGAAGGAGATGGAGGGGGACAGGGAAGGAAGGGGATGAGGGGGCTTTGAGAAGTGATACGGGAGAGTTAGAGGAGATAGGCATCCTAGACGATTTCCAATATCATTGCCGCCTATTCAGCTTCATTGAAGTTACTAGACTTGGTTTCCATTAGAGAAGTGCGTTCGCTTAGTTGGTGAACGGTGCATGCTCTTGCTTCTTTTTTCAATTACCTAAAGTTGGAAATTATTCCAACAACGTCACCGAGTATTCGGTGATGTTGGAATAACTGGGATAATGAATGCGGACTCTCCTTCTTTTCTCGGTTAAAGGCTGAGCTTGCAGGGCCGATGTACGCGAGAGAACCCGAAGTGCAAGTATCTGCATCCCCCTCAACACATCAAGGACCAACTACTCATCAATGGAAGGAACAATCTCGCCCTCAAGGTGCCATTGACACACTCTCCAGTGCAGTGACACTTTCCTTTCTTTCCTTGGTGATGTTTAGAAAAGTAGTCATTCGTTAAAGAGTCGACTACTTGAATGTGTTCATGATTTTTTTCTTTTCCTACACTGTGAACTTGGCTTCACACATACAGTTTATAGTTTTAGCACGCTAAGTATTCCCTTATCTCGCTTCTCGTATATAGATCTTTTTCGTTTGCCTTATTTCCGTGTCATACACTATTATTCCCCCCATCTTTGCAGAATCTGCTGATCAACGGTCAGATTGGCGCGGCGGCAGCACCGCAGGTCCCCATGAACCAGTTGGCCATTCTCGTGAGTCCATTTGGCTGCGTGGCTGGCTGAGTATCAGCCTTACCGTATGCTACATTTGGCTGCGTGGATGGCTGGCTGAGTATCGTCCTCATTCAGGCACAACAGCAAGCCGCTTCCCTGCCCGGTCTGGGGGGCAATCTGATGCCCACGATGCCCTACCAGTACTACTCTCATCTCAATGGATTGATGTACCAAGGACTGATGAATCAGACTGGACAGACTGATCCCTATCAACAGGTACGGTAGGGGAGTAGGGTTACGGTAGGCAGTGAAGACGGGAGATGTGGGATATAGACAGATTTGGGTGACTTGCTGCGTAAGCAGAGAGTTGAGATACAGTGCGTCTAGAGCAGGAGGTCAGCGAGAATCAATGGTTTTGAGAGGGAAACACGCTTTCTGAGTAGAGAGCTTACTGTAATCCTGTAGACAACCATCCCGCCTACGCAATACTCCCCCCTCATTTCTTTTTCCGATTTTAAGTCCGATAGTTGAAAGCTTGTCCCTCCCTCGCCCCCTTTTTTTCGTACATAGGTATCGCTGCTTTCGCTGCTTTCAATGGCATTCTATCGTGGTGAAGCACAGACTTTCTTTTCCCTCCCAATGCAAAGCTACCGTACTCCATTTCGTTCTGCACCAAATCTTTAGCGGGTTCGCTGCGTAGATTAGACGACAGTTAGGGTTACAGAGATGTAGATGATTCAACTGTGAGCTGTCCAAATCCTTTGTTCCTAACAACGCATCCCCGTTTTACCCAGGAATGAGCGTGCTTTGATTCTTGCCGAAAATCGATCGTGGGTGTTCTGAGCTTTGTGAAAGGTTGAGTGAGTGAATGAATGAATGAATGATGAATGACTTATACGGTGAATAGCTGCATTCACCGATCCTTCGCTTTATTCTTATGCCCGAAACACACGTGGAATGCGCTATTGCCTGTGGTTTTCCTACTTATTAGTCCCTAGGACCTGGCGATATCCCTTCGTTTTCTCTTCTTCTTTATTATTTCTCCTAATACAACTCAAAACTTCTACGTGTCGTCTAGTTGTCTCCCACCACAACCTACCTAAAGATCGGGTCAGGGTCCGACCGGTGAAGCTTGGTCCAGAGCTTCTTTTTTTAGCCTGGCCTAGAGTGCCCTAAGGGCCCGTTAGGTCCCTTGGGGCTTCATCTTAGTCAACAAAAGCTCAACTAGCTACACCGGTCGCGCCCCCCGATACAGATGGTAAGAGGAACGCGAGAGATTCCGTTCCTCAGTACAATGCATGGCTTGTATGGCTGGGGTGCGAGTGGTTCCGTTGTTCACTTGCCCTACCTACCGTACCCCTTTACCGTACCCCTCGACAGAACCGCTCGTCCCCACCGTACTCCCTCCTCTCCTCTTCGCTCTCTCTGTTCCCTCTCGCACAGGTTGCCCTGCTTCAACAGCAGCAACAACAGACCCAGCAACAGCAACTCCTGGCTTCTCTCCTCCAACAACAAGCCCTGGCTTCGGCCGCGTCGGCGTCCGTCGCGTCCGCGACCTCGCGGAAGCGTCCGCTCGAAGAAGACCCGTCGGAGGCGGCTCTCCTTGCTCTGGCTCATGCGGTAGTTGTTCATCTCAATACCTTGTTGTCTCTCCTCCATCCCTTCCCCCTTCCCCCGCGCACCTCCATCGCCTTTCCCTCCCCTCCTACCTGTACGATAATTGCACGGCTATCGGATTGACGGATGATATTATTTGTTTGCTTCTCGATACCGTAACCTCAAGCAGAGAGAGTATTACGGTAGCCGTGTGGTGTCCCGCCGCGATTTCGCTGCCCGATCTTATCGATTGATTACGATCAACCTGCTCGGCTTTGTACCGCCGCCGCCGTCGCTCTTTGCTACAGTAACCCTAGCGTAGGTACGAGGGCGGGCTACCGTATTCGAGGGGGATTTTCGTGTCGGGAGTCTTAGAGATTCGAATCTATGACTGGGTACGGTAGCTGCTCTCGTCGAACGTCGTAGATGCAGTCGCTGACTTCTCTCGGGCTGCCCGTAGGCCCCGCCCCTTTTCTGGCCCCGCCCCTTTTCCCGCCTTCTCCATCTTAGTTCCGTCTCTTTCGTTGCTGCCATAGCAAGGCTATCCATTCTATACATGCGGCATGGCTCTCTTTATTCGCAGTCCGGTTAGCACACAGACAGACCTAACCTGAACGACGGATCCGGCTTTAGGCAAAGATCAAAGATCATCGGCCTACCGTATCCTGAGGGATACGGTAGCCGGCTTTTGGGAAGTGTGTGGCTTTTGGAAAGTGACCCAAAGGCCGGTCCGTCGGTCGCGTTCGTTCTTCTTGGCATACAGTCATTCATTCCCCAGCCCCGTTGCGATCGATGTTGTGTGGTGCAGCAATGCGAATTGGTCCTAGAACGTGAATCCCCCATTTTTGATTTATTTTTGAATTTCCTTCCAACACTTGCCATATTAGGAGTTTTCGCTTGTTCCTCTTACTTCGCAACCCCCTTTATCAGCTTTTTCTCTTGCTCGCTCGCTCGATATGCCAAATTGTGAACTTGTCGCCCAGCACCACACAATATTATACAAGAAAAGTGTATCGTGATCGCACCGTGGTGAAGGAAAGTGAGAAACACACAGACACACACACACACACACACACACACACAGAAACTGACGAATAAGTGACGGATAAACAGAAATCTATGGTAGGATGGCGCTGAGAAATGTGCGTAGTTCTGCGCGAATCTTGAAAATTAGAATAAGAAACCCTCCCTTGACCCCCCTGATCAATCCTCTGTTGACTTGGTTTTGAGCTAACCCCCAATAGATAATCATTGGACAAGGAGTGGAAAAGGTGGAGGGTTCACTGGAGATCAATAAAGTTGACCTTTTCCGCGCCTTGTTCTCCCCAGTTTTACCGTCTGTTCCGGTTAACCCCCTCTAAACAACCAGTCCCTCTGTCCCAGTCTCTGCGTTACATGATCTCTCCTTCTCCTTTCCAGCTTTTAGGCGGTCCGGATGCATTTCCCGGATTCCGTGAAGTGTATCCGGACTCTGGTCGGGTGCGAGACCGAGACCTTTCTCCTTGCAGAGTATTCCCTGCAAACGACCAGCAGTGGATACGAAGAGTGGAGTGACGTCATCAGTCCTCTACGGGGGCTCGTCCGCCTCGGCTGCGTCGGCCCAAGCGGCGGCCGCCGCGGCGGCCGCGTACCCCTACCACCTGCTACAAGCCGGCGCGGCCGGAACCGGAGCCGGAGCCGGACTCGCCTACATGCCGGCTGTCTCGTGTGAGTGGCGCCGCCTATTGCCCGGAGATTGGTGTCCCACCTCCGGGTTGCTGTAGACTAGACCAAGAGTTGGTTGAGTATCACGGGTTACGGTAGACAGGGGACGTGTACCTAACAGCTTGCGCGTTTTTTGCTTGCATAGCACAACATGTTCTTTTTTTCGCTTTTGCCTAAAATACAAACTGTAGCTAGCTGCTCTTGAAGCGTACTTGGATCACCTCACCTGTCCATGGAAAGCTTTAATCATCATATCATCCAGTGCAATACCATAACGCAGCGCGTGGTCATTCCGGCTAGAGTGTAATTTGATCTTCTGATCTTTGATCTTTAATCGGTCTAGTCTTTCTCTCATTGCAGTCAGCGGAGCTCAGCTGCCGCCTCGCTACTAAAGCCCCAGCTACCGTAGCAGAGTGAACTGACCCCCCCCCATCCCCCCTATTCCCCCTCATTATACACCCTCAGTCATCCCATTTCCTTGCCCCCCTTCTCCCCCCGGTCTACCACCTCCTCCATCATCTACAGTAATCCCTCCTACCGTACCTTCCCTTCCCTGATTCAGAGTTAACCCCCACACACGCCTCTTCACTGCACTACACAGAAACGGGAGCACTGATTCCTTCATTCTCTTTCTCTTTTTATCTCTTCCTTTCCCCATCTCCTCCAACCGCCCCCCAAACAGTCTCTTCTTCGACTTTTAGCCCCCGTATATCCAAATTTATTTCATAGTAGTATCCTCTAAATAGCTCCAGATCTTATCGATTCTTCCCTGTATACTATGTTTCTCTTAATTCGTAATTGGTTCGCAAGTCTTCCAGACTATGTCCCATCCATCCGTTGTATTCACTCTACAGCCGTCTTGCATTCCGTATATTCTCGTACTTTCTTTGCTGTTTCCCGGCCCGGCTCTACCTTCCCCTTCTTACATTGCTATCTACAGTGGCGCTACATTGCCCTGCATCCTGTTCTACCCCACCAAATACCCCCCAACATAGATACACTTTCTTCTCACTTGAATACCCACTTGTTGCACATGTATGCCTCCTATCCATCCACTACTACTGCTATACACTTTGTATACTCTGTACTACCGTAGTCCAATCTTGCTAGTTGTATACCGTATACCAATAGTGTATCGTAGTGTATCGTATCTGTCCCCGTTTAGCCCCCACTACCTTTCTTGCTTCGCTGAGTTCGCAACCTTTGCCGTACCCATTTCTGATTCAAGTCGGTGATTACCTTTCTATCTCCCTTCTCTTGTGCACCCTGTTCCCTTCCCCTTCAAGATTCTTCTCCATTTTAGCCCCACTTTCGAGTTCCAGGTTTCTAGACTAAAGCCTAAGAGGCTTCAATGCTAAGCTTCGAACCATCCTCTGTCCCTCCACCAATTCTTACGTTGAATACGCTTTGCTTTCTGTGTGTGGTTATCCTCCCTTGATTCACCTTGAAATAGTCTGTCTATCTGTCTGTCCACCTGTCCACTTTTTAATTTCCCGCTAATTTCCATTTTCAAATTTTCCTTCCTTTGCTGCCTTAAACCTGTTGCTTGATGCAGACCGGCATAAACTCGTTAAATGTATGCGGCCGACTCCAAACGCTACTCGCAAGCACCACCTCTCACACTGCTCGCTCGCTCATTGGCTGGTCCATTCTGCGTGACCGCGACGCGTGGTCCACGCGTCGCGTCGGATGATGAGAAGCTGCTGTAGCCCACTGCTGCTTGCATGGTTCTAACGCCGGGCCCCGGACGGTCCTCCCCCGAGTGTGAATATATACTCAAGCTTTCGTCTCTGCCTACAATCTAGTCTTCACCTCTTTTTAACTTGCTATATTATTATCATTTTAAATTTCCCGCTCGATTCTGCATTCCACTTGTACGCTTCCAATGCTAGAGCCAAAGCATAATGCCTAGAAAGCCGAGGTCCGGTCCGGATTTTGATTTTAAAGTAGGACCTACTTACAGGCAAAAGCCGGACCTGTCCAAAGCTACCGTAGTCTATTTGTACTTTCCGCTAGTCTTTGCATACTAGTAGCCTTTTGTCGTCGAGTACGCGCTAATCGCCTGGCTTGCCCTAGAAGATTCCTGCTCATCCTAAGTTTCCCGTCCTTTTCACGATTCAAATCCCCCCCGAAACAACGAAAATCACGCAAGACCCACAAACGAACATTCGCCTTGTCCGTCAGCTTTCGCCAAATGTTACGGTAGTGATTTTTTTGAATTGGCGCGCGGACCCCTCTGGATCCCGCGCAGAATTGCCTGTCTGTGCGCGGATTACGGTAGCTCCAAGAGATCTCTACCATAGAGCGGGTTGAAAAACGCGAAAACGAATGCCGTTAACCTCTCTTCTCAAGACCCCGATTCCTACCCCACAATTAGGTTGTTTTCTTGTTGACACTGCGAATCTTGGCTACCGTATTCTGATTTGTCGCTACAGGATCCTAGGATACTGTATTTGATCACAGGGATACGGTAGTCCAATGGTTTTGCCTCATTGTTGTCTGTAACAAACTGCGATACCGTAAGATGTATGATTCCTGATTCCCTAAAGATATGACCCTACCTAGGCAGCCTCGCGCAGTAATAGTACTCGTTATCCCATTGATCTTTAATCTTTGATCCCTTATGATCTTTGATCTTTGTGTAGTCTTTGAACTCTCTCCACAACCACACTGAAACGGTGCATAATGTCGCGATAATGAACGAATTGTCTGTTGGAGAATAAACGGAATGAAAATATACGGAAGTATCGAGGAATGCTTATTCGAAAGACAGGACACTTGGAATGACAGGAATTTGAGAAAGCAGGGAAATCGATGAACAATCGGGATGTATATGAGTTAGTTTCAAGCTTGCGACGTCTCCGTCTATGAAAGAAACTCAAATACACACGAAGAATTCTATGCCTAAGGAGCTATAAGGCTGGCAAAGGAAGTCCTTAGGCCTCCTTAACCCTAAGGTAGTCCCTATGCCTTAACCCTAAGGTACGTAAGAGTCACTCCTGGTAGGTTTGAACTGTAGCGAGGCCATGGCCGAGAGAAGGGGAGCGAAGACTGAGGAACGACGTCTTCGGGTGGTTGAGGAGGTGGAGGAGTAGGGAGGGGAAGTGACGATGATGGAAGGAAGGACGGAGGGACGGGGGGAACGGAGACAACGAACCAGCGACTGCAAGGGGAGGTGGAGTACCTTCTACATTTATCTCGATGTGGGGAATTGATCATTATCCGACCTATGACAATGCAAAATAAATCATGAGCGGTTTATAGTGAAGGCGTTCCTGCTTCCCCTTCAAGAGAGACAGTACCTCAATGAAGAAGATGAGAATAGCCAGAGCATAGCTGTACGAGGCGTACACGAAGCATTCCCGAAGGTGCAGAAGCGACAGACGCATCCAACTGAAGTCATCCTCATCTTTGACCTTTGATCTTTGGTCTTTGATCTTTGGTCTTTGGCCTTTGATTTTTAATCTTTGATCTGTCGTCCCTCACCCTCGATCAGTGTACATCTGCATGGGTGCCTTCTTCGTGTCATAACCGTGTCCGGTTGTGATCGTCGCAATTGCCGGGTACAGTATGATAAGTGCAGAGTTGAGTCTGAAAGCAACTGTTGCAAAGTTCGCAGAAGCGTACACTCAGCGAAAATTCCCCATCCGGCTAGGGAAATTCGCTCTGTGGGTCCTCGGGAACGTGTGAAACAAAGCCTCTGGCCACGATAACCCTCTTACTTATTCCTCAACCGGCGATTTCCCTTGGACACTGCATACGCTCCGTAGTACGTAGCGCCTCCCCCGTCCCTTATGACAATCTGAGCCTTCGATCGATAATCCTGAACGTGGCCAAAGATGACAAACGCTT
This sequence comes from Micoletzkya japonica, assembly GCA_900490955.1. Classification (NCBI taxonomy): domain Eukaryota; kingdom Metazoa; phylum Nematoda; class Chromadorea; order Rhabditida; family Diplogasteridae; genus Micoletzkya; species Micoletzkya japonica. Next base: position 570,038 of record LS878962.1, on the reverse strand, counting down.
TGCTGAACAATATCCAAATCATTAACCATTGTTAATATATTCTCAAGCTTTCACCTGCCAACTGATATCTGCCTTGAGAAACTGCGCATCGATTGTAGCTTGGTAGATGCCTCCCTTACTGAAGATTTAGCTAATCTTCGAACTTTATAAAAGAAGTAAGAAAGAATCGTGATACAGGTTACCTCAAGTCCTGGCTGATTTCGGGCTCAGTTTCCCTCCTCACTATGGGATGGTCAGAGAGAATCTGCATGTTAATGTTTAATCTTTGATCTTTGATCTCTGACCTCCTGCATCTTGTCGCAGGTGTGTGCCGAGCACAGAATCTGTTGAAGGGGATAAGCAGAGAAGAAGAGACGGCCGGACTGGATTGCGTCTAATGAGAGAAAATGAGGAAATGTTTCACGGAACATATAAATATTTACCTCCTTTGAGGAATGCTTCTTGCTGTTGCTTTGAAAAAATATTTAAAAGTAAAATAAAATTAAAGTAAAGTAAAAATAAAAATCAAGAATATGAAGTGTAGCAGAAAATATTTATAAGAAGAACGCAGAAGGAAACTATTTACCGAGTGCTCCGTTCATTGTCGTAAACGGAAGCGATAGCTTGAAGGGTGAAGCGAGCACAGAAAACATCATCGACTGATAGATCTATGAATATAATATGTAGATATAGGATTACTTATTCACATTATCTTCCATTAGCGAGAGATTTCATAATATGAACTTATACCTGATTGAGGAAGAAGAGCGAGAGAATGAACATGAATCCGTAGAGAACTTGCGACGCGGGGGGAGCACGACGGGCGGCTACGAAGGTCTTCTGAAGGAGGGGACGAGAGGATACGAGAACCGTCTATTACATAGGATAGGGGTCGTCAGTGTCATAGGTCTGATCAAGGGAAGTGATAAACTAGAAAAAAACCAACTAGAAGCTATAGTTATAGGGATAGGAATTCGAAGTGTTAAAGACAAGGCATGGCAAATGAACGCACATTGAATGCCAGCAATAGAATGATGACGATGATACGGGGATGGAACGGAGAACGTTGCTGGCGGCGACGGTGACGGTTCATACTGAGTGCGGTTCTCTTTTTACTTATTTCCTTTTCTTTGGTGCTTCTATAAATGCCGGAACATGACTGCAGAGCATGAAAACCGAAACATTTGTGAAATAAGCTCAAAACAGGACTCTACTGATGAGGAGAGCACGTCAGTAGGGTTGCACTAACCGAATAAATACGAATAATTCGGTATTCGTAGTCGGCACGTGCAATCCTTCACGGCATGCAACAGAGTATTGCAAAGTTCCACCCATCAATTCATTCCTACTTCGTCTCTTCTCAATACCTTTGCTGACAGAGCTTTAGCCATTCTTGTTAAATATGCCTGCCCAACCTTGCTCCCCGTTCCATCGGTATTTCTACAGAGTTCAAAAAAGTGCACAACCTACCTTCTTCTAATGATGACGTGTACAATCTGCATGAAGAGAGCTACGAAGAAGACGACGACAACAGCGATCCAAACGGAAGAGGAGAAGGCGGAGAAGATGAAGGTCTTCTCCATCGAACGATCCGGGGTCCCGATGGCAAACACAGACTGCAAAAGGACCAGTTCACTTTTGGGAATATTCATGCACAGTGCAAAACATGCCCCCGGCGTGACCTTGAAGAGTATTCTCCCCGATTTCAGTAGCCATAAGGAAAAATATGTGCAAGAATATATAAATGTAAGAATATCCAAAAGCTCGGTGTGGTCCATTTTTCGTTGCATCGTTCACAAGACCCGAAAGAGTACCAAAGTGTGCGCGTAATATGATCCAACAAGCAACGGATAAGATATGTCAACCCCACCGAACGCATAGATATACTTTCTAGAGTAAAGTTGGCCGTGGTATCGTAAGATTAACAAGCTTGGTAAGCTATAGGCATTTTTGTATTCGGAGACTTTTGCATAACCTGGAAGAATCTCGTGGGATAGGTGAAGAGTACATCAGCGTTCCTCTCATGCGTGATCCGCATGCTTATTCCCGTTACATCGACCTCTTCTCTGGTCAACAAATTCATGACTCCACTCCATTCTCGGTAATGGGACTGCAAACGATCATGAGTATCCTACTCGACAACATTTAAAAGCTTACCCCATTCAGCATTCCATCGTAGATCAATTCCCCTAGGTCATTCGTTACATCGAACGCATTCTCCACATCGATCTGCGGAATAAACCGATCCGTCAGTTTCTTTCGTTACAAAATGTGTCTAATTCTCCCACTTTTGCCCATTCTCTCGCCGTATAGTCGGAATTGATTTTCCGATGATCTTTGTAATCCACTATATATTGTTAAAGGGAGGAAGCAGCCTCTAACCAAAAGTTTTAAAATTCGATGAAAATTCTTCTAAGGTTTCAAAATGTGAGAAAAAACATAGTGACAATAAAAAAATTGAAGAAAAAACTCGAAAATCGCATGTTTTATTTTTTCGTTCCGGGCTTCCGTCGTTAAGAGGAATGTCGCTTTTGGCTTAATTCCTTTCGCTAAACA
>LS878962.1:529783-567403 GCA_900490955.1 Micoletzkya japonica | reverse complement strand
AAAAAAATCATTTCTCGAATACTATTAATTTTTATTATTTTTCCTTTTGGTTTTATACTAATTACGACAAAATCTTTCATATAAGCTTCACTTGAAAATCACTTCCGTGTCCCTTTAAAGTGTTATTTTAGACCGCATACACAAAAAATAAGAGATTTCTTTACTGAAAATGTAATGAGAAGGCCCGACCAATTTGTAGTCCACCCGAATGATTCGAAAAGCCATCTCGAGAATCTCGATTTCGGCACCCGGCTTTGAGCATTTTCGGCGACGAAAGCAGTCGAGAGCATCCTATAGGTATATAACTATATAGTGGAATAAACCGATCCGTCAGTTTCTTTCGTTCCAAAATGAGTCTAATTCTCTCACTTTCGCACACTCTCTCGTCTTGTATTCGGAATGATTTTCCGACGGATCTTTTAAATCCACTATATATAAATTACTTCTGTAAGAAGGTTTATCAAATGTGACCAAATCATGCATTATTTATATACATGACGAAGCATAACCGAACCTAACCTTGTCTGCCAGGATAACACCAACTTTGACCGTTGTCATTTCCTAATCTGACGAACCCATTGAACCAATCTAAAAGGGATTAAGACTCAATGTAGAAAAAATCAAAGCGAAAAAGAAAGAAACAATCACTGAGAAACGTTCATCGAGAGAACTAGTCGTATGGAATTACGCTTCGAGGAAAGTACATGAGAATGTGAAGTAGAAGGGGACGAAAGAAGAGATAAGGAGGGGGAGGATAACATGGAATAATGTATGAGGGGAGATCGGATGACAACGTATAGTGGGGACGGGGAGGGGAACGGGGGAAAGAGTATGGAATCGTGAGAGAATGAGGGGAGGAAATATCTATATTTTATAGTCACAGTCAAATCTCAATCTCAATATTTTTTTTCTTATTTTGAAGCTGTACGGGCTTACAGTCTTGTTCTACCCTTGATGGAGAAGTAATAAAATTGTTGAATGCTATATCGGGTCATAATTTTCTCTCGAACATTGCCGGAACGACATCGATAACAGCGCGGTAGGACGCCCGATGCCTCCTTCTGTCCCCACAGGGTGAGACTAGGGGAATGTCGTCGTAATCACACCCGGGATTCGAACCAGCGACCGACCGCACTACAGTCGGCTGCGCTACCGATTGTGCTACGTGTGTCTCTCTTTTTCTCGAACATTGCCAGATCGACACCGTTAACGATGTAACAACCAACACCCGGTTCCTCCTTCTGTCCCCACGAACCTAAACATGGGGAAGCAATTTGAATCACTCCCCGGCATTTGAACTTGTCGGGTCACGGGCCGTAGTCTGACTCGCTGCCGACTGCGCCAAGCACTACACGCTCGGAAGAGGCCTTGTTCGTATCCCTACAGTGATCGTGAGGGCAAGGATAAATACAAGGTGCAAAAGCCCATGAGTTCTTTTGCGTCCAGGAAAATGATATATTGCAGATCGTTATTCTTCTAAAATATCAAAATTATCAAAAGGGGTCATCTCTCTTTCTCGAACATTGCAAGATCAACACCGTTAACGGCGAGGCTAGACAAAAATGCGGCAATCTTTCACCGTTGGCGAAGCTAATTATAAGAGTTATTTTCATTTTTATCTCCTACATCAACAAAACAGACAATAAACCATGGAATCAAAACTTGAGATGCGAAGAGTGTGGTTGGAGTGACTGAAGAGAGGCCTGTATGGAAGGAAAGATGACGGTTGCCGACAGAAGGGAAAGAATGGAGACCAACTGAATTTAGCCAATATTACAAGGCGGTCTCCTCGGAGTAGTCTTACAGAAAATCCAACATTTTCGAGGATTCTACCTAAGTGTCACTTTTTACTTATGAAATATAAAAAAATGGTCTGACGAAGAGGAAGGTTCCCAGTTGGGAGAAGGCGGAGGTGGAGGAGAAGAGAAGGGGAAGGGCTGCGATCGCGGCCGAAAGTGAACCTCCCACAACTGCCGATCCCGCCGATGAATGGATGGAACTGCAAGGGGGATGCAACCCTTACTACACTGAGCGAAATTTCACTAGCACACGCTACCACCGCGAAAATTCACTAGCCGGCTAGGGAATGATTCCCTAAAAACCATAAGGGGAGGCTTAATTTTTAGGGATTTTTCGCGGTGGTATCGTGTGCTAGGGAATTATTCCCTAGCGGGCTAGTGAAATTTCGCTGAGTGTATGGGACTTAAGTACATATTTATGCAAATGCCCAGGCTTAAAATGACATAGAGCTACCGAAAGCGCCTGAATAGAGGTAAAATGGTAGTAAATATCAGGACTAGTGCGCTGCGAATTGTAAGATGTATGAAACTAGGCGTGTATATAGATAAGGTGTATTAAACTTACCGTATCCGGGCGGGGAGGGGCAGGGGAGGCGAGAGGGAGTAGGCGACTGCATAGTGAAGCACATAGTCGAAGGCGACTCCCGTGGCCAGGATGATTATCGACGATTCGATCACTCCCAGTCGCCAGCCTGTTCAGTCATTTGGGAAGGAGTATGTAAGTTGGAACTCCTGATGCTTTTTACTGGAAAAGAGCTTCCTACCCATGAGAACAAGTGAAGCGAGAATGTACAGAAGTGTCATGGCTATAGAAATAATCGTTGAAATCGAGATGATGAATTCCCTGAAGAAAAACTGGTAATATTCCAGTTTTACTAAGCATAATACATTAGTTCTTTTCCATGAACTGCTCAGAATTAGTAAATGAGGTACCTAAGGGAGATGAGCACAAGCAGGAGACAGAGGGCAACAGCGAGAGATAGGGACTGAAGAGTGGAGGGAAGCGAGAGGGAGAGCAAGTCGAAGACACGAAGGATTTGAGTCGACGCCGACACTTCTCCCGGGTAGTCTGGATACGGTACTGATTACGATCATCATGATTATTATTCAAAGCTTAGTTGTGGTTACTTGTAATCCGTTTGACGTCATCGTCGAGCGAATCGAGGTCCTTGAAGAATGCCTTGAGCACGTCCCAGTCGAGTGACCACTGTTTTAAGTTTTTAAAGTTTTTTTTGCTTGATTTCCTTAGTTATTGCTAAATGAAGTAGATTCGTGAACTTGAATACATCTCTGTAGTAGCTGAAAATTCCATACCTTGAACCTCGACGGAAAGCTGAAAAAGTATCCCACGAAGCGCAGTTGCTTGTCAAATATCGGACCTTTATTGATAAACTGTAAAATAATCCGATGAAATAGATAATACCATCTATAGGAAACGTTGTCCAATCCGAAGGAAATGTTGAAACGGGAAAGCGTTTGGAATACTCGAGGAAACATGTCGTATTGAATACATTGAGATATTCTGTAAAGTTTTTAATCTTTCTCTTATTTATTGCACAGATTTGATATTCGAAACTCACTCTTTCCCTGGGTACAACACTGCTCAGTACACGACTTGGACTTCATCCAATCCATAAACACATCCAACCATAAGGTCGTGTCGTTCCTCAGTTTATTGCGCTGCAACAAGGCCCGGCTGAGATTCTGAAGAGATCAAAGATCAGTGGATTGGAGATCAAAGATCACCTTGAGCCTCTTGAGGTCTCGTAGAGTTCGAATCCGGAATGAAGGGTCAAAGTGAACGTGACCAGAATCGTATGGATTAACGGGTGATGCGTCACTGATAATGATTAATGAGAGATAAGTAAATAATTACGATGACTAGATACAGGTGTAGACTGTTTCCACTCTTTATTTAAAGATTGAAACATATTTGATTTGTGAACATGTTTTTCATTCCAAATTCATACCTGACAGGCAACACGCCAAATACAACATTCTGTATGAGCGTGAACTTGCGATGAGAAGACCAGTCAAAGAGGTTCGAATGCGAATCGTACCATTCCTCAGTGTGTGATGGCAAGAGAAGCTACAATTGTTGGGGGGGGGGGAATTCACTCACTTTATGAATCAACACAATATGGAAGAGAAAAACATAGAAAGAAAGTATGCATATGTATTTATTTAGCACTTACTTGAACATTAACGCTTTGGGGAAGGTCCAATCCAGGAGAGATGAAAATTATAAACACGGATAGAATGGAAAGAAATGCGAAGAGTATCGATAATGGATACCGAAAATATGTAGTGATGATCGACAGATGAGAGGTGATGCAGTTAAATGCATCTAAAAGAAAAAAATTATTTCGCAATTTGAATTGTAGTATTGGGAAAAGTTACCCGTAACGCATCTGTGCAGGGAACTGTCGGGAAGACTTGGCAGGACAAGGGATAAAGAAGAGGGGAGGAGAAGGTAGAGCAATATGAGATTGAACAGAACTACCAGAGAAGCGAAGATGCCGAAGCATCTAGGAATGAGCGATGTCGACGGCTTATGCGGTTGGTTATGTTTCAGCAAGCACATAAGTAAGCAAATTTCGGATAGATCGCGCTCCGATTCCTGGTTCCTCTATATATGAAGTTTTAAAAATATGAGAAGCTGACTTCAAAATGAGCACGTCGGAGGTCAGATTGACGAGGAAAGCGATGGCCGTTGTGATCGAGGTTACTGTAACTGCCCCGAGGGAATGGGGAAGCGAGTGCAGCAGGACTTCCTCGTTAGAGACTGGAATGGAGAGATCAAAGATCAGAGATCAAACATCAGAGATCAAAGATCAGAGATCAAAGATCAGAGGTAAAACATCAGAGATCAAACATCAGATATCAAACATCAAAGATCAGAGATAAAAGACACCCACTGTGCAAGGCCCGTTGTCGTTCGTGTCGATAGAAGACGACGATAACGAATGCGTCGTCTGCCGCGAGAGAGATCATAAGGGCAAGGGAGAGGAGATTGACGAAGGGGAAGAAGGGAAGCGAGAGCACCACCGGGAAATACGAACATATTTACTTTTATCTTTTTCCTTAAAAGCTTTGAAATGCTTTAAATGAATGTTCTCTGATACGAATAGCATCGATAAACCTACAGTATACGCGAAGAAGGCAAGACCGAAGCTGAGCAGCAGAAGGAGGATTACGGTAGCTGTGAAGAGGGCGGATCGGACTACGGTATAGAGAAGAGAGAAGACGAGAAGGGCTGAGATTAGGGCGAGGAAGCAGTCGAAGGGCAGGTAGGAAAGGAATTCCGCTTCCTGAATGGATACATTTAACGTATTTAACGTCAATAATTTGTAAACTAAATGCAACAAAAAATATTTATTTGCAACATAGTAAGCGGAAAATCTCCTGTTACTGAATGAAGAAATGCAGACCTTTGTAAGGAAGTAAGTCCCTCGCAGTTTGAGAACAACTTCTTTCTCTACACGTCTTTTCAGTTCCAGAAAGAAGGTCAGTCCGTTCTTCCCGGAATTCGAAGCAATATAATACTGTAGTGATCTTTGATCTTATGAGCCTTGAAATGCAATACTACCGGAAGTATGACATTGATGTAGGGTTTCGAGATATCCTTGGGGAGCAGGAATGTTGTAGCCTAAATTGGTGGGTTTCTTGAGATTTATAGCATGCGAAGACTAGACATCTTCTTGTGAAACCTATAGATAATTTTAGAGATGAACAAACAACCTGTTCCATAACTGCAAGTTGACACAGCTCCTTGTCAGGGTTCGAGCCATTCTTGCACGATAGTAAGGTTTCTTTGAGATGATCAAGGCTAAATTATAATTCCATTCGATTGTCCTAGCTATTGACGTCACCAATCTTTCTATGAACGGTTTGTTGTTAACCAGTAATAAGATTGAAAAGCTTACTCTTTCTGATTTAGCGCCGAGCAACTCTTCCTCGATTCCATATTCAGGCAAGTTGAATACAACGGGAGGTTGAAGGATGATCTTCAAATTACTCGATTCGAAGCTTTTCACAATTGAATGTCCTACTTGAAATTCGCAGCCTGCCCTTCATCGGGAACTGACCGAGCGATTTCGTCAATGGAACACAGAGACTGCATAACGGGTAGAGAGAAAAGCTAAATATTTATAAAGCTAACTCAAAACAAAAATAATTTGTCCAACCTGATCGATGTCATCATACTCGAATGTAAGTTTTGCCAACAGATCCATGTACTCGTAGGGAATATCCGTTCCTCAATTCAATCCTTGGTCACAGCATCGTCTTTTCATAAAACTGCTTTTATCTATTGCTAATATTCTCAGTCCAAGGAACAAAATATAGTGGGATAAACCGATCCGTCCGTTTCTTCCGTTCCAAAAGGAGTCTAATTCTCTCACTTTCGCACACTCTCTCGCCTTATATTTGGAATGATTTTCCGACGGATCTTTTTAATCCACTATATCACATTCCTACCGTACCCAGTCCTCCATACTGCACGCACGCGTCGCTTTCAATGTCCGATAGTCGCGGGTTACTGTTGATACCATAATCGTCGTAGTTTACCTTTCAAAGCGTGTTCACTCATCAAGAAAGCTTGATTACCGTAAAATCTTCAATTTCCGTAGTGTTGTCAATGGCAAGTGTTGTATCTTCAATCGCTCGTTTGGCCCGTTTAGTGCCTCAATCCACGTGTTTCATCATTTCCTCTCAGATCGATACCATTATCGGTGATCTTCCCCGTGACCATCTCCAATCGTGTTGCAGCTGCGTCCTTCAATCCAATAAGCGACAGTCTAGTATCGGCCCATCGCGTTCCTCGGGTCTCGAAACCCTCAATATTCTCCAGTTTTGAACATTACCTCATTTCTTTGCTTTTTAACTTGTGCAGATTTCATGCTCAAGTTACATACTGTAGATGGCGTGAAGTCGATTACATCATAGTGTAAAATCGCTCCAAGGAACGACAGACAGAACGAGAAGAGTACGGTAAGTAGGATGGTCAGTCGGGGCCAGCCCAGCACAATACTGGTGTAACTGCAAAATTGAATGTTGAACATGTTTCAAAGTGTCTATTTATTGGCGAACTTATCGTGGCCTTCACTGCTCTGATAATGTTAAGCAAGATAATGACAACCTTCGAAATGCAGACTGTAGGAGTGAAGCGGGCGAAAGAACCATGCGGTGGATTGTGTACTGAGAATGAAGATGTATGGATGGAGGGAAAGAAGAAAGCAGAATAGGGAGGGGGCCTATTGAGGGACGGAATCGTTCATGTGTGACAACTTGAACAAACTGATCCGATCAGAATCTTCTTCACTCCTCTTTCTATCTTTTGAAACTTCTTTTGGGTAGAGGGCTAGGGGGACCTTAGCGAAGGCTTCATCATACAAACTTCATGAAAATGTACAGTGGCCCCTCTTTATCTCATAACCTAAATTTACTGTTGTTCGAAGGGAGACGTCTTTGTGGAACGATGCATTTATTGCAGCGATCACTGTATTGCACTGTCTCGCATTCATTCGTTCACTCATTCATACCGTCTCACCTTCTCATCGTTCGTACAAGATTTATAGACTAGTAGAACCACGGAAAAGGGCTCAGCGAGAGACAAAAACCGGTTTGCTTAAAAAATCAGCCGATATAGTAAAACATTCCATTGAAGCACAAACACCATCCAATAGACTGTTCATGGGCAATGTGGTAAAACAATGAACATTGAACTTAGCTGGAATAATATAATATCTTTCACGACTATGCTGTGTAGGGTTCAAAACTTCAGCTAATTAATTAAACATGTTGGCGACAAAAAAAGAACAGCGAATACTCACGCTGAGTTTGGTTCACGAAAGAATACAAGTTACCCCCATCACCATAATCTGTTGTTCGGGGATCAGTGGATGTTCGCGAATAGCAGATGATAGACGAGAAAACACGCGTCATTCTAAACAGAAAGTAGCTGAACCCATGCCACATCCAGTCTGATGTTCGATCTAAAACCTACAGCCACACACCCTCACATGATCAGTAAATTCTCGTGTTACTCTTCGTAATTTACTACTTGGCAGCGTTAATTTGCTTCTTCTTCCCTCAATGAATTCACGTGTTCCCTCCTGACTGCTGCCCTCCATGTCATCACTTCCTTCATCTGTACCGGTCTCTGCACCCTTCCCCCCTACTACCCCCACCCCCCCACCCCCCCTTAACCCTCTTGCATATCTAACGCCCTTCTACTGAACGCATCGTGAACAACAGACAGTTTTTGTGTGACTGCCGTCATGCGATACGTAGTGAGAGAGTTGCGATTAACACGGGTTCGTCAATCAGTACTTTCTGTTAGAGTACATATGGGACAGATTATTCACTAGCTGTACTTTAAGATTTCGCATGCATTAAAACAATGTAATAATCTCGCAAAAATTTTTTCGAAGTGCATACGAAAGCAAAAGGCATACAGATCTGCTCAAACGCTTCACGTTTCAAATAACTTCTATTAAACCAGTCAACATCTCAACGTGACGTTCTAAGCTGTACGCGCTCTATAATTAGTACTGTTCCAGTACGATTAACGTAGTTCTACCATCTGTAAAGTTCACGCGAAATGTAAGTAGACTTATGATTTATGCGCATGATAACTTCTCGCCTATCACTGTACGCTCTCCCACGTGTAGCTTGTTCACTCGTTTCCCACCTCAACTTTACTCCCCCCCCTTCCTCAACTCCTTTTCACCCATAAGCGTTGTTCCCTTTCTCTCCGTCCCTTGTCCCGGTTTCACTTCTTATCAAGTATCTCTACTCATAACAAGAACTACCGAAAGACGAGAGAACACGGTGGCTTTAGGCGAACGAAGAGAAGATACTATCAAAGGAGCCGTACCACGAGTTTCTGGCTCTATTCGTTCTTTGCGTCATTTTTTTAGATCTAATCATCCTGATCTGGTATTCCAAATCTTATGCGATTTCATTCACTCTCCGCCGAGTACTGAAGGTGCAAAGAGCAACGCGCTTTTCAAAAAATCGAAAATATTGGCTGAATGAGATGAGATACACCTCTGATTCATTCACGAAACGATTTTTCACATAGTTCTGATCATTTTAACAAAAAGAACGACCAGAAAAGATGAGCGGAAAGGCCTAAATTGCATATCAGGGTAGCCCGCGAATTCAAAATGCTACGGTACTCGTGGGCCGGCTCCTTTAATAGAGGAGCAGTGAATCATCGAACAATGGTCTCTGAAACATTTACTTCGGTGGTGTGTTGTAGTAATGTACAAAGAGTACGTAATAATGACTTGGGTCAAGTTTGTCAGCCCAAATAGACAGAGAGTATCTATTAATAGGGATCAATAAATCAGCGTCGAGTGTTCGGGTGATGGTCTGCTTGCGTAGAGAATGTGATCTTGTTTGGAATAGGAACAACGTCAGGTTTCACTCAGAGAAACACTGAACTTTGTCTTCTTACAGCTATAAATCAGGGGGATTCTCTTAAATATTTAACGTTGTCTGGAATTCACAAGGGTACGTGCCTCTTGGGACGATTTCCTGAGCCGTAAATGCATTGAATTGCCATCGATGTTCCTCGTTCAATGGACATTAACTCGAACAAGTTACGCGTGTTGTTGCACGGCAACAATGCACAATGACACACTTTCCTCCTGATAGCGGGACAATTGGAAGATGGAATATCTATCTTCTATTATTATTTTATGGCCTTGATCTTACAGTGGAAAGCATAATCAGCCGAAGAATCACAGAGATACATTTTCCCAGATGACCCTTGCGGCTTGCGCCGAATGCTTAACATTTGAGAACTATAATATCAGCGTCACTGAAAATGCAATATTGTTTGATCCTGAAGGGCTATTGGTATAACTTCCTTTCTTACAGTCATAGCTCTAATTGTAAGTAACTGGAACAATTGAATGCATAATCTATCTAGCCGGTTTCAGGATCCCACGCGTCTCGACCCTTCTACAAGACTCCATCCACTCCTCGTGCACCTCTTGCTAACTCCTGACCCCATTCACGTGACCATCCCTATTAATATCCTCTCCATTGTCCCATCTCGCTTTGTCCCTCTTCCGATGCCGATCTCTTCGCTATTTGTGTATCGATGATGCATCGATCAGGCGGTGGGGGGGTTGTATTTACATGCACCTGGGAGTTGGGTGCTGAGCGGGGGGGGGGGGAGAGTGCGGGGGGAGAAGGGGGAGGAGAGCGTCCTAGTTGATATAAGTGATAGCTGCCTCCGTTCCCGCCCCTTCTCATTCAATGCGTCCAACCCTCATCTTCGTCGTACTTCTTATGCTTCTCTCACTGTAAGTAACCCCTTCCAATTGCTACCTCTTCCACTAGAATGGTAATCAGTTTCTCCCTCAGTTCCTGACACGCTTAAGCAGTTTCCACGAGAGTTTTAGTTGCGGTTTGGTGTTACCCACGCCGATACTTTACTGTTACGAGTTTATGGGGTATTTTCATTGCATTCGAAGCATAAGCCAGCTGCTTTGGAAACGGCCACTGTTGACACTCGAAACATTTAATAACTCGCCACTTTTTCGACCTTTTCGAGTTCTCAATGGATGCGCATAGAAAGCGGGAAAAGCTCAAATCCATGGAGAAGTTTGATACGATAACAGTAATTAGGCAGAATGAGATAGCTGTTTGTCGACTGCCGACACAGCGCCATAAAAGGTGTGGCCCACGACAGGTCAATACCCCCGTGCCAAGCTGGTTGGTGTTGAATGTTTGTAGTTGCCAGTATCGGCAGCTTGTTTCCCACTCCATACCCCCGCTTGTTTTGAATGCCCTTCAGACTATCTCATTACTACACCCATGCTACCAAACTTTTCCTACTTGATCTTCTTATGAGTGTAATATCAAGCGCTTGAAAAGTGTTTGCAAGAACATTGTACAGATAGTTATTATAGATATATGTATAGAGGACTCATTGAGGGAGATTCGGAGTACTTACTTTATTGAGGTGCTTAAACATACCCAAACTCCTCTTCCTTCAGTTCTCTCGCTGTTCCCCTCCGGCGTGTGCAACGCCTTCCGGGCACGATGCTTCGTTTCGGCCGAAAGTAATACTCCACTGTAGTCTGATCTCCCGAGCACACCATAGTTTGATCTTTGATCTCGGCACGTCCACCACTGATCTCAATCAGCTTTCTATTGCCAACTATTCTCTTCTCCTTCGTCTTAATAATTCGTTCACGTGACCCAACTACAGTATCTCGTCAATTCATACTTTCAACTTATTCGTCTAGGAACCGTGGTGATATTTTCGATTCGGTTTTCGTACCTCAAATTGGATTCGCTCAATTCTCCATACCTCGATCTAATTGTGATTCGTCTTAGCAGTGATTACCAAGCATAGGCGACCATATATATATATATATATATATCTAGACACACAAGTCGAATCTCTTTATCTCCTCTTTCTCATAAATTGATCAATAAAGCTTGGAAAGTCGTGGAAAGTCAGCTACCGTAGTCAGTGTAAAGCGGGTCGAGATACAGCACCAGAATTGAAAATGGCGACAACAAATGGGGGGTTACGATAATAATACGAATGCTAGACGGGAGGGAGAACGTTCACTCGGCATGGGACTGAATGGAGAAAGGAATGCTCTGATGGAGGGATATACCGGAATAGGAAGGGGGGGGGGGGGAGTACACGGCACTCAGGGAGGGGAGAAGCTCATAGGGCGGAGATGTTCAGATCGAGAGGACCTCCTGAAAACGTGATCTTTGATCTTTACAGATTGATCTTTGATCTCTGACCTTTTCGTACGGAAGTCAACGGAAAGAGCGCCTCAGGCATGCTCTTTGTATCCGTCGCCGTCGACGGAATCTCTAGTGAGTTTTCGTCGTTTGACGAAGACCTGCAATCTTGAGTTTAAAGTTCCCGCCGTTTTGAATTTTGGCGCCAATTCAAACGCTACCGTACCTAGACGAGGAGGAGAGGGATACGGAGTCGTTTATGGTGGGATTGGCGTTGAGATCGTGGGAGAGTGCTTCGGGTACGGTAGATGAACGTACGGGAGGGTCACGGGGCTGAGAGGGGAAAGGAATGGAATGGAGTAATTGGAGGAACAGGCGTAAATATTACTTATTGTTAGTCAAAACTCGAAATCTATACAATAAATGTCTCAACTCTCACCTCCTCGTCAATTCCCGCTAGTTGCTTCTCGTTCATTGGTGACACGAGCGCGAAAGCTGCAAAGGACTACGGTAGACTACGGTAGGTTACGGTATCCCGAGAGTACTGTAGCGAGGTACACTAAATCAGCCAAACTTTGTCAAGGCAAATCTCCACGTTGCACAGAGTGAGTGCATAATTCCTGTACAAAAAGGCGGAGTATTGCCTGGGCGAACGGCCAATAAGTGTACTGTAAACGGGCGGACTACAGTAACCCGAGATGTGGACTGTATCTCGGGAGGATACGGTATCCGGAAAATCAATAACTTCCGATAGGAAAATGAAAGACTCCCAAGCCCATGCTGTTATACAATAGAATATGGGCAACGGGCAAGTATAGGGAAACGGAACCATTTACCTTTATAGTTTGACGTTTGAAGATATATTTTATTATTAATAAAAGAAATTTATGGGAAAAGGTTCCGCCTCACAGTGTCCATGCGTGCATGCTTGAGCAGTGAAACCTAACCGAAGCGGGTGAGCGGTGTTAGATGGAAGGAAAAGGGGGAAAAGCATCGGGGGGAAGGAAGACACGAACACAGTAACCAAGCACGGGCGGAGATACCGTATACCAAGGGATTTTGATTCTCGAACGGAATGTTTGGCATACTATAGGCACGACAAGATCACGATAGACGAGGATGGTAGTCGATTGGACCAGCATTGGAAGTGTTTCACCCTCTGGCATGCAGGTGAAACATAACCGAAGCGGGAACAGTGCAACTAGCGTGCGATGTCCTACCTCTTTCAGCAGGATTGAACCGAAGATTGAGGAAGGTCGGACGGGCTACAAAGTGAACAGGACAGTAAGAGGAGACTCTGACTGGATAGAGGAGGAGGGGAGAGGAGTTAGGAGTTGGGAGGAATACATTTGTTGTATCATTAAGTTACGCTTGAAAACAGACAATATCCTTGAAACATATTTCACCCTTGATTTCTAGTAGACAAGCCTAGACCGGAGGCAAAACTGAAAGGAGGAGCGGGGTACCGTAATCCATCTTGGAGGGATACGGTACTTGATGAGAGTAACGAAAACTAAGGAGAGGAGGAGAGGGCGGCCATGCGAGAAAATGAAGAAATGAAGAGATCGTGAAAGATGTGAGTCAGTGGAGGAATGAAGCAAATGTGAAGCGGAAGGTTGAAGAGGACTTCAAACAGAGGAGGTGGGTCTCGAAGCGACAGTTTGGGGAGGGTACGGTAGGTACGGGGAATAGAGTGAAGTCTGTGGTCTTTGATCTGATCTTTGATCTCACCGAGGGAAGAGGAATCAGAGGACGAGGACATGGAGGTGTCGAGGGATCGAGGGACGGCGTCGTGGGTGGTCGAGGTACCCTCCAGGGGATTCACACAGGAAGAGGGCGTCTGAAGGACGGGTAAGACTAGAGTGTAGTTTGTAGTTTGTAGTCTGAGAGGGGAATGTAATTTGGACATGGGGAGGGTGGTCTATGAGAACACTGGATTAGGAGAGAGAGTGAGACACAGGAGAGGAGGCACGGCAGTAACTATGTTCTATACTGACAACCAAGATGAAAGATCAAAGATCAAAGACCAAAGACCAACCACGGCCATTGCATTGGGCAACGAAGTGGCTCGCTTCATCCGATGGGGGGCTAGGTTGAGGTGAGCCAGACGGTCCTTACGCTCTTTCCTGAAAAATGAACTGTTTAGGCGAGAAGCTACGTATTCCAATAATTGCAATTTGAAGGAATTAGGTAAATACAATGATTCGTGTTTTTCATCAGAATTCTTTGCAATACGTTTCACTTCATGTATATAACATTCCAACAATCGCCAAAAACAATACAGGTGTGTCTGCATAACAATTTCTATTGCGTATCGAGCTATTCCATTGGTTTTCTCGTTAGTAGAACTATTTATTTCACTCAAAGTCAGTGTCCCTTCTCAACAAATAACCTTGAGAGTAGAGACGACACGGCCACTTCTTGCCTCAGGCGATCCAGCTTCAGCATCGATTCCACGGCCTGAATCGAGTATCAGACCTCGTTATCAACTTCACGATAATCTGGCCATGAATTCGCCATTATCTTGGTGATATTCCCACCTCCTTCTTATGCCCATGCACCCAACAGACCTTGAGATTGGAATAAATAGATGGATGGACTCTCACCTGTATGCTCTTAGCGTATTCCTCTACATACGACAGTCTCTCAGCCTCTTCCCCCGTCCCACTGACAGTCTGCCTGGCTGCCATCATGGCCAGAGACGATCGATCCTCCACCTCGTGCGAACTCTGAAACCATACAATTTAAAGACATTATCTTTTCCCGGATACGGTATAATGGTCTGGCTTTCACTCACAAATCAGTTTTTCTACTCAGTTTTTGACGCTCTTTCGTATGGTATACGTCTCATTTGAATCCGTTTCTGTGAGGTCAGACCATCTCCTTGTCAGTCATCTCGAGACCTCATCGAAAACAGAAGAACGAAAACAGAAGAAACCTTGGGAAGATGGGCGACGATGTCGTAGTGTACAGTAGTCGACAGCAGAGGGTCGGACCGGGAAATAGTCTTGAATATCCGGTCGGCAATCGACGGCTTCTTATAGATGTGCAGACAGATACGCTTGCGAAGCACGAGATCCATCTCGCAAGGGTGCGACAGACGCACCGTTACCTTAACCATAAGGATTGGCAAGGGCCACTAAGGTCGACCTTATTGTTTTAAGGCATTCTTAATCCCTAAGTCCTTACCTTAACAATAGCATAGACCCGCTCGTTGGCTCCGGTCGGGAGGTTGAGGGCCGGATCATCGTGCAGGGAACTGTCCCAGGAGCACGTTACCGCCGCCTTGAAAATCAGGGTTTCGGCGGGAATCCAAATTCAAATTTCTCACCTCGTTTTCGGCCTGTTCAACGACCGGCAAGTAGATGAAGGGAAGGGCTGCGGATTCCTTGGGAAGCAGGGCATGGGCCCCCGCAGTCCGGAGTAGTCCACTCTCATCGGCAAACGCTCCATCCTCACCCGCAGCTAGCTCGTCCGCTTAAAGGCGACGGCTAGTTTTCACCATTTTCTCTCATCTTGTAATGTCTTCTTGTTTTTGTAGCATTCTAAAGCGAGATAGCAGGTAATACCAAACACCTAGCAATAGGGTATAAATGCGTAGTATGAAACGTATTTCGGTCGATTCAGTTACATGCGTACCGTTGAGGTTGAGGAAGATAACCGGAACGTGATTTTCCACGCCCGGGGGAGGGGTCCTGGAATGGTCGTTAGGCGATGATTCATAAAGCATTGTCTATCCTCGTATTCAAGGTTGCGTTCCGACGGTAACGATTACGTCTTCCGCTGGGTATTTACTTGCACTTTTGGCTGTAAACTTATGCTAAACAACGGCAGTGCAATCAAGAATGCGCGGAACGGAAATTTGAATATGAGGACCGACAATATCGACCATGCATCTCCTAAGACCTTCACGGCAATATTGATGCAGCGTTAATAATGTTGAGGCGAAACAGATAATTTTGTAGCATTTCAAAGGAAGATACTAGGTAGCGGGACCATTTTCCGGACCATTTTCGGTGTTACATTTCATGCGCCTTCGTATAAAGACAACATCTGAAAAAGTTAGCTCGTTTCCCGCTCTCTAGAAAGTGCGTAAAGCGAAGGCTGTCTCACCAGTCAGAGGGCGCTCCTGGAATACCCGAATTGGTGGCGGGAAGGGAGAGGGCAGTCCTTTCTTCGGTCAGGGCAACCCACTGCTCCATCAGAGAGTACTCACGATCCGACTCGCATTGGGACGAACGCTGAGGCATCTGCAGAGATCAAAGATCAACTACTGGAGATCAAAAATCGATTACTGGAGATCAAAGACCACCGTTCTGTTATCGAAGGTAAATCATTAGAGATGTGCATGCGAATTCTTTTGGTCAATAAGTTACATTGCTTTTGGTGACGACACGTGGCATCAAAAGAAGTCTCATGCAGGACTCAATCAATCGTACCCCGTTGATCTGCTCTTCCAAATGCTTCTGTCTTGTTTCCAGTGCGGCCGTCCACTCGGATCGAATCCGTTCCAGGTCTTCTTCCTGAACAGGTTACAACTATTTGTAAATAAGGGATGGAACTTACAATATACTACTATAGTCATTCAAGCGCTGCCTATATCTCCCTCTTGAAACGTATTCCCACCTGGTACGAGTCGAGGGGTTTCTGGTTGCCCGCGGACCGCACGTTGATGCATCCAATGGCAACGGACGAGAGCGAGTCTACCACGAGGGGCAGACTGCCACCTACCGTAGTCGAGGCGACCGCAACGCGTACGCGACGCTGCTGACCCTGAATAATCAGGGAATGAGCGAGACTCGGTCTCGACTGGATCTTACTTGCTTCAGCTGGAACACGCCACCCGTGGCCACGTCCTTTGCTCGTTCGACCTGCAAAATTTAATAATTACTTAGATTTTATTTCATAATATTACCCAAATATTTAAATAATTAAGTATTTGCATACCTCAACACAAGCCCATCGGCCCTCATCGTTCAGTTCAGCCATTTGTACAGAGAGTTTCAGTCGCCGAGAGACCTCTGCCCAGCGTTCCTGATGATTAACATTGTATTCTTATACTTTTAAAGACATGAAAAGATAATTTATGTCAGTTGTTCTGTGAAATAAGCGAAAACTCGAACCTGAAGGGTCAACAACTTCTCCTCCTTATTGACTCCGTTAGGCACATGGTGATCCTCGAAGCCCGAACTGCGATGACCCCAGATCTGGAAGGGATCAAGGATTAGTCTACAAAGATCAAAGATCAAAGTACAAAACACAAAGATCAAAGATCAAAACAGAAACCTCAATCGACAACGCGTCTTCCTGTACGTATTCGAGAAACTCGTCAGAGACAACCACGGAGAATTCTCGTTCATGATCGAACTGGATCGAGAAAGGGGGCGTGGCCTGGAAGGATCAGAGTACAAAGATGGAAGATTGAACTACAAAGATCAAAGATTAACGTTCATACCCCGATGTCGTCAATGTTCGAGGCGACAACCAGCATCTCGGTGAGATTGAAAAAGGAGTATTGGCAGAAGACGAAGTGGGACAGGGACTGGGGAAGAGCTGAGGCACGTTTGATGCGTAGCTGAAAGGGAAGGGTTATCAAGGTTATTTTATCATCCGGTTTTTTCATCAGGTTTTACGTTAGTATCTCTCCCAGTTTCAACATGGAAGCTACCTCTGTCTTCATTGTCATTTTTATCACTCTCACTCCTTCTCATTGTACCTCGTATCTTGTACAATAAATATATATTATTATGATTATCTGCCTCACCCGACAGGTGATAGTCTTCCCGAGTAGATACTCTATCCTGTTCCTCTCCGGCAACCTCTCCCCATCCGAGTGGAATACCCTCTGCACCTCCACGTGCAGTCTGCCCACGACTTCGCCTTGTTGGGAGATTATAGGCACCTTCAAGATATTTCAAGTTGTCAAGTCCAAGTTTTACGCTCTTTATCAAGATCAGCAGAACAGGGACCAGGTGTTGGGATATTTCAAGAATAATATTTTATGTGTTTATAATATTATTATTATTATGTGCTTATGGTTATCTCTATTCACTAACCTGATAGTCCAGCTTGATGTCGTGGAAGAGCACTTCCAGGAACACGTTAGCCACTCCGATCAGCGAGTGGTTCTCCTGAATCGAGGATTTCAAAGATCAAAGATAACAAATCAAAGATCAAACTCCAAAAACTGACATGACTCTCGAAGAAGGGATCGATCATGGCCGTGCCATCGGGCAGCTTCTCAAAGCCATTCGGCAGTTGCCTCAGGGGCGAGTCATCCGGAGTCAGGCTGCAATATTTGATTTTCGAGTTGGCGCCAAATTCAAAAGCTCACGTTTTCGCGCCTCCTCCGTTCTTGCGCTCCTCGAAGGCGTCCCTCATCTCGACCAGCTTGTTCTCCAGTTGTTCCACCGTCCACAATTGACAGCCGGACATTCCCTGGCGCCGGACGACAATTACCGGCTCGCACACGAAGGCTCCCGTCTGGAATGGGCAGGGGTACGGTAGGACGCCACTTGGACAAGCACAGTTTTAATGGCTTTATTCATTGAACATTATTTCTGCAATTGTACTATCGAACAGCTAAATATGCACTTTTATATAATACACCTGAAACATATCCCAGAGGCTGGTCTCGACACCCCCAATGAGACTCTTTATTCGTACCTTGATCCGACTGGGCCGCAGGTTGGCTGCGGGAATCTGCAGAGTGACGTCATAGTTGATCTTTGGTCTGCCGTTATTGAGCGTGGACGATATGAGATTGGCCTCCTTGACGAGGGCGTGTGATCGTACGATCTCTTCTTTCAATCGGGACAACGATTCCGCGAATTGCTCGTCCCTTCAAATACATATTCAGTATGTTTCTCATTTGATGATTGTAAAAAACCACTAAGATTAAACTTGAAAACTTGGGGAATATAGATGACAAACCGTTTGTGTGCCCAGTTGAGGAATCGTGATCGCACGCTAGCCCGAGGCATAGTGGGGAAGGGATGAGGGGGCAGATGGGAGCCGGGCGTACCTGCACATCAAACATTTGAATCGGGAGAAGGCGGGTTCGAATGACGATAAACTGACCGCCCATCGGAGTGGCCAGACCGAAGCCGGGAGTCATGGGAGTGGAGGGGGTGAAACTGAAAGGAAGAGGAAATGACCGAAGTGAAGAACAACACGACATTTCGAGCAGTCGGTTCTAAAGTATGTCTAGTGATTTCTTCATGCTCTCCATCTCTGTTTCTTTTCATTCGCCATTTTGATCGAATTATGATAGTCGTTAGTCACAAACGAATCACTTCAAATTGTCAGTGATCCGTGACAATTCAGGATAGCCTTACCCCCCGGCAGCCAACCCGTGAATGTACTTCTCGAATGCCTCGTACTGTTGCTCGAGAGCCGCCTACAATTATTTCCCACAATATATTTATTTTCCATCGATTTTCCGTAATATTGCATTCAGTTCAATGGCAGATGTGACGTTGAACATTATGCAGACACTTTCGCCGATAATTTCCTTCGCATCACTGTTTGTTATGCATGATAAAGCATTATTAGATATAAATACCTGTTTGTCCTCTTGATGTCGTATCGCTAACTGTTCCATGTATTGATCCACGGCCGAGGTCATCGGATTGAGCGAGGCATCGGTGTTGGCCTGAAGATCAAAGATCAGAGACCAAAGATCAAAGACCAAAGATCAAAGACCAAAGATCAACCTCGTTCCAGGCGTCATCGTATCCAAAGAGGGCACTCTCGTCCATCATCGACGCAGCCATCGCATCGTTTTCCCTGGGGCAATTCACTCGGAAATAGTGATTGAAGCCGATCAGGAGACGGAATCCATTGCGAAGCAGCACACGCTCAGCGATCTCACGGCCATTGACGCACACTCTAAAGAGATCAAAGATCAGCCATGGAATTGGAAAGACGTGTAGAGTTCCCCCGATGACCGATGACCGTGTCAGTAGATAAAGTGCACGAATAGAGAGGCCACAGACCGATAAACTTTAGATGTCTTGGTTATTTGTCATCTGGCGAACTTTATTTAGGAGGTTAGAGATACGTGAAAATCATTAGAAATCATTAGACAAAGCACGAACTTGGCCTCGGGCGATAGGGGAGTAATGTAAAGACGCTGCATGTCAGGTTCGTCGATCACCTGCACAATTCATTCGTTTAGACCGACTTGGTCCCACAACGAAAACTACCGTATACCTCAAGTTTCGCGTGTCGCTGTTGTATGCAGAATCCCTGCAGCAGGATATCCACGCCGTCCTTCGTCTCTCCGTTGCCGATCACCGCCGTTCCCTGAGTATCATAATTTCAATTTGAATATTTGGCGGGAAAGTACGTTGACGTAGTAGACGAGGAGTTCGTTGAGGGAAGGATCGGCATTGAGGTTGACGAGGTAGAATCGGTTCTTCTCCACTTTGATCCCACTACTCTCCACGGATATCCCAATCTCCGTAAGGTCACGTTGTCGTTCCTGAACATCAGGTTTTGAATTTTGGCGAAAATTCAAATTCTCCGACCTTATACAGCGTATCGGTCTCCTTCAATCGTTCCTCCCACGACTTGTTCATCTGTTCGACAAGCCTCTCTGACTCTGCCAACCTCTCCCGAAGCTCCTCCGTTTCCTGAAAACCAGGGGGAGTTGTGTTTCAGGTACAGAATAAAATAAGTGATATTCCCCGGCTTTTCAATTCATTGATTGCATTAAGGTTAAAACAAATCCGTTCCAATCTACTGTAACCCACCGTATGCTCCCTCTTGGTCTGACTGATCTGCTGTCGCAGAGTCTCCACTTCCTCTCTGAGTTCGCGGATAATCCGGGCGTTCGGGTCCTGCAACGAAGAGCGTGAATTTCAAAAAGTATACGGTAGCTCGCCATCGCAATCATCTTTGCTGTAGAAAATGACTAAATCACCACATTATTCTCTAGATGTTTATAATTTCATAAGAAAAGAACCTCATTGACGACTGCATGGTTGACGATTCGCTTCGCCCGATCGGCGTAGCGAAGGGTGGACAGGGTCTCTGCAAAGATCAAAGATCAAAGATCAGAGACCAAAGACCAAAGATCACCTTCGTAGTTATCGGCGGCTGGTGATATGGTGGCAATCATGACGGTCCTCGAGTTACCCCCCAGACTGTCCTTGAGCAACCACGTGAGGACCGAGTCTCGGTAGGGAACGAACTTCTCCTGTAAAGGGGATAGTAGGGCGATTTCGTTGACCGTAACATTGTTTAGAAACATTGTTTATTGGAAAAATCAATTAAAACACAATCCAGAACTCTGTGTTATCTCCGATTTATAACATTGGTGAACATCGTCATGATTATTGGGAAACGATTCTCTACAAATATTAGTCCCCAACCTTCTTGCTGGTTCGCTCAGCCAATGCGGAGATGACCATGCCGAGAGTGGATAGCGACCTCAATACCATTATTCCATATCACCTTTATTCATAATAATTTCCTTCCTCAACACCAATCTTGTTGCCTACAGAAACATAGCCCCTAATATTTGCTTCTACTTCTTCGCTCTATCTGTCCTTATACCTTCCCCCACTCACTTATTGATACTCCCTCCCTCCTCCAATCTCTTCCCCACTGCTCCACTCTTCTGCGCCCGTTCACTGCCTGCCAGATCGACCAGCGAGATCTTCGCCACCTTCTCCCCCGAGAACTGCAAGAGATCAAAGATCAAAGTTCAGAGTTCAAAGATCAAAGATCAAGCTACAAACCGAGTTCTCGACATCAGTGAGGGTCTGCGTCAGTCGAATGATGAAGACGGCGTGCGACCGACTGCTCTCCGCATTCATGTTCGTCGCGGCAACCGTCCGGGACTACAAATATCAAAGATCATGGCCCAAAGATCAAACTACAAAGATCAAAGACCAAACTACAAACCTTGTTACCCTCCTCGATCAGTTGGGAGATCTGCTCATAGCTGGAGACAGCCAACTCCGACAGACCGTCGACTATCGGACCGAGGATCTTGTGCTCGCGCACTTTGAGGTTTCGCTTGCTGCAAAGAGCAAAGATCAAAGATCAAACTATAAAAGGCAAAGATCAAAGATCAAGGACTAAACTAGACTCACTTCTTGGGGTCGAGCAGATCGCGGACCTTCTCATTGTAGATCTCCATGTACGACACCTCCACCTTGTACTGCTGGCTCTCGTTGGTCGTCTCCTCGATGCGCTGAAAGCACATATTTGAATTTGAATTTTGCGCCTAATTTTGAATTAGGAAAAGCGCGCCAACCTGGAATATGGAGTTGCAGAGGCGGGGAATGACGCCCGGCTGCTCGGCCGTTCCCATCATACTGTAGGATTTGCCCGAACCTGGGAGTTGGAAGATGGGATAAGTAACCTATCTTATACCCTATCTAGATGCATTTAAAATACAAATTTGTCAATCTATGGAGGGATACGATTGATTCAGAAGGGGGAAATATGAATGGTGAGTATATCTAATTGAGCAGATGGCTGACCAGTCTGTCCGTAGGCGAAAATGCACGCATTGTAGCCGGCGAAGGCATTCTCGAGAACGCCCGATCCCACTTGCTCGAAGACCTCTTCTTGATCTGCAATGATCTTTGATCTTTGATCTTTTACCTATCGACTACGGTCTCTAATGTCGCTCTAATGATCGGCATAGCGGGTGATCTTTGATCTTTCCGTCTGCACCTCTCCTAGTTTCGCCTGATTGTTGTGGTGCGTCGATGCATAGTGACAGTTTCCTGTCTCCCCCCCCCCCCCTTCTCTACCCCTCCCCCTACTCCCTTCCTCCTCGTCTTTTAAGTCTCACAGCCTTGATTGGCAGCCCGCACACAAAGCAACTCGACGAAGTGAAGGGATTCCGATTGGGAAAGAAGAGGGAATGAGGAAGAAACGAGGGGAGAAGAGTTGAGAAAGAGATACTACGCGACATGAATGACATGGCAACTCGTGGACTTTGAGCTGGAGGGAGAAACTATGATTAGAGCTGGTTTCATGGCCTTTATCGTAAAACGTACTGGCAAAGCCGGCAGCTCGAGGATCGAGTGAATTGAAGAAGTGGTCGAAGGTGAAGCTCTTCGGAGCGCGGCTGAAAAGCATTCTAAACTTCCAGATTTACGTTCATTTCTATTTCTATGTTTATGATGTACTGTAGCATTACTCCTATTGTAACATTCCCCTCAATTTCCACAGCAGCTAACGCTTTCAGAAAGTTTCCGTTCGCCAGCTCCCGGCTCTGTCGGAATGCCTCCCATCAACGTCTATTCGACGGTTCTGCTCTTACGGATGGGCAGTCTTGGTATTCATGACTTGCATTGGCAAGTAGAGGAAGACGAAGGAGGAGAGAAACAAGAGGAATGGGGGAGTAGGAGGAGGGGGGGGGGGAGTGATGGAATGGGGGAGACGGTAAGGGGGTAGGGGGATGGGGGAAGTGGATGAGGGAATTTAGGGGAGATGAGGATGAACGGAGTAATCGATACTCTTGTGTAGAGATTCGGTTGGAGAACTAGATGAAAGGTACGTTTGGCTTCTTGTGGGAAATAACCAAAGGTTGATGAATTCGCTGCTTTAAATTCATTGAAAATGCCTTCCCTCCTCCCTCCCCCGTTGTTTCATCTAAGTTTGAGCCTTCTTCTCCTCGAGAGATGAAGCTTCCCTCAGGGCACAATAGAGGCAATTTCCCTCCACTCGACTAATTGAAGTTGTCGTCGATCTTTCGAGAATAAATTACCCCATGTCCAAGCCTTCCACAGGGAAGACGAAAGAAAAAAAACGCAATCAATCGATGGCCCTACTCAAATCCAGACACTGAGCACATAGACTTTGTAGCTACCGCAACCCCGTTAATGAGAATTTAAAAATTCTATCGCGAACTGACTCGTCAGAAGGGTGGACGAGCGTCGTGGACTGACTGTCGTCCTGTCGCACTACGCAAGACCCACCGAGATCGATCTCTGCAATATCGATTATCTTCCTACCGTAATCAGACAATTGTGGCGGGACCGTTCTCTAAAAGCTACCGTACCTCGTCTATTGAAGGGTCGCACCCGCACCGCCACCTTGACCTTCTCATTGTTGCCTTCCGGCTCCATGCCTGAATCAGGGGTAATTCAAATTCGGGCTTTGGCGGGAATCTCGAACCTCGAGGTGTGCCTTCTCTCTCTTCTCGCTACGTGGGGTGTAGAGAGAATCGACAGCCCTCCGCCTTCTGGAAAACAGGCAAAATGAATTTGGGACGAAGGGGAGAAGATGAGGGATGCGTTGAGTGGAAGGGGGGGGGGGGAGATACGAGGGTATGAGGGGAGGGAGAGGGGGAGGTAGAGAGAGGGAGAGAGTTACGAGGGAGAGAGAGGGGAGAGAGATGTAAGAAGAATAGCGCCTTGTCAGATGCACTACACGTCGTCCACGATAAACGAATAGAAGATACTCGAGAAGGAATAGGAGAGGGGGAGAGTCAAGATGTATTAGGGGAGGGGAGGGGGAAATGAGAATGTCAGCTGATTTATGCGAGAAGACGATGAGGTATTTAGGACAGCTTGGTAATTGAATATATGTAGTACTAGGTATAGATGACTTTAGGAACAATTGAGCAAGAGATGCAGCTTATCTAAGGTTCTCAGTAAGGCTCAGTCCTTATCTACTTTGACCCTCTCAATTATTACCTGGACAAAGCCCGTTATCAGTGGAGTCAATCAGAGGAATGGAGAGAAAGAGGCGGGCGACCGTTCATAGGGGAAGGGATGGAGGGAATGGAGGGAGAATGAAATGATGCTTCTTTATGGGAAGATGACGAATGAAAATGTAGAAGGTCATGTTTTGTGAGGAATACGAACACGATCAAAACGGTCCTTTAGGACAGTTCAGGCAATTCAATTCAAAAGTGTGGAGTACAAACTAGGCATAATTAGCGTAAAGGGGCGCTCGTAAACTCCTTCAAGTCATCTCCTCTAAAGTTCGTTCCTCCATACCCTTCATCTCTCCCCTCTTCGAGAGGACACAACTGACCCGAACTTCTCATTAACCACACGCGTCATGATGGAAGAAGAGAGGGGGAAATGACGATGAGAGATAAGGATGAGCGGGGAGGGAGCAGAGAAAGAGAGGGGGAGGAGTGAGCACAGGGAGGGGAGAGCGTTGGGGAAGGTGGAAAGGGGAGGGAAATAGAAATGTGAGGTAAATGTGACAATGTATATAGTCTGGAAAATCGGAACGTATAATTCGTGATTCCGCCGCGTGTTAATGAATTTTTCACGCTTTGAAACGATACCATTCCGATCCAGGACAAGATATCAGGAACATGGATAGGCTTTTGAGATCAGTATTTCCTAGAGCTTCGCATTATACACATTAGAATTTGATAAGATCAGATTGAAAGGTACCGGAATCGGCGCTACGACCGGAACGATAATCCATTTTTCTCTATTATATCGAACACGAGATCGCAGCGGCGAGAAATATGAGAATTTTACTTGAAATATAGCGATAGATTGATACTACCGATTAATGAACTTTCAATGTAAAAATGCTTTAAATGCGAAAATAAGCATGCACAACTTAGCGTAAAGGAGCCTCTACTCTAGTGGGAGACTGAGGGAATGAGAAGGAGGAGAGAAAGAAGAAGAAGTTCACTGAAGAAGACCACAAAAGAGTCGTAGTGGAGATGGAGGGATATGTGACAGGAGGGAGAGGACACTCTATGGTCATGACAAGGGAGGAGCGAGAGTCTCTCCCACCCCCCTCTATGCCTTCCGTAAAAGCTGTCTTGTCACAAACTGAGGAATACAACACATCTATACGAAGGAAGTCATTGCAAGGAATGACAACTAAGAGAGAAGAAAGGAGAGGAAGAAGTGGAAGAGGCTCCGATTTCGAAGAGAACGAGGGGAGGGAGAGGGTTAGGAGGGAGTTGGGAGGGAGTTAGAAGGTATATAAAGGGGAGAGGAGTGAAGGATGAGGAGAGGGACTGTGGTGATCGGAAGGAGGGTGAAAAGAGGCGGGAAAGAAGCGAGAAATTGAGGAGACCGAGGGGTGATTGGGATGAGAATCAGGACAGGGGAGAGGAAATGAGAAGGGAAGCGGGATCCGATGGGGAGGAGTAGCGAAAGAATTGTGGGGTTCTAAAGATCGGATTATTTTGTGTGAAACGACAGAGCTAATGAATGCATTTAAAGGAGTACTCCGCCGAGTTTGAATTCCTGCGCGATCCTGATCGAATCGATTAGTTTCTCTTCTATCTCCTTCGCTCTCTCGCTATTCAAATTAGCCTATCTCGATTAGCTTACAGTTCGGCGGAGTCCTGCTGTAAGCTCACTAGGTCCAGGGAAAAAGAGGAAAATTCCCTAGCAGATTGGAGTATTCCCCACCACAGTGATAATAGCATCAAGAGGAACATTGATAGACAAAGAATGGCTAGATAGTACTGCAGTCCTTATTCTCCCTCTTCCATCCCCTCATTCCCTCTATTCCCCTCCCTTTAGCTCCCCCTTCCATCCACAAAAGTCTCAGCTTTCACAGAGCAGAAACACGCGGAGCTACCAAAATCGGCTGGGGGAAAAGGGGGGAAATGCTCAATTGGAAGAAGGGGAAGATGAGAAGGGAAAGAGGGAAGGAAGAGGAGGAGATGAGGAGGGGATGGGGGAAGCAAAGCACAGAAGAAGTATATATAGGGGGCGGATGGGTTGATGGTATTTGCAAGTGCACAGAAGAGTACATTGGTGGAAGAATATTGCGGAGAGAGTTATATCGCAGATATATGTATATCTAGAAATGTGTGAATGGCATAGGAAACAAAAATAACCAATGGACTAGAACAGTGAAGCGCTATGTGGTGTGCAATTTGTACAAAAAACTTGGATGCACCAAGGAATGTGATAGCTCCGAGTTACCTGCAAAATTAGTTAATAAGAATTGGACAATGGAAAAGGACCATGTATGCAATATTCGTAATGCAGCAAGTACGAACGAGAGATAATGGATGGTGAAGAGACGATAGAGAAGGAGAGGAAATGAGAGACTAGGGGAAAGAGGGAGAGTGGCAGACGGTTAGAGAGGGAGGAGGGAACACAGGTTGAATCACGATAAGCGAATCAGAAGGAAGGCGCGAGATTATGCAAATGAGCTTAGTCTCCCTGAGGGTGGGTTGGGTGGGGGGAAGGGGAGGGAGAGATAAAGGGGAGCCGAGAATTGGGTGGATGAAGCATGCTAATGGGAGGTTTATGGAATGACCGGGATTAGGCTGAACTAATGTAGCCATGGGAAAGTTTTGGCATTTAGCATTTATTGACCTTGAAGGCTATGATTGAGGAATTATTGACCATGAAAGGTCAATAATTCCTTTTTTTCGTTTTAATATATAAAAAAGTAATGCAAAAAAGTAAGGCTGATACGATAGACACACATATTTAGCTTGATTGATAGATGGATGATAGTCACGCGGCTTTATAGTTGTCAGAACAAGGGAAAAACACGCGCATTGACACTCTTACTATCCATTCTTGCATGGAGTGTCACACTAAATGCGGTAAGCTTCTTGGGAGAGAAAAGGGGATTACGAGAGAGAAGAGAGAAGAGGAAGAAGCATGCTAGTGAGAAGACTGCAAAACATGCGGAACACCACGAAAACAGGTCGGATTATGTTTCAGGTGCGATATATAGTGATATTCTAGATTCGAGGTTATAAAGTCGCAGGTTCGTGCGCTTAGCGAAAGATGTCATTTACAGAAGGCGGAATGAGTGCGGAGATAGAGGAGAGCGAGAGAGTGTGCGAAAGGAGGAGAGGCAGAGAAAGAGAGACACAAATACTGAGACACAACCATTGAGGAGGTAATGACAGCGAGAAGGACGGACTGCCTTCAAATGGGGAATCTCTGGAGCTTGAGAAGAGGCTGGCAAATACATGGCAAAACGAGAGATTGAGCAGGGGGAGAGGTTATTGAGTAACAGAGAAAATGAGGTAAATATGCAAATTTCATGAGTTTATAGGGTGAAGAGGCGAATAGCGAAGCGTAGAAGAAGCGGAGGAGAATGGAGGGTGAGGGGAAATGCCGTGATAGAGGACGATGAATCAGCATCTACAAGAGAGGGGGAAAGGAGAGGAAGAGGGCAATGTATTGGTCAGCATGACTCAGTTGCACATCTACTGATACCCGTGGTCAGACGAGAAGTCAGATTGCGGTCTGTCAAAGACGATAAGCTTTTTAAAATAAGTGGGATATTAAATAAAAATATAGTAATATGCGAGAAGCGCGCCCTTGAAAGGGTGATTATTACGCAGGGCTTGAGAGAGAGAAACGACTGACCCTTTGGAGAAGGGACGAGAGAGAGAAGGAGAGCAAGAAGGCTGACTCGTCATTCGAGACAGCACTTCACGCTCTCTTTCTTGCCCTTCTCTCCCTCTCCCCCCCCCCCCTTCTAGCCTTCACAATAGATAGAAATCACCGGGTCGGTCAGAGGAAGGCTTATATTGTAAGGGTGGATAGTGACAGATGGTCTGGAGAGAGTCGAGTCAACGGGAATTCCTATTCACTAGGAGAGTATGGGAAGAGCTGAGAGCTGAGGCTTCGTAATTCGCCTATATTTCACGGTCATGCTATAAGGCAGAGTTGTGCATGAAAGTTCTTTGATTCTCACACTTATCATAGGTATACATATAAGCGCAAAGCGTCTCGTCGCAAAAAGCAATGAAGCATATTGACCAGAAGAGCTCGCATGCACATCTCTGTATAAAACCTATGACCTCTTATCTCGCGAAGGGTGAAGCATAGTCATGAAAGACGGGAATGGCACAACAATAGATAGCTTGCCATCGGAATTCGAGAAACGACCTCCCATCTGAATCTGGTCCCCCCTTGTATTATGCTCACGGCTTTTTGCATAGCATAACCCCTTCTCCCAAGCAGTTAACACTTGGATGGCAGAAGGATAGATAGGGAAGGGAAGGGAATGAAACGAAGGGAGAAGAAGAGATCGGAGACTGTCGTTGCCTAGTGTTTAGGTGATATGAGGCATGACAGGGGAGAACTGGGGAGGGGAGCGATGGAATGAGAAAGCACTGGGAGGAGAACCACCTTGGCATTAGAGAATATCCTAGTCCTCTGAGAAGAGGACTCCTCTCCCCCCCCCCCTCCTCTTCATTCCCCCACTAACTGTCTAATGAACTAGTCCAATCTCGAAAGGGGTACTCCTCCCCTTTCTTCTCTTCCTCTTTCCCTTCCTTCCTCGGTCTCGATACGAAATGTGAGAAAAAGTGACGATGAGGAACAGGACTCATTTCACTGTTTCATTGGATTACAGCCTTTCGGAATGGGAAACAGAACAAGGTTAGAGATAGGTAG
Organism: Micoletzkya japonica; assembly: GCA_900490955.1. Classification (NCBI taxonomy): domain Eukaryota; kingdom Metazoa; phylum Nematoda; class Chromadorea; order Rhabditida; family Diplogasteridae; genus Micoletzkya; species Micoletzkya japonica. Next base: position 538,542 of record LS878962.1, on the reverse strand, counting down.
ATAGAGGAATCCGATTTCATGTAATAAGAGCAGTAATTCCATCAACATATACCAAGAAATATAAGGTTATGTTTCATTCGCAATATAAATAGCAGTTTTGGAGGGCAGTGCTGTTTTCTCTTTGTTATGTCTTGCAAGCTCAGTTTGAAAGCAAGAGTAACGAATGGAACGGTTTATTCTACCCTGTTTCATGGGCAAAACGGGATCAGATAGACTGCTCTTCATTGTCAGTCGGGCTCAATAACAGTGCCGCATTCGGTCCCCTCTCAGTGTGATGGGGAGGGGGGACTATTGCTCGATCACCTCCCGGGGGTTGAGCTCGCGAGGTCGCGGGGTCGGCGGCTTCGGTGGGACCACGCACTACCACTGCACTATGCTGCGTTAGGAGATGGCACGCACAAAAGGTCGTCACTAACTTCGTTAAAATAGGGGTCAGTCCATTCTTCTCGTACATCGTCGGCCGTGCGCAGTTCTGCGCACGCTTTCAGTCCCTCCGAAGAAGCAAAGAGGGCTGATAGGCATCGTCACACCCCGGCATCGAACCAGCCAGCTTCCGACCGGTGGTCTGGTGCTCTACCGACTGCGCTATTTCTTCGGCAAACGAAAGGCTGCACTTCCAATGCTCTTGCCGATCAAAGCTTCTCCTCTGGATTTCGTATCTAGTAAGAGGGTCAGCGAATAGGTATAGTAAACACGGGTAGTGAGCTCTTCTGCACATCTTCATTTCCCCCTAGATGTCGATCATTCCCCGGGGATCGAACTCGGGACCGTCCGATAGACCGGGAGGCCTACCGACTGCGCTACACAGGAACCGCTTCGTTATTTCGAGGATGCGATTGTTCAAGCGTGTTTAGATATTGTAAAACAAGGGCTTTTCCCGATAGCATCTTCCGGAAGATTCTAAAGGGTAAAATGTGACATAATGTAAGCCAGTTATGTAATGCATCCCAGTTGCATGCATGAATATCAAATGCGGTATTCTAATAATCTCGATCAGGGGACGAATCGCTGAAATGCCTGTCTAATAGGAGAATTCGTAGCCGGACAGCAAAGGCGGAAATGAATACAGAGGGAAGCGGGGTGAGGGGAGGAGCAAGACGGAGATTGAAGAAGAGGAAGGGAAGATTGAGGATGAGGGGGGAATATAAGGAGAGGGTGAAACATATTCGAGATGGGCAAGGGCACCTATAGGAAGCTTTCTGAAGCGTTTTTCAGAGTATAGTGGAATATAAAGGATATGTCAGTACATCAATCTGAACATATCAAAGATAGATAATTAGCCGCATCTTGGAATCTAAATAAGAGACGTTGGTTTGTTCCTCGATATATACAGGGAGATGGTTTAGGTTCTGAACCTCAGCATGGATTACATGCTTGCATGATGATGATTGTTATGAAAACTGTAGATATTCGAAAAGGAAATGTAAAAAAATGTAAAAAATTAAAAAAAGAAAACGGAAAGGACAAAAGGAAAGGGAAAAGGAACCTATTAGAGCAAGGTTTCATTTTGCTTGTTAGTCTGATCGTTGTTGTTGTTTGTAAAGGATGTAAAAAGAGGTCTTGTTGTTGTTTGTAAAGGATGTAAAAAGAGGTCTTGTTGTTGTTTGTAAAGGATGTAAAAAGAGGTCTTACCCCGAGCAATGAAGCGCGCAATAGTTTGCACAGGGCGGGATTAGACAGAAGAACGGAACGGAATATTGAAGGGAAGGGGAAGAAGAAGTTGAGACGATATGGAGAGAGTATGTGAAAGTGAAGAGCTATGAAGACAGGAATCCGCGATATTTAATAAATGTGTGCGTGGCTTGTAATATTGAAAAAGCAATGATAAAATTTAAAAGGGAGATAAACTAAGAGCGAGGCTTTACGAATGGAAATGCGATTAGAACTTGGTTGAAGCATTTCGAAAAAGTAGGTACCACAAAATTCTAGAATAGGAATTGACCCTAATCGTTTACGGTGCGACAGGGAGAATATATTACGGACAGACCGCGATAAAGGGGTGATAAGCAGAGTCTCGTTGGCAGTGAGGCACAATCACGAAAATAAATAAACTATAGGAGTTCAGAGATCAAAGATCAATCCGTAGTTACATCGTATCTAGAGGTGTCAAACAACCAAGCAGTCGAGTGCTTGCCTCGTGTAGATGAGCTTTGAAGTGGGTCAGGAAGAGATTTGTACGAAGCTGTTCCATGCGCTGTCTACGCCTATAGCGTTTCAAGACATTTCAGACTAGAAACGATTATGATGAAATGATAGGCTTACTACTAACTAGCAGTCCTTTTATGAACCAGAACATTATGATGTTTGGAAAACGTTAAAATAACATTCCATCGTAAAAAGATTACGGTAGAACAAGTACCAAAGTATACGGTAAGTGACCACTGCAGTAAAAGATCGATAGTTATAGAAGAAGAGGAGGAGAAGATAAGTGATAACCTGTCAATGTTTACATAGAGAGAAGAGTTGGAGGGAGGAGGAGGGGGGAGGGAGAGGGTGAGAGGGAGACGCGAGGAGCGGAGCCCAGCCCCGAACAGCGGAACGTATCCACTCGGACATTCATCAGTGTTAGCCCTGAGGGTTAGAGACCGACGAGAGAGCATGGGAAATGGAGAGAGTGCAGAGAGGAGAACCTCGTCTCTGTACAAGTGTCGACACAAAGCGGCTGCATACCTTTAATAAAAAGGAAGAGCTTATTCAAAGTCTGAACGCTACACTTCTGCATAAAATGTTAAAAAATAACAAAAAATGATTTAAGCGATTTCAAAGCTCCGAATCCACCTACTATGATGATATGAGCAGTTGATTTATTCGCTGCACGGTAGTAAAGAGAGAAAAGGGAAGAGAGATGTACTAAAATGACTGGAAGGGGGCATCTATAGAAGGAGCTATCGCCTCGGTCCATCTCTTGTCTTGGGGGAAAGAAACATGAAAAGAGAAGGGGAGGAGGGGGGAGGGGGTTATCCACCTTGAATCTAGGGATGGGGAGCATCATGTCAGAAGCTGGGACACATCCATCAAAATGGCGAGAGTGGAGGGAGGGAGAGAGTAAGAGAGAGAGAGAGACGGAACATGCCTTCCCACCCACCCTCCGCATCTCCAGAGACCAAAGCAAGCGTATCATCGAGTGTTCTAATGGCGAAAATTAGCCTGACCCGAAAAAAGAGGGCTTCTACTAAGAATAGAGGCTTCGCATCCCAAGTTGACGCATTTTACGATAGCCAGTATGGTAGGCTTCATTTGCATACCGCGAAACAGAGCGAAAACCGACTGTACGTGCGGTCCGCCGTCGCGCCTGGCGCAGCCGGTAGCGAGCCGGACTGCGGCGCGGAGGGCAGTGGGTTCGGATCCCGGGGAGTGATTTGACCTTTGTTCCCCATCTCTAGGCTTGGTGGGGTCAGAAGGAGGCACCGGACGGAGCAGGCGCGTCGCTAACGGTGTCGATCCGGCAATGTTCGAGAAAAAGATATGACCCCGCCTATTCCACTTTTGGATTTCACTCTCACAATTAGAATTCAACAAATGATCGGTCATCGTATGTGATCGTAATAATATCGAGAGCTAGCAAGCTTTGTGAGTGAAATTGCAATAACCAAAAGCAGAAAATAGTGGCTAGTTGCAAGCATGCGGGAATCCTTCTGAGATGTCTCGAGAAAGACACAGATTGCAAGAGACATATGACGGAGGGAAGAAGAAGAGAGAAGAGAGGGGAGGACATGCTAATGAAATGTTATACACCTTCTTGTAAGAGAAGGGGGGAAGGGGAGAAGAGGGGGTTGACACAACAGGGTGATGAGGAGAGAGTATTGTAATGTAGAGGGAGAGGGTCTCTCTCTCCCCCCCATCCCTCGCAAGACTCAACGCCAGCTGATGCGCTCATGCAAAGTTCAGAGTTTGCATCCCTAACCTCAGATCGGTCATTAATCTTCTTCCCGAAGGACTCTGCAGCCAAACGTTCAGTTACACTAAAGCCGAAGTAGCAAACTTGAGATTTCGTGAAGTTATTATGAAGAATGAATGAATGGATGAAGAAGTTTCAGTCACTGGAGAAGAAATGACTCCAAAAGGGGTTCATCTTTTCTATCATTAAGGAATATCGCTTTTTCATTTTTTATCTCTATTTCAAGACCTTTGACATGTGAATATCTGCATAGAGCATTGCAAAGGGAAGAGGGAGATACCACTTGGTGTCATAATTCAAGTTTACAACAGGTTGCCCTACATCTTCACAAGAAGTGCGTCTTCCTGCTTCGGTTAGGTTTCACGGCCCATTGAACTTCACCAATTACGATACTGTTTTTCCCATCTCGTTCTAACACTTTCAAGAGCACATATTATCATAAACTAAGCTTTTACGCATTTTGCCAAGAGTTTCAAAGGCCATGACTATGACACGCATCTAATGACAATGAAACCGAAGAAGACGTCAGAATATGCGAATCACTGAATCAGGAATATTATAGCTATAGTATGCTGATAATGCAAGTGTAGACAGTCATGAGAATGAGCTCGCGGGTCCGTTCATTTCCAATGATTTCTCTGGGGAGCCATCATACACTCGACGCTTTTTATGGTACATAGTAAGGGAAGGGGAAAAGGGAAGAGAGGAGAGGAAGAGATGAGGAGAAGAGAAGAGTGATGAAGGGAATGAGATGGATGGGAGGTTGGAATAGTGCGGGGAGGAACTATGGAATACAGAGTATGGAGACATGGACGAACTTGTAGAATCACATGGACATCCCGATATTATTAAGAAAGGTCAACTTGCGAAAGGGCAACAATTGTAAGAGCAGTTGCACTAGTCTCATGTGAAACAGGGGAATTTTGCACATTTCACTTATGGAGAAGCGATAAGCGATATTGGGACACGGGAATGGTGGACAATAATAAGGAAGCTTATTCTCAAAATTCTTTTCTCAAAATAGCATTAAATACGTACGATTTTATGCTATCTCGTCGTGCATTACGCTAAATCAGGGTAAAATAGCATAAATTCGTATGTATTTTATGCTATTTGAGAGGTCGGAGTATCGGAGATCTTCTTATGCTCAAATGTCAGAAAAGCCGAAGCTGAAACGTCTCCTCGCAAACTGTGAATAAGACCACCAGTAAGGACAATTACGCAGAGAGAAGGGGAACCCACAAATGGCCGGGAAATGACAGTTCCAGTACTTTCCGAGGGCTATTCCCCCCTCTCTCTCTCCATCTCCCCCTCGACCACCCTCATTTCCCTCCCCTCTTCTTGTATCCCCATACGTCACAGCCCTTCTCATCTACCGTTACTTTCTCCCGAGGGGAAATGAGAAAAGGCGCGTAATGGAGGAACGAATAGAATCAACACACAGATTGGCTCCTCTTTTCAAACGGCACAAGGGTTCCCTTTCTTTACAAGATCTTTTAAAAAGGGAAAAATAAACGCTTTAAAAGAGATAATGAGAAGAGAGCATTGTCGAAAGACAGTATCAATAGAATAAAAGAGAGTGAGTGAGGGGGAGAGAGAAAGTAAAAGAAAGAAAGAGAGAGAATCCCCCACTCATCCCCCTCGCCTAGAAGGCATGTGTGTGAGCTGCAATTGAATTACGGGAGGAGAAGGGGGGGGGGAGGGAAAGGGGGAAAGGGGTGGGGGAGAAAGAAGAGTATGATGAAGATGGCGAAGGGTGCGGAGGACTATATCTGAGAGGGGGAGGTAATCTTGAGAGGTATGATAAAACCTTAGGTTGGGAGAAACATAGAGAGCTAGAAAGAAAGAAAAAGGCTGAACCTTTTCTGGTAATCATAGGAAATGTAAAAAGAAATACAATGAGTGAACGGAGAGAGATGGTGAAGTTTCCGTAATTCCGAAGAGGAGGGGAGGAGTGGGAGGGAGAGGGAAAGATTAGAATAATGCCCAGCAGTGTTTATTGCACTCGGAATAGCGGCGCTGGACTAGAAGAGAGGAGTGCATAATACTGAAGGGAAGAGGGGGAAGGAAGAAGTTATGAAGCAGCTTTTACATCTCATTCAACGAGAAACTACACCATTTCGTTTTTGAACAACTCTTCAGCGAACTGGTGTTTTGGCAGCTTTTACGCATTTTTATCAAACTATCAGGAGTAAGGGGAATAATAGTGCATGAATCACAGAGACATACCTATATAGTGATTAGGATAGATTTGAGACGAGAGACTGGGAACAAAGCTTGTGGAGGGGTTGTACAGAGAAGTGGAAGGAAGGGAGGGAATCGAATTGACGAAGTGGAGGAGGAAGGGGAGGGGAGAGGTGGGAGATGAGTAGATAGTCATGGGGGAAGGAGTCGGATACTCGGGATGGAACAGTGATATTACAAGCTCAGAGCCATCTGAATTATTCTCCACGAAATTCCGCAACATACTGATAAGGCGTTCGTAGGCAAAGTTTGACTCCGTTTCTCATTGTTCTAGGAGTGATCGAGAGGCGTATGCGGCAATTAATAATTTTACTAATTGTGATCCGTCGAGTATTTAGAAGATGAAGGAAGGGTGAAGCGTACGACTCCGTGTCCTTGATAATGAGGGGAACACGTAAAATAATGATAGAAAAAAAGAATGGACTATGTGATGAAAGTGAAGGGAGGATCAAAGCATTGAGCAGCCGGATCTAATGTGAAAGAATGGCACATGCGGAAATGTGATCGAGATGAGGGTGGGAGAGGAGGAGGAAGGAGGGGGGAGGAAGAGAATCGAGGGAAGGCAGAGAAAGATGAGCTACTTCTCAATCCTCTCCCGAGAAAGACGAGTCATCTATCTACTTCCTTTTCTGCAATTCGATGCCAACAAATGAGCAGGCTTATGGGGATGGATTACGGTGATTGGTCAATTAGACGGATGTCTGGATTTACCGTTGAGGGCATGGTAATTCATAGATAGAAGTCGAATTTGCAAAGCGAGTGGCAGAGAGGGGATAGAGACTGTCCAGCAGTTATGAACAACACAGATGGAGAAATAATAATATTCATGCCACAGTCCGGTATTTGTAATACAACGGTTCCAAGCGAACTTATTTGAAAGTTTTTTTTTGTATCCAAGGGAGGTTTATATCAGAGTTCTTCCAGAAATACGCAGTAAAATAAAAGTATTTAAAGGGGCGACTAAAGCCCGGCTGGGCCTTCTCCGGAATCTCTCTTCGAAGACACAAAGAGAGAATGGAAGAGAAGAGAGGAGAGAGAGAGGACATGCAATTGGAGAGTAACCGAGACTTTGCTCGATTAGTAGGCATTCGGAGAAGAGGGAGAGGGGGGAGAGGAGGGAAATAAAAGGGGAACTCTGCCAATCGGAGTACGAACATGATAGAGGGCAATTATTTACGGATGTACGATACAATGTTCGAGCGTCGAGAACTTTGTTCCTTTTTTAACGTTATCTCAATCCCTTCGTTGTATAAATATTAACTTCCGATTAGGGTAGAGGTAGAAATAATAGACAAGTGGACTATCGCAATATGTACAAACAGCGGAGGTAAATGGACTGTTTCCTTCTAAATCCAGAAAATAATAAACAATTCCAGATTTCGTAATATGCCCCAAGTTGATAGATCAGTCCAGCCAGGTCCTTCCTCCCCCGTTACCTCCCTTTCCTCCTTCTCATTATGATGGATGATTAAATCACGAGAGAGAGAGAGAGTCTTCTGAATGTTTCTTCTTGTGTAATGAGCGATGATGCGAAACCGGAGGGCGGAAAGGGTCAAAGTTCTGAGGGGAGAGAACATCAGGTGAGAGGGATACGCCGGATAAAAGATGGTTCGAAACACGATTTATTTTAATAACTATGTATATTACCAAAGAATCTCCACACTTTTTACGCGACTCGCGCGCGAGAAAAGGGCACCCGCGCGCCCGAAACGGCACCCCGCGAGGCGGAATCCTCGTCTGTGACGACCCGCGAGACAGGTCATGGCTCAAGTGAACGGTCGCGCGTGGGCAAACAATTGAGTTGCCCGCGAATCAAGGAATCCCAGCTTCAACATATGTACATCGGTACCTTTCCAGTAATTACGGTAGAATATCAACAAAATCAAAAAGCGCAGTTAGAAGTAAAACCTTTTAGATGTCATGAAACACGCCGCAGGACTGTACGATTCAAACGATGAAGAAGCTCATTCCCAATTCGAATCATGTTTGCGACACGACATGGAAATGGGCATGTGAGTCATTTATATATTAATCACTTCTTGACTACTACAGCTGTCACGAAATAGTTGGAAAATGTAAAACATTATCCTCACTACATCCTCAAATGGCGTATGCTCTAAGGATCGCATGGTTTTCGAATATTTAAATTAAGTGCTGCGCACCCCAACGCCTTAGCGATTTGCAGTACGTTTATTTACAAACTACCTAAAGCTTATCATGTCGCTACACACTAATGCATGCACATTAGCAAAAAAGCCGACAATAAGGCCTTTGGTGACTTTCGCATGCTTATTATTTTATGGTTTGTACAAAAATTAACGGCGTTAACCCGTTTGTGAGAAATTAGACTCTTACATTTTCGGATTACAGCTAAGCAATAGCTAAAAAACCAACCCTTTATTTACAACACTCCTACAGCTCCTGCCGAACCCGAGCCTCCCTGCAGCTTGTCGCCTTGTTGTGGTCGGGTCCATTGCTAACCTGCTCAAACAGACAAAAACAGACTAAGCAATGCTGAAATCATGGCCTAGTGCTGGCAAACGACGCGAGAAATTCAGTTGTCAATAACTACCGTAGTATTTGCCACTTCGATACCGTACTATGAGCGAGAAATTCA
>LS878962.1:503486-517957 GCA_900490955.1 Micoletzkya japonica | reverse complement strand
TAGAAATCAAAACCAGAGTGCACAAAAATGTCTACTTCGCGAGATATCCTAAAAATCGTTTCCCAGTCAAGGCGCAGTCTTACTGCGTTTAGCGCATAGTAACGAGGCAAATGGCATCGAGGTATTCCCGGAACAAATAAATATTTCTCGCTCCAGAAATTTTTTAAAAATATTTTTCAAACGCTATTATTTTTCTTATTGTCTCAGAAACATATTCTAGAAGTATGACCATGTTTGGTTTCACAAAATGTCTCGCTTCCATGTCCCTTTAAATCTTCAGCAAAAGAGGCATCTATCAAGCTACAATCAAGTTCTTTCAATTTCTCAAGGCAGATATCAGTTGGCAGTAGTGTTGGCAAAATGGCAGGGAATCGTGCAAATATGCATAATCTGCTGTCTGCTTCTCTCCATTTCCTCTCGCTATTTCGCCTGATCGGTGCACTATATTTGCACTTTTTTTCCTGCCATTCTGCCAACACTAGTTCGCAGGTAAAATCTTGAGAATATATTCTGTATACAGTACCGCCCATTGTCCGAGGTAGATGGAATATTGCGATGTTGACTATGTCCATGTATAAAACACAGGGAGAATTTAAGCATGCTGAACACGATTCCACAGATTATTTTTACGAAAAATCTCATTTAGGCCTTTTCTGGATTCGATGATAATCGGATTAATCCGAAAGTTCCATGTGCCTCGGACAATGGGCGGTACTGTATCTCGGACAATGGGTCGTACTGTATCACGGGTCCGATGTACATCCAGCAGAAGAAACGGCTAAGAAGTGTATGCCAGATTTTGTGTAAAGCATCCACGTATCGACCACACAAAAGAAGCGAGTATGGTTCGCTTCGTGATAGTGGTTAGTGGAACAGCTTATGTACAAATACCTCAATGCCAACTTTACTTCCTTCTTTTCAACACATATAGGGGAACGCTAGAATGTTCAACATCCTTAGTTCTTTAACTGTGCTAGTCCTTACTGAGTGTAAGTTGCCCCTTCACAGGGATCGACATCGCCTGTTTCCACCGCGGGAAGATTCCCATACGGAGAAAGGGCTCTGCATGAACTAAGGCCGAGCACTGAACACAAATTGTCTACGGACGTTCTAGAAAATTCCATCATAGATATGAGGAGAAATGTGATAAATTGAGGAAAAAATTAACTAAAGGTTAATTACCTTGGTCTGAGACAGGAACGCACGCTGCTCCCAGGTACGATATCTGTGTACAGAACACCCGAAGATGTAGAGAATGTCCAGAATGCGGAATTTGAATTGTAAGTGAAGCTTGGATCGCACAGCCACGATAGCATCGCATACGAACCGGTGGAGAGCTGGGCGCTAAATACTAATTTGGTTGCTGACTAATTTCCGGCAACTGCATGTTTATCTAATTTCTTTGTATCTAAAACGAAAGATTCGCATTCCATTTCCCACTCATTCCCACTCTCCTCTCTTTTACCCGTATCCCTGTCACGGATAAATCTTATTGTTATTTGTAAGATTGAAATGAGCAGACCTCACGGTGAAGCACTCTTTCAGCCCGCAAACGTTGTTTTTTTTTGATACCTTTTTTGAAGTTTTTTTGAAGGTTCTTTTGAAGTTTTTGATACCCATGATTCCAAACTCCGCTACCATGAGAGAGCAGTGAAGAGTGGAAGAGGAGTAGACGACGGATTGACACTGCATATAGGGGAGGGATGACGGCGATAGGTTAAAGGAACTGTCCCACGAAAAAATGGTTATTGAGTTAGTCATTGGAAACATTGCTGTATGGTCTAGACAACAAGATGTGCAAAAATCCCGATTCGAAATGACCCTCTAGTGGTTCATTACGGCTATCTGAATGTGTGAGATACGGTAAATCTCGTGGGGTTTATTACTGCGTTTATTACAAGTTCTACGAAAGTTTGACAAAAAGTGCGCAAACGAACTGTGTATGCAAATACACGCGCTGATCTACCTTTCCGACTTCAATTTTTTACAATTCTACCCATCCCTGACATGGTCACACATAAGGATTCAATTGGACAAAGGATTAAATCGTTCAGTTTTTGAGGACAACTACCGCGGAACAATCTATGTATTTTCTGTGTAATATATTGCTATAGCACATAGCAACGAGGCAAAGGGCATCGAAGTAACAAATAAATATTTATCGCTCCAGAAATTTCTTAAAGGAGCCGGACCACGAGTTTCTGACCATATTGGCTCTTTACGTCATTCAGTAAATCTAATCATCCTGATCGGGTATTCCGAGTTTTATGCGATTCCATTCACTCTCCGCGGAGTAGTGAAGGTGCAAAGACCAACACGCTTTTCACAAAATCGGATATAGCCGACTGATAAGAGATACAGCTCTGATTTATTGATAAAATGAATTTTTTTACATTGTTCTGATCATTTTAATAAAAATAACGACGGAAAAGATGGGCGGAAGAGCCTAAATTGATGTATCAGGGTAGCGCGGGAATTCAAATCCTACCGTACTCGTGGGCCGGCTCCTTTAAGAATATTTTTCAAACGCTATGATCTTTACCAGCCGGACTACGCGCCGCTTCGCGGCACTTTGTCCGACTGGCACGCCTAAGCGGCATAGGAGAAGGATATTTCTTTTCAAAACATCGCATAAAATCATCCTTGAATAATATTATTACGTGTACAAGGCGGCGTCGCCAACATCCCCTTCCCCACCTCATCCCCTTCGCATTGCACACACCCTCACCCACTATGAACCGACCCTTTCTATGAGGGGTCGCACCCTTTCTGAATACTGGGATTGATCGTTCTTTCGAGTGGCTCACAGACGTTTAGCGAGAGCGTAATAGTATTGAGTATCGTCTAAGAAACATATTTTACAAGTATTGCCATATTCGGTTTCAAAAAGTTTGTCGCTTCCATGTCCCTTTAAACAAAAAATGCAGATAAACTTGCCGCTTGTCTCGGTTTTGACCATCTCCTTTATGCATTTCTCTAGCTGCCATTCCAAATATATCATGAAAATATGAGTACAGTAACTACTATTATGAGATATGTAGGACTAGTTGTACAATAGAGGAAAATGTTTTGTGGGAAGTCACAGCATTCAGACCGAAAGAGGAAGTGTCTAATAGCGAATTGACAACTAATTTTGAATTTACTCCACTACGGATGAATGGATCGGCACCAATTTGGGGCAGCTCTTTGGACTGATGGGGAAGAGCTTAAGTTTTTTTAATTGGTGAATTTTCGCTCATTGTAACGTCCGTAGTAGCGATAGATCACAGCGGAAACCGCCATTCGCTAATCGAACGCTAGGAAGGATGTGAAGTTCGTCTGCAAAAAATATTCCAAGATACCAGGGAAACGTAGATATGTAAGACTATCGCGTTTAAGAATGGCGTCAACATAAAAAGGTATTCATTTTAACAGACTGTCATTCATTTGACAAGACCTCCCCACAACCTGTTGTGTGCTCAATGTCGTTGTCAAATATTACAGACCTCGATGCAATTCCAAATACTTTAACCCTGACAGGAGAGTCGGATCGAATGTTCAAGGCGGCGGCGTTTTGACTATAGCTGATCGTTGAACTTTATTAAAAAATTAGAACAAAAATCGTGATACAGGTCGCGTCAAATTATGGCTGATTTCAGACTCAGTTTCCCTCCTCACTATGGGATGGACCGACAGAATCTACAAATGTTTAATTATTGAATGCTTAATCTTTGATCTTTGATCTCTGACCTCCTACATTTTGTCGAAGGTGTGTGTCGAGCACGCAATCTGTTGTAATATTATCCATGAAAGTTTGAGAACAGCAAAGGATAATGCACCGGCCGGGATTCGAACCCGGGTCTGAACTCTTGCCGGGAGACCGCCTTAGAACACTAGACCACCTGTGCTACTCTCTGCGTGAAAGCTAATCCTATCCCAACTATTCAGATATGTTTCATGAAAGGAATATATTCCTGATGAAATATATACTACCGTGGATTGTATTTTACGGTGTCGTGAATTTCACATATATACATTCGCTTCTTGAATACCCCAAAGCCGAATATAAAATGAATATAACAGAATAAAGTATATTCGGAGCTATCAACAGACGTATTTTTGTTTAGCTGTATGCACACACCAATGACGTCTTTATAATTTTTCCATCTCCCCCTCTACATAATAATAATTGTATTGCAAGTTCACGAAGAAACGCGATTTCAAAGAGAAAGAGAGAGAAGAAGTTAAACATAAGAAAATGAAAATGAAAATGGTATCTTTTAATCGTATTTCAAGCTCGCGCTCTTTCCCAGCCAGGCAAATATTTGCGTTACGCGCTATCGGTGCGTGTCCAGAGACAGCTATAGCGAGAGCGACAGGAAGGAAGAGGGAGCGAGAGAGTACACGGGAGTGAGAGACGCAGAGACAGAGAGAAGCGACTCATGGAAAAGGAGCGCAAAACGTGCAGTCAGGTGTCCTAACCATCGTTCTCTCCCCTTTTTGCAACCATCCATGCCGTGGTGTCCTGATTATCAAGGTTTGTGTCGTTCTCCCCATTCGTACCCATTATTCTCTGAAAACGAAGCGTCTTTATCATCTGCGTCTCTTCATTCTTTCCTTTTTTAGCCTTCAATCCCCAGTATCCACTGTATTGTAAAATGAAAGCAATATTTATCAATTTGCTTATAATCTAGTAAATCGAAAAATATGTCTGGCGCTCCTGTGATTAGCGAATTTTCAGCGCTTTGAAGCGATACCATTTCACTATTATTGGCGAAAAACGAACGTTGAGAGAGCTGCATAGTTCTTACCGCTAACCACAGTAAAACTTCAGCCGGAGCCTTCTTTTAGCCTAAGCTGGCATTTTGCCAAGAGAGTTTCACGGTATTTAGCGGAGTGCGCTGCAAAGATTTCTCAACGTTCCTTTTCCTCCAATAATACAAGACAAGATATCAGGGACATCGATAGCTTTTCAGTTGAGTACCACCTATAGTTTATAAACTTTTGCATGGTACATACTAAAAGTTGATCAGATCACTTTGAAAGGCACCGGAATCTGCGATATAAACGGAAGATTATATCCTTTATTTTTCTCTACTATAGGTCTCCTGGTTCATCCTCCCAGTCAGTATCGCAACGTCCGATTCAGGCTACGGCCCAGCCTGTCCCGGCCCGACGGATCCACCCGATCGAACGTGCGTACGATTGGTCATTTCTCGTATATCTAGCTACTTGGGGTCTACTTGCAGTTACTGCTGTACGATCTTCTGGAACGGAGTGAGTCGTCCGACATGCTGTTCCTTCCCCGTTTACACTGGAGTGATCATAGTCCTCCCACTCGTCGGACTCGTCTTCATTCTTTGTCAGTTCATAGCTCTTCGTATTTAAGAGATTCTGGAGATAGATAGATATATTTTGCCACTTGTCTGGCCCTTCCTAAACAGACAGATGAACTTGCAGTGCTCTCCTTCCTCACATGCCATCTCTGGTACGGGTCTCCCCTGAACAACTATCGAAGAAGTCGAGGGGATAACGGACGAGTAGAAGGCAAAGGGACGAAAGACAACAATCTCATGGACATCCTTCAATTCGAGGAGGAACCACGCATGATTAAGAGGGCTCGGTAGCAGAAACACGTACTATTATGGACTTCAATATACGCCCTGTCATACTACTTATTGTTAGAAGTGATTATGTATACCCTCTATAGAATTTGTAGAAAATGTACTCGCAACTAATTGTAAGGTTATGAAGTAACGGGTAAATATTTTTATCTATTACCCTGTGTCGTTGTTTTGACCCCCCAACCACCCACTAATCTGTACTACAGTAAACGGGGCATTCAGTTGCTAGACGTCCACCCCTCCCTTCGTTGACCAAGAATGCTATCGGTTCAACTAATCGTCATCGTCGGACTTGTGCCTCTTCTGGGATATCATTTGGTAGCCGGACAGGAGGAGAAGAAAACCGAGGTAACCCTGCACATCATCACAGGCGCTCTCGGCGCGCTATGCCCCAAGCCCCCCTCCGTATCTTACATTCCCAACTACAGTAATCGGCCGAAAATGATCCTAATGATTAAGATGAATCACTCTCCAATTCAGATCAAGCACTCTCTTATGGATCATCTCGGACTCTCCAGTAAAATGCTCTTGGTCTGTAATTTTGACATTCCTAAAGAGTTACGGTGCACATTAGGGTTCGAAAAGCAAACGTTTTGATCGCATTATGAGACGGAGAGACATAAATATGCTAGCTTATGTTATTCCTTCTTCGCGGATCGTCTTTCTTTTTTCAAGACAAAGAATACGGCAAGGCTTTGGTAGTGCACATGCCACAGTATTCCGCCCGGTGAAGAATGTGTCTAATAGCGAAATGACCACTATTCTTGAATTTTCTCGAGAATAAGTGAACCAATATACACCAAATTTTCGGAGCTTGTTGAGTTCGTAGTGGTGAACTTAAGTTTTTAAATTCATAAATATTCGATGATTCGCTATTATGACACTTGGAATGCTGTGATGCGTGAGCAAAACCACACATACCATAGACCACGCGTCAATGAGACAAGGATATGCAATGCGCTCGATGAAAAGGGGATCCGAGCTCCAACCCCCCCCCTCTTCGTTTCCTTTTTTTCTCTGATGCCTTTTTGTCCAAAAATGATCCCTAAAACGGATCCTAACAAAGTTTGAAAAAAAAATTGATTTTTTTAAATATCGATTTTCTCAGTCATTTTTTTCAAATTGAATGTGTATTAGTTAATGAGTTTATCCTGATTCTTCACCAATTCATTGATTTGATCAATACTCTCACTGTCCTGAATCTCATACTTTCTATCGCGAGAGTGCGATGGGAGGACGGACGGATACATCTCGGGACAATTCATACAGGCTCATGTTCGAGGGGAGGGGGGTTAAGTTGATAACCATATAGTCGCGAAAAGCGGAACGTATAATTCGTGATTCCGCCGCTACGGTGTTTAGCGAATTTTTCGCGCTTTGAAACGATGCTATTTCATTCCAAGAAAAGATATCAGAAATATGGATATGTCTTTGAGATCAGTAACATCTAGACTTTCTTATGATATACACTAGAAGTTGATTATATCGCTTTGAAAGGCACCGGAATCAGCGCTACAACCGGAACGATTATATCTTCCCTTTTTCTCTACTATACGATACATTTTCGCTAGTTAAGTTGTTACTTTTCTTTCTGCATTCTCCTCATACTGTTTCACTCTCATCGAATATAGGAAATGATGAGAAATGGCGGGACAGAAACCCCAAAATGAATGTATCGTAGTGTCAAAAAATTTCGACCCATTTTTCAAAACATTTCAAAAAATTTCAAATTTTTTGAAACTTTTGCTCTAGCGAGCTTTGGAGCCCGTTTCAAGGCCTGATATAGTGTTTTTCGTGATCAGCGGGTCCGACTTGGTCAGAAACGACCAAAAAAGTTTTATGAAAGTTTGTAATAAAAGAATTAAGTAATTAAATTTGAATTAATCAGTTGGGATACGGTAGCTTCGATGCTCGCATTGATCGTCGATGGCCCGGCCAGAGTGCGCTGCAAAATGTTGGGCCTGTCTTCCATGTTTTCACCCCGTTTTTGTCTTGTTTTTCAATGTTCCTGTTATCGCGTTGCTTATTCCATGCAACTGTGATCACTTGCAGGCTCGCCTCCAGCCGCGGGCGGTAGTTCGCGGCGTTCCCGGGCAAGGAAAGGTTCGTTTTCCGCTTTCATTCTGATTTCGCAGTGTTATCAAGGGACTTGTGGCTAGTGAAGGACTCTTTGCATTCATAATTTGTATCATAGGTGACCTTAGTGAGTAATCCTAGTGCTAATTAGGCTGCGCGACGTCTTTTGAGGTCGGGTAGCCATCTATGAGCAGTCCATCGCTCTATTTATGTGTCATTCGTTTCAGCCGCTGCTTGGATGATCGTTGGCAAGACCATCAAACGCTTCTACTGCACAAGGAGGGGACATGGACTGGACCAGGACATTCAAAGGTATTTTGGCGGGTTTGATGGTTATTATAAGAAGAGAAATTGGAGGACAATCGATTGTGCAGAACCGTGATACTAACTCGAGATAGTGCAACACTTTGGTAATCATTTATCGAATATGGTTTACCCTAGCGAAAAATCTTGCCTTCTTGTTAGTCCGATACGAATGAGAAGGGTATTAGTGTTGATTAGGCAGGCTTGTTGCTAGGCAGAAAAGATTGACAAACTCAATTATTCATCTCTTCATTGCCGAATTTATTATGATATTCTTATTTCTAAATCTTTTGAGTCATTTAATTCATCATTGCAGTCGGATGGCTACGCCCCACAACTTCTGCCCTCCATCGGAAACTTGCTTTGCGCGACTCGAAGGCCGCTTGTTCAATCAGATCAGTTTATTTTCCTTATTGTAATATTCCAATTAAACTTTTCGATATTCGTTTATCAAAGACGGAAACCTTATTTAATTTATTTTTACATATATTTTTAATTCTCCTAACAATTGCACAGCGATAGACAGGTTTGGCTTGTAAGGACAATTGCAGGTTCCCGTCTCGGAAGTCTTCTCTCGTTCTTCCCCTGAGCGGATGTATTCTTTCCTCAATTTTTCTGGGTAGGGGAGGCTACGGTAATTTATGAGGGTATGGGAAGGTTACGGTAGTCTATTAGGGTGTTGGGGGTTACGGTAGTCTATGAGGGTGTTGGGGGTTACGGTAGCCTATTAGGGTATTGGGGGTTACGTTAATTTATCGAGATTGTTAGGGTTACGGTAGACCACGCCTTCAAATCTCCAATTCATGTACCCTCTCCACTTCGACGTCGTTGCGGGTCGTCGTCCTCGTCCTCGCAGGATTCATATCGATCCTCTTCGCCCATTTTCTTTTTTAAACCTCTGTAACCTCGCATCTCTCAACTAACTATTAGCTTCTTACTGCAAATTCCTCCACGAATAAATTCATTGAAAAAGCATTTTATGCATGTTGAATAGTATATGAAACGGTCCACAATGTGAACTCATTCTGCACTCCACAGCCCGAAATAGTGGCGAAGGCGGACCTGCAAAATGTGTAAAATCACCCCTTGTTTATGTGTATGTTTAGTTGAAACATTTATATGGTTTTAAAACATAAAGAATTCGCAAATAAGGTAATAATTTGTGGAAACGCAAACGAGCGGGCTCGAAGATCTAAACATCCTCATAAGTTATCGAAACCGTAAGTACCCTGATCACAGGTAAAATAGCCACGTCGTAGAATTTCAAATTGCCTGGGTTTTTTTCGTAAAGGACACAAACCATATTCGATAAATGATTACCAAAGTGTTGCACTATCTCGAGTTAGTATCACGGTTCTGCACAATCGATTGTCCTCCAATTCTCTTCTTATAATAACCATAAAACCCGCCAAAATACCTTTGAATGTCCTGGTCCAGTCCATGTCCACTCCTTGTGCAGTAGAAGCGCTTGATGATCCTGCCAACGATCATCCAAGCAACGGCTGAAACGAATGATACATAAATAGAGCGATGGACTGCTCATAGATGGCTACCCGACCTCAAAAGACGTCGCGCAGCCTAATTAGCACTAGGATTACTTACTAAGGTCACCTATGATACAAATTATGAATGCAGAGAGTCCTTCACTAGCCACAAGTCCCGTGATAACACTGCGAAATCAGAATGAAAGCGGAAAACGAACCTTTCCTTGCCCGGGAACGCCGCGAACTACCGCCCGCGGCTGGAGGCGAGCCTGCAAGTGATCACAGTTGCATGGAATAAGCAACGCGATAACAGGAACATTGAAAAACAAGACAAAAACGGGGTGAAGACATGGAAGACAGGCCCAACACTTTGCAGCGCACTCTGGCCGGGCCATCGACGATCGATGCGAGCACCGAAGCTACCGTATCCCAACTGATTAATTCAAATTTAATTACTTAATTCTTTTATTACAAACTTTCATAAAACTTTTTTGGTCGTTTCTGACCAAGTCGGACCCGCTGATCACGAAAAACACTATATCAGGCCTTGAAACGGGCTCCAAAGCTCGCTAGAGCAAAAGTTTCAAAAAATTTGAAATTTTTTGAAATGTTTTGAAAAATGGGTCGAAATTTTTTGACACTACGATAGTACACCAATCTGAAAGTTAATATTAAATATTTGCAGGAAACTATACACACCATTCAAATTGTGCTCTTTGTTTGGCTCTCATATCTCATCCTCAACGAGTGAGCTAGTCTTACATATCTCATAATTTCAGTTACTGTACTCATAGTTTTAGTTATTATCTGGAAAGAAGAATTTCACGTTGCCTGGAGAGATTGCTGGAGGAATCTGGAATCGGCGGCAAGTTATCTGTATTTTTTTTGTTTAACACATCGATCTACTCACAGCATTCCGTCCGGTGAAGAATGTGTCTAATAGCGATATGACTACTATTTTGAATTTTCTCAAGAATGGCTGAACCAATCTGCACCAAATTTTCAGGACTTCTTGTGATCACTATGGTGAACTTAAGTTTTTAAATTCATGATTTTCCGCCTATTTGTTCGCCCATAGGATCGGATCCTATGCGCGCAAACCGCTATTCGCTATTAGAACGCTTGGAATGCTGTGTACTGTATTAGGAATGAGGAGAATCATTTTGCGCTTTCCAAAGCTTTTGCATAGGAGAGATTGCTATACAAGTACTCAAAATTGCAGATGTGCAATGTCCAGTGTGTGAGAATTTCCACGGAAATTCAAAGGTTATTTTACAATACTTGCGAACACAACACATGGATAACCACATTTTGAACAAGTAAGAATTTAAATAAAATGAGAGAATATATGAAGAGGGGGAGATGGTAAAATTATAAAGACGCTGTTCGTGCTTACAGCTAAATAAAAATACGTCTGTTGATAGCTCCGAATATCGGGGTTGACGAGCGAGCGAAAGCGAGAGAATTGGACGTACATTTGAGACTCAAGAAACTGATGGATAGCCTTATTCTGTTATATTCATTTTATTCGGCTTTGCAGGGTTGTCCGAAAACTACTGTACTCCTGTGGAGATTGCGACAAGTTCTTCTTGAAGTCCACCACTTTATCTAGCCATCGAAGACTTCACGGTACGATTTCATCACAAACAAAATGTTCCCTTTGATTTTGTAATGTTTTTGCTAAACTTCTTTTTAGCTGTAGCCAGTCACTGCAATGAAGTGTGCATCGAATATTTGGACTTTTACAACTTTGTTAGCTCCTCCCAAAATGAGTTACTTGAAATTCTTCAAAATAAATTAATAATTGTACATGCTGCATTGCGTCTTTACAGATAAAAACTCGTGCGATTGTTCAGATAGCGACATCTGCATCGAGGATCTGGAAAATCCCACCGAAGAGAGAAAGAAGCAGGAGAAGAGGAAGGGTGAGAAGGATAATAGGGACAAGTGCATAGAGGATCCATACCTGTAAAGATTGTGTAATGACCTGTGAATGTGATCATTTTATCATTTGCGTCTCTTCATTCTTGCGGTTTTGCCATTAACTCTGTCTTTCTAAATTTTTCACAACACTTGGTTTTCAAGCTTAGCGTAATTTTAAAATTTCAAAAGAAGTCATTGCAACTTTCAGCTTTCACTCCTTCCCACTCCCTTTAGTCTCTTAGCTTCTAGTCGTTCGATCTCCTCCTGTCTGTATCCCGGTCACAAGCTTCCTTGTGCCTCGGGTTTATCTGATCCCAGTATTGCATAAGGCTTACTCAACCCTCTATACTTTAGTCTCTTAGAATCACAAGGCTGAAGACCACGTACTGAACTTCTCATTCAGATCTTTGATTCAGGGTCGCAGCCGCCGGGTATATAAGCGGGAGCGGGAGAGGATCGAGAGACCTGCCAACTTCACTGAGGCTCTGCCCCCTTTCCCCAGTCAATTCCCAGTTCCCCAGTCCCCTGACCCTTTCCATCTCTCCCCCCTGGACCACGTATCGCCTCTCCTAGTAGTCCCCTTCCAATACATATTATGTAAGTCCCCTCTA
Organism: Micoletzkya japonica; assembly: GCA_900490955.1. Taxonomy (NCBI): domain Eukaryota; kingdom Metazoa; phylum Nematoda; class Chromadorea; order Rhabditida; family Diplogasteridae; genus Micoletzkya; species Micoletzkya japonica. Next base: position 505,957 of record LS878962.1, on the reverse strand, counting down.
CCCTCTCATTCTTTGTATTTTATGCCTCATAGTTCCTAATCATATATAAAGTTGTAACTATCCTGTCTAGTCTGTGGGCGCATCTTATGGGTAGGGATCGGGCGGGCTGCCTAATGATGCGGGTGGAAAACCTGTAATATTACTGGTAGCATAACCTACTTTTTGGCAATATATTTGGCGGGGGGGGGGAGTGAGACCAGGGACTGGATAGCCTCAAAACGCTTTACTTGAGAGAAGATGTGGGGATTTGAGGAGGCCGCCGACAGGAGTTTGTTTCTTCCCAGGAGTAGATCGACCCCTCTTTGATTCTTTGTAGGAAGGCCTGCAGTACATGATGATGCAACGTCAGAGGAGCATAAGACAACAGCTAAATGTTTACCATTGCGAATGGGCTACTGAACATGCTCATTGTCAGTAAGGGACAATGCATCAGCAATTCAACCAACAAAGAAGAGTAAATCCTTTTTGTCTAATACTGCTTCTGTAATACAAGAAGGCTTTATTAGGATTCCAGAAACGTTGAAAAAGGAAAACATAACATTTATCACATGAATTATCGCAAGTTGCGAACCCGTAGACCTGCTAAAATCAGCACAGCTTACATTACCGGTGTCTCTTTTGGACCAAAGATGGTTCTATAGCTAGATAACGCCAATTCGGAAGGAAAAGTACTCTAGAGCTCTGTAATACATTCCCGACCCTAAATAAGATCTCTAGTATCCGTAAAGAACATCAAACAGAGGTTGGTGGGATGGTCCGTTGGGGTTGTACATATCCATTAGTAGAGTACGATTCCATTTTCTCTCGCTCGATCGATTCGTAGCCCTCAATTCAATCTATTGTTTTTATCTATGACGGTTATTTTAAAGTTTGTACCTTGTAGAGTATCTGCGAAATCTTCGCATACACGCAAAAGGTAATCGTTACAGCGATTCCGAACACAACAAAGAATTCTGCCGTAGAGAGTGCATCTGCAAAATAGGCAACAATTATAATAATGAGATAATCTACAGTTTTGTGCTTCAGTAGAAGATACGAATCGTGTACCTTTGATGGTTATGCTTCGCTCATCCGAAAATAATAAGGCAAAGGGTCATTATGAATTGATCGTGAAACATAGCCGTCAAAAGTACACGATTCGTATCCTCTATGATTCAACCCCTCGTAGTAATCTCTCGTGGTCAAAATCAAATCAAAATCAAATGAAGATCAAGAGTTCATCTGCAAGCACCGCGATGAACATGTCCCTCGTTTCCCCAATTATAGTGGATTAAAAAGATCCGTCGGAAAATCATTCCGATTATAAGGCGAGTGAGTGTGCGAAAGTGAGAGAATTAGACTCATTTTGGAACGGAAGAAACTGACGGATCGGTTTATTCCACTATACCTTCATCTTGATTTGATCTTGATGTCGAGATGATCGCGATCAAGTCCTAATGGAAAGAAACCGTTGATTGTCATGACATCAGTTGATTTTTGATTTGATGAAAATCAACTGACGTCAGTTGATTTTGATTTTGATTTGATTTTGATTGCGAGAGAGTACTACGGGTACAGCTCTTGTAGAATACGTCTTCTTCCTCTTCATAGCCCAATCTCTCCCTAATCTCTCCCATCTAGACCTCTCCTCTCTATCATTCTTCCACCCCTTTCCCTCTTCCAGCCAACCCTACCAACTGTTCCCTCCACAGCCCTCATTACTCATGTCGCGGACACCTTTGTTTGCCTAGCCCATCAGTCGTTTAATCAACCATTTAACGAATGTCTCTTCAGTACGATTGATGCGTTGAACGCATTGAACTATTATCGTACAAGTAGATCATTTCGGAACAGATGCTGCATAATGCCGCATTATGCTGCATGTTTAGGCATGTACGGGTAAAGTGACGGATTTGAGAGTTCTAATCAACACCATTCGAATTACCGCGCAAATTAGCCTACTGGGGCCCAATTCGACGATTCACGATCTGTATTTAATGTTATTTTTTGGCTGTCAAAAAACCTCGTTTTTGGGCAGGGGTGACTCAATCCCGTAGATCATATGTTTCAAAGGCGACTTATACGCAAAAGATGCAAACTTTCAAATCAGCATAAGCTTAGTTATTTAATCAATCTTAACCTTATAATCGGCTCCAGTAGGTAAAATTGCACGACGAATCGAATGGTACTCATTAAAACTCTCAAATCCGTAATTTTACCCCTACATGCCTAAACATGCAGCATAATGCGGCATTATGCAGCATCTGTTCCGAAATGATCTACTTGTACGATATATCATACCGCACGGGAAAACGGGCTCATGATCTATTTTGATCCGTTTTGATCGGATCAAAACGCTTCAAAGAGAATCATGCCACTGTGAAGCCGTGAGTAGAGATATTCAAAAACGGATTTGATAGCCGAATTCCTTGTAAAATTCTGTTCAGAGAGCCACTTTTTTGTGTCTCAAATCCTCAATTTTCGAAATAATC
>LS878962.1:464529-499646 GCA_900490955.1 Micoletzkya japonica | reverse complement strand
ATTATTTCGAAAATTGAGGATTTGAGACACAAAAAAGTGGCTCTCTGAACAGAATTTTACAAGGAATTCGGCTATCAAATCCGTTTTTGAATATCTCTACTCACGGCTTCACAGTGGCATGATTCTCTTTGAAGCGTTTTGATCCGATCAAAACGGATCAAAATAGATCACGAGCCCGTTTTCCCGTGCGGTATGATATTCACTGCATTCCCCCCGAAAAAAAAAACTGCATCGACTCTCCAAATGAAAATGTAGCGATATATCAAGTTACCTATCAAATAAATCTTTGTGAGAAGCATGACTGAGATCATTGAGCTCTAGTCGTAATGCGGCTGTAGAGTAACTAGGAAATGAGAAACAGATGGGAGGCAAAAGTGAGTGGTCAGAGTCATTTCGACTTGCAAGTTGGAAAGTTGATGGCTGGCACAGATTTCATTCTTCTGAAGAAAGTTTAAATCTTATAGCTCAAAGGGAAGACGGATTGGCAAGCACAGCATTCCAAGCGTCATAATAGCGAATAGCGGTTTTCACGCATAGGATCCGATCCTGTACACGAACTAGTGAACCAAACTTTGTGAATTTAAAAACTTAAATTCGACACTATGAATTGAAGAAGCCGAAAATTTGATGTCGATTGGTTGAGTCACTCTTGAGAATATTCAAGAAGTGTGACCATTTCGCTATTAGACACATTCTTCACGTGGCGGAATGTCGTGTAAGAGAAGGAGGTAAGATGCGTACCGACTGGACTTCTGTAGTGGACGAGATCGAAGAGAGCGAGAACAGTCCCGATCCACCACACGATGACAAACAGAGCGATCGTCGTTGTTATCACCAACTGAACTGTCCTTTTCTGGTCTCTTTCCTAGCGCCCCTTTTCGCCCTTTTCGGTTTCTTTTGACGCTTGTTTTCATCGATTTTTTATACATTCAATTCTTTCTCTTCTCTAAGTCCCTCCACTTCTCTCACAATTTCATTATTTCAGGATTTATTGCCACCGGCGCCTGATGCGGACTGGACTGAATGAGTTTTCTCCTTCATTACGACATTTGGACCTTTTGGAAACTTTTAGAAATGTGTCCTTTTCAACAAGACACAAAATTATTGAAAATAAGCTTCAAAACGTATGAAATTAATGAAATCTGCCAATGGGCGAAAAGGTGCGCTAGAACGGCGAAATATGTATTATTGGCCAAATTCTGCACCACTCTACAGACCATCCCGGAAGTGTAGATCTAACCTGTCCAGTTAGTAAGGGGAGGAGGAGACACTCGTTCTTAGTGCAGATGCCCACTGCATACAGCAGAGAGAGGGCTGCGATCGTCCCGAAGACACAGCAGAACAGAAGGGCCATCTGCATTGGGGGCTTCCCTTTCTGACGCCTTTCCCCGGTTATATTTCACTTCTCAAGCTCAGTCGGCCTGTTCCGGTATTTATGGAGGCATGAAACAAGGAAATCGCCTCTACATCATTCTGAACAATGTTTACGCTTTGCTTGTTCAGAAGCTTCTCTGAAAAGTAGACGCTAAAAGGGGGGGGTGAATATTGAGTAGTTGTGGATATTCAGTAACTAGCGTTCCTGAACGCTATACAAAGTTCATTCCCCCTAGCCCCCTCACAACACGTAATTATTGGCTTCGTTTCGGCTCATTCCTTCGTTCCTGAATTGTTTTTCGCCCGTCCCAATGAAGGAATCCACGAAACCGTGTCTAGCAAGTGGACTTCTTCCGTATCTCTTTGATGGCCAACAATTAGCCATTTATTGTTGGCCATCAAAAAGATACGGAATGTAAGAATGATAGGGTAATGTAAGAAAAAACGCAAATGAAAGGATAATAGGTACTTAACCCCTACAAACTATCGCGTGCTTTCGGAGAGAAAACGATTCGGGGGGGGGGGCGGAAGTGAGCTAAGCAAGATAGGAGTTATGTATTCAAGGGGGCAGCATGACGGAGTGTCATCCAACCAAATTAGCAACTAGTACTCCGAAGAACATTCTAGCCTCATACTTTTCTATATTCTCCAAAGCTATATTTACGAATGTTCCGTAGGAATTCGTTAGACTGGTATCTAATAGTGCAGCGCGCGCTCTTTCCGATCAACTCAAATCTATTTATTCTCTCTAAAAATGGATTACAAAAGTTCACACGCGAAGAAACTAGACATCAAAGCACAATGTTCTATTTATTTTGCTTTTATATATATAATTTTGCCTTGTTATAAAGCTATATATGTGGCCTGCTCAAATTTCAAGGCCTTCACAACATTCGCCAAAAGTCCTTATCAACTGCTCTTGAAGCCTTATTGAATCTGTGACATGGGTATCTTCTATCCACCAGACCAATCTGCACCAATCTACACCAACGATGAAAATACAGCTTACAAGCACAAAGAAGGAATGAGGTGAAGACTCACAACGGATTTCTCGACATCGTACAGTACAAATTCGTAGACGGCGAGTGCTGATTCGAGGAAGAAGAGAACGAAGGCTACCGAAGCTGCGATTACCTGCGAAAAAATGAGGTTTTTTAAGATTCTAAATTCAGAGCTAAGAATTAGAATCGCCCAAGTAAATTAAAAATTGACGAGTTTAGTGGAATAAACCGATCCGTCAGTTTCCTTTGCTCCAAGATGAGTAATTCTTTCACTTTTGCACACTCTCTCGCCTTATATTTGGAATGATTTTCCGACGCATCTTTTTAACCCACTGTATCCATACGCAACGAATTTTTATCTTATATTCCAGGCGCCACCAGATTTGTTATTTCCAAAGCCTCTTGCGACTTTCCGAAACGTTTCCTTGCTATTATATTGTCTCGAATTCCCCTCGTGTTCCCCTCAAACGGAAGGCCTTCGTCAGTTGTCTCCCCTGCTACTGATCTAATTATGGAGTAGGCTTGAAAAAGAGAGGAATTCCTCCCTTTTCCCTGTGGCAACACTGCGTCGTGCAATGTCCCAGTGGGATATGAAGAACGGAAGGGAAGGAGGGACACTATGAATAAGCCTGGTGATTCCACCATTGACGCTAGCTTTATTCATCCCATAACGTGCAGATATTAGCAAAAAAAGGTGCAACATGTCAATGTCGTCGCCAAAAAGCTTGTCATTTCCATAAGCCGATGAGAATAATGATTGGGAAATGAAGAGTATTCAAGTACAACATTCAGCTACATACTTCAGCTACATAATCGTCCTCGAAGAAAGTGCATTCTTCGGATTGAACAAAGGAAAACATAGGTCACGCGTATGTAATGGCCTTCAGAATTTCAGAAGACCTGGAAGTCCCAAGGATAGTATAGCAGAGGAAGCAATTTGCGACAAATATGACTTTTGTTATATAGGCTATTTAGCTTACATTAGAAGTTGAGGTTAGCCGAATCCTCGAGACGATACCCATGAGAGTGGAGAGGAACACAGAGATGCGAGGGAGGGAGGGAGGGAAGAAGAGAGGGAATGGGGAGAGGAGCGAGGGAATGAGTAGAGAGAAGTTAGCAGGGGCACAGCTGCTCTGGACCTTCCCCTTCCCTCTCCTTGACTCTCCTCTCCTAGCTCTCAGCTGATGTAAACTGTTGGGATACAAGACCGCAAGCTCAGTTAAAGGAGTTTATGACCATTATTGGTCTCTCTGTCCGTCCATAATAAAATAAGTCTGCACAACAAGTGTTCGCGTTGGTCTGTGAGCTGTCTTGTCTCAAGATCTGTCTTGTCTCAAGATATCTCCGCCCGTCACTTTCACATCTCCAAATTCAGTTTTTCCCACCACCCTTTTTTGGTCTCCCTCCCCTCATGTAAGTTGACAATGAGTGTTTACATATTTCATTTCATCGCAACAATATCACACAATGTACAAGTTCAGAAATGAATGCGACACATATATTATCTAAACTAAAGGGAAAAAATTAAAGCCATCTTGCGATTGTACAATTATTTGTCAGCAGTATGCATATTATCAATGTGGAATTTACAGGAAAAGCTGATAAGCGAAGCTGTGATTCAATTTCAATCGAAATTTAAGATTACGACTATCGCATCTCAGTCGATAGTCCACCATTGTATCGCTCGTCTTTGAGGGAAGACGCGATGTCTAACCAATCGCCGATACTCACTTATTATGGGGCCATAAGTTGAAGGTGGATCTGTACTTGCAGAACCGTATCCAATAGGAGTGTAACTCCTATCTTCAGGAATATATGGAGTGGTCCTAGGCTCATAGGGAGTGATTGTGTTATCTGAGGGTACAACAGACGAATATGGAGGTTGATTAGTCATTTCATAGGGCGTAGAACTTGGCTCGTATGTGCCACTAGTCATACTGGTCATCGGACGGGGCTCTGACTTCGTACTGGGAATGTACGAAGCGGAAGGTACTGTATCGCTAATGGTGTACGGTACTGACTCGGTTACTGTAGGCACCGTCGGTACCGGGGTATACGGTACCGGGGCTATAGTGGTGGTGGTGGAATAAGTGGGTGTGGGCACGGTAGGCACGGTAATCGCTGCGGGAGCCGGTGCCGGGGGAACGTATGGGATTACGGTATACGGAACCGGTCGGGCGACAGCCGGGATGTAGGTCGGCCGGGGTTGAGGAACAGCCGGGAAATAGGTAGGCTGGGGTTGAGGGGGGCTTTCCTTGTAGGAGACGGGACGGCGCATCATCTCGAAGACTGATTTGGGCCCGGACTTCATGGGACCCATGTACATGGGATAGCGGGGAGGGGCGGTTTGTGGAGGGGGAGAATAGGTTGACGCGAATTCCTTCACTGGCTCGCTGGTTATCAAACCCCCCGGGACCTGACATCAACAGTTGCCGTATCTATTCATTGAAATCTGATGGCTTGAGATCTAAATGGCTAAATGGTAGGGCAAGTATGTTTACCTCCTCTCCAACGTATCTCTTGGCATCCGTTCCCCTATCGCACACCATATCGTGCACGCATCCATCACAAGATATCGAACGGATGTGCAGATACATGTGCTCCTGTCTCCTACAACGATTGCCTGGACTACGGTAGGTACGGATTCTTTTTTGTTTTCCTACTGTCGAGTTTTATGAGTACATTGTTCAGGAAAGAAATCGAAACTTACTCAAAAGCGGATGTAAAGCAACGACGTAGTATAACTCGAAGATATTAGGTGACAGGATGTATTCAGTTTCACCGGCACAACAACATCTTGTAGGAAAAGGAACTGGGACATAGAGGATTCAGAGAGTGGTTTTAGAAATTGAGAATTTTAATATCTAAATTCACGAGGCAATGTAGAGGACAAGAAGCGACTCACGATTTTCTGTACTCTCCATTGAACTGCGATCGGCCGAGGTAGACCTTTCCCGTGTCGACGTCCTCTAGAACCGTGCCATTCTCCATCAAGAGAATGTACGATTGCGTCCAGCCTGGGAAAAATTCCATACTTCATTTATCTACATAGATAGTTGAGCAAAGGGGATGATGATATCTGCAAGATAGGCTACGTAACTCTCCGGCTTACCCCCTCCCCTTCCAATCGCCGGATAAACGTGTGTTTGCCAGTTGAGTGCCCGTAGACGTCTCCCTACAAAGGGAAATGCTTTTGGGTATATATTTCATCATCTCAAATATTGCGTAGTCTTACCCGCAACAGTCTTCACGCAGATATTGCCAGGATACGCACAACTGTAATACATCTCTTTAATGTGAGATTAAATTATAACTTTTGGATCGTACGCAGAGTTTATATTTTATTTGGACAGTCAAACCTGAACCGTCCCACAATGAGGTCAGAGTGCAGATAATGGTCAAGCGAATTGAGAGTTGGAGGGATGGGAGGGTGAGGGAGGCGGGAGTAGAAGGCCTCGTGAGATCCGTCACCACATCGACAGCGAACTGCAAAGATCAAAGATGGTAGATTTTAGACATCAATGGTCAAAGATCAAAGATCAGGCTACCTCTGGTATCGAAGGCGGCCGAGTAGTCTCTCATGACAAGTGTGTGGATGAACATGGTTGCAGTCTCGGGGTAGACGGGACAGGACACGAGCATCTCATTGAACGTTTGAGGAGGAAGGATACGGTCTTGGTCCTGGGGGAAGGCATTCGAGAAGTATCTACTAATCACTCATCTTTCCATCACAAACTGAGTACTGTAAAACAACAGCCTAAGTATTATAGAAAACACAGCAAACCCAGCAAACTCATTTCTACCTTGTTCTTGATCGCTCTCGTTCTCGCTGTGCTCTCTAACAGGAATGAGACAACTAGCGGAACTTCTTCCTCAACCACGGTAGATACCTCTCCCAGCAGGGGATTGCGCTCAATGTACTCGGGTCCCAACGGCCATCCCTCCACGATCGTTCGCATCGCACTGCTCTCAACTGTATTCTGCAATCGTTGCCTAGACACTAAATGTTCCACCTATGCATATCGATTGCAATCTCCACTCACATGTGGCGGGCGCTCCGTGAAGACGACCGATTTGTCGTAGAATTCGGTTGGAGGAGGGGTTCGGATGATGGGAGGACGAGGGGTGGACGAGTAGGAGGAGGTGGGAGTGGGGGTATACGAGGAAGAAGGGGGAGGGGGTGATGACGTCATCGGGTAGGCAGTAGAAGAGGGATATGTGGGAGACGTGGCCTGAAACGAACCATTCAGAAGTGTGAGAGGTTATCATGGTATGAGACATGTTATTCTTCAAGTAAGTATGAAATAGTTGATTAGTCGTAAGCAGAACTCGGATTAGGTGGACAATAAGGGGAGTCCTTCCCATAACCTGTTCAGTCGTATTCATCTTGCTCTTCCCCTTACATCCACTCGTCTCATTGAATCGTGTCTTGTGATGTCTCAGTCGACGATTCAGATGGCTCCTCGTCGTCGTTATCCACTTGTAGAACAGACGACGAAGTTGATCGTTCACGATGATCTTCGCGGTTAGTCATTAGGGGAAGAGCACTAACGGGGGTTAAACGTTCTTACGGGACACGGTATTCTGCCCCAATGCAAAATCTTTGGAAAGCGAAAAATCATTCTGTCATTTCCTAATACGGTAGATCGGTGTGCCGCGCACCACGAATACATGGTCATGAAGGAAAAAGGGAGGGCATGGCGATAGGCACTAAAGCTAACTTCTATCAGCCACCTAGAGCTTCTTAGAACTCTGAAAAGATTACATCCTTGTGATTTTCGCTTTCCAAAGGTCTAGAACATTGTGGGGAATAGGTAAATAGTAAGCAGCAGGAATTCTTGTGATCACGAAAGAGTCTCAGAAGCAAGCCACAAGCTATAGCCAACTAGATCTACTCACCCGTGTTCCATCCAAAGTCGTGAGGACGAAGGTTTTGCGTGAGAACTTGGAGGGAGGAGTGATCTGATGGGGACTTGTGGGAAGGAAGGGCAAGTCGGGAGGGGGAGGGAGGATGTCACTGGAAAAACGGAAATTATAGTAATTTAAATTGAGCTGGTCGTTCCAGGTAACAGACCTATCTAATCACTCACTCGCTAGTGAATACCGTATCCTTCTCTTGTCCAGGAATCGCCTAACAGACTGAACAATTCGCCCAACCATACTATAATAATGACCATTCTTACTTATAATAAGATGAGAAACGCATGTTCAAAATGGCGAACTTGGTATCATCGGGAACAGGAGTGACGGCGGGTCCGAACTTGCGAGGAGGAGGAGGGGGTGGAGGAGGGGGTTCGAGTCTACCCAGTCCGAAGAACGATTGACCTGCGGGAAGTCAAAGTATAGATAGGAATAAACAAACGGGAGGATTGTGTTCCTATTATATATTGTTTGCTCCAATACACCTTATAAATCGCCAAATTAAAGGGAGAAAAAAAAGAAACCTGAAGCTTCCGATCGGAAGACGTTTCCCTGTACTGGGATGACATCAGGAGGACGCGAGGGAAGGATGAAGATTTGAGGGAGAATGGGAGGGAAGAGGGAGAAGAGGAGAAGGGGGAGCATGGAGCACTGAGTTCTGAGTCATACGGGATATCTTCCACGGCAAAAGGCATTTTACAGTCAATTTTAAAAGCGTAAAGCAGGAGAACGAAAAGACTTGGAGAATCCTGAGATGAGAGGAGAATGTGTAGGGGAAAAGGAGGAAATGGAGAGCAACAATAGAGTAGCTTAGGTATAGAAGATAGAGATGGTCAGAGAGTAAGAGAAAGGGCAAATGGAGTATATAAGAAAGTAAGTGGAGAGGGAGTGTAAGGGAGAGAGGAACTGTTTAGGAGACAGAGGGAGGAAAGAGGCGATTTCTATTGTGAGTCGATGGCTTTGTTACTGCGATCTGAAGAAAAGGGTTTGTTGTGGTTAGGAGAAACTGTTGAACATTCTGGATGTGTAGGTGGTCCGAAGGTACTGTGGATAGCGGCGAAGTTTTATCACAAGAGGCTCTGTAAATTGATAGTGAAAAATGTACGTAGATATTGCAGATACGGTGGAAACGAATAATCATTGTGCAAGTACATATGCTGATAATTTGGCGAAATTTCTAATTTACAAGTTGCGAGTGTTACCGTCAAAACCGAAAATTCTGGGACAAATGCCGTATAATACGGTATTATACCGTATTTTGCCGTATTTTTGCCACTGCACTGCGGCAATCATCAAACGACATATGAAACGTTGTTTGCCTGTTCTTTGGCCCTTTTGGAGTCATCCTAGCTTGAAAAGTTTGAAATTGATAGCTCGAGCTTCGCTATGGAATGGCTGAAAGCGGTGGTAGCTGCGAAACTCTCTAAATCAGGCCTGGAAAAAAGCTCATTTCTAGCATATTTTGACCTATTTTGCTGCGTAAATCGGTTCATTTGAGTATCCCGAGGCCGATAAACATTTTATACACTTTTTGCAGAAATTTGAAATTTTTAATATTTTGACTGGTCCTGGAGGTGATCATTACCCCGCACATGCCATCTGACTCCGAAATCCAGAAATAAAACTTTTTCAATGCTTGCCTATGTAGTTTGAGCTGCTCTTTCCGAATATGCAAGAAATTTTTAGATTGGATTTATTCTAAAGCTGATAATGCAAAAAATACGGTAAAATACGGTATTTGTCCCACAATTTTCGGTTTTGACGGTATGTTCCGAAATGTGTTGGTTGCGAAACTTCATAAATTCAGAAATGGTAATCTGACATTCATTATCCTGTTTCTAGATTAGTTGAATCGCATTCGATCTCCAAGTGGGACTGCTGCGTCACTGAAACAGCAAAGATGAAGAGAGAAACAGGGCTCAATATTCACAAAGTACATCATTATCATAAATAAAAACAAAATCTCCTAAATACCTGTCTCCCTCATTCATGTACCGTATCTTCGCCTCGAACAGTTGTTCCATTCCCCTCCACATCGCCTTTTGCCTTCTCGCCACTTCGAGATCCGACTGAATTATCATGATCGCTGATGAGAAATCAAACTACAACCGAGCAGCATAGCAATCAAACAACGATAGCTCAAGTAATTCAAACCTGTTTGCCTCCATTGCCCTCCAGACTATCGTACTCTTCTTGAGCTTGCTTTATCGCTTCCTGAATATATGAATATGTAAACATCTCTAACACCCTGGCTTATAGCGGTAAAGAAATACCTCTCCTCCTATTTAGATTACCAGCTCACCTCTAACTCTTGAACGATGGGTTTAGCTTCTCCTCTTCGTTCTCTATCCAGTCTCTGTTTCTGCTCTCGTGCCTTGATTAACTGCAATAATTATCATTAAATAATCTTAAAAGTCCAAATAATCCTTTCAATCCTCACCCGTTCCTTTGCATTCTTCGCCTTCTCTTCAGTCTTGACCTTGCGATTCTCGAGCTCCTCCACCTCCTGACAATGGCTTATGTTTCATTGTCAGATTGGACATCGGTCGCATTTCAGTTCGCGATTCTCCCCCTACCGTAACCCTGGTAGTTCTCGAACCTCCTTAATTGCCGCAAAGCCGCTCTCAAGGGCTGCCTTCCTCCTCTCGTAATCCCTCTTCGTCTCGCGGAGATTGTCCATTATTTCCTGTAAGTAAGCGAGGGATGAGAACATTCGAGGGAAACTGAGAGGGAGGGGAATGAGAGGTTGTCTGTCGAACAAGGCTCTTAAAAGACAGTTTAAAATATTTAGAAATCGACCACGGGAATTTGACATAGTGTCTATTCCAAATGTAATAACTAGTATTTTTCAAAGACTGAGCAAAAGCCCAGCGCTAGTCTCAAGCTAGTGGATGGTTTTAGAATTCCTAGAAGGATTAGGTGCTGTGCGTGCAAGGTCAAAGGCACATGTTGGCCTGGGAGAATTAAACTGGCGGTAAATAGCTAAGCTGCGAACTGCATCTGCAAAGGGGTAAATAGACTCAAGATTCAAGAAAACACTATTCATACCAAGGATAAGCTACCAAACATCAAAGACCAAAGACCAAAGATCATACGTTGAATTCGTCGGTGCGCTCTGAATGGTGCCGTCGTAGAGGGACGAGTTCGTCGCTCTTCGCGGCGAGACGCATCGACAGTTCCTGAATGTCAAGGGCGGGAAATTCAAAAGATTCAAAAACAAGCTGACCTTGACCATATTCCGTAGTTCCTCCACATCGTCTGTACGGGGAGCCGCGGTCTTTGGACGTTGGTTCATTACCGGGACCTGGAATGGATATCGGGCTTACATATCTCGTATATTTCCAGCGTGAAAAATCTCACCTCGATATTGATATCCGTAACATCGCCGCCCATGTCTTCCTGCAAAGACATCAATAAATACTATAATTACCCAGCTATTTGGAATATCTCGGTATTGGAAAGCCCACTCACAATCTTTCCCTTGAGATCGTTCCATCGTTCCGAAAGAATGTGCGTTGTCCTTGCCAGTACCTTGCAAATGAGATTATCTATTTATCTGTGTGTTTTTTTCGAAAATAATTCACATTACAATAATCTATGAAATAAGGAAAGCTTACATTATTCTCGGTGGATATGGCGTCCAACTCCCTCCTCTTCTTCTTGTACTCATTCGTTTTGACCCGCATCTTGTTGACGTAATTACGGAACTGAAGAGATCAAAGATCAAAGATCAAAGACCAAAGAACGATCAAAGCTCAACCTGAACCGAGGTGACGACCTCCTCCCCGCCCGACCTCTCTCGCAGTTCTCGCTTCTTCTCCGCTATTTGAGATTCGATGTGTTCCAGCTCCTGTCTACAATTAAGATGTGGCATAGGTAAATAAGGGAAGAACAGCGTCAAAAATAGCTATGGAAAAAGTAAATACTCAAAGGAATATTTTATTCCTGGAACATTTAGAATTTGGTTCCCCGTCAATCATTTATCCAATTCCCCGCAATTGATCAACCCACCTCGCATCCTGCAATCGCTGGGCCGTGGCTGCCTTTTTCCGTTCGACCGTCGCCGTCTGATGACGGTAGATCGAGAAGTTCTCGTCGTGACCCTCAACTTGATCTTTGATCTCTGATCTTTGATGTTTACTATCCACCAACCTCTTCCTTCCGTTCGCGTTCCTCGACCATCCGACGGATGGACTCGTTCTTTGCGTCAATCTGGAATAGTAAGAGATCAAACTACAAAGATCAAAGATCAAAGACCAACCTCATCTTGAAGTCTCTTGATGGTGCTTTCGTCAATCGCCGGTCCCTGCACCACTCTATTCAGCTCGGCGATGATCGGTCTCTTCTGCTCAATGTCATGCAGGAGTTTCTCATCGGCCAGATAGCTGTTTGTCTGTATTTCCGCCTGCAAGGATCAAAAAGTTATATCAACTCATCAGCGCGAAAGAGAGTTGCTAATTGTAAGTAGGTAAGGGCGATTGCGCAACCTCGCGATCTAGTCTAAAGTGCGAACAGGAGACGGGGCATCCAGAAGCAGCGTGGCGCAGTGGAAGCGTGCTGGGCCCATAACCCAGAGGTCGGTGGATCGAAACCACTCGCTGCTAGCTTTTTTGCACGCCTTTCCCTCTCCCACTACTCTTCAGAAAGCACCTCATTTTATCCGTTTTCAATGAAATATCTGAAAACATACAACTTTGAAAAGTGAATACACTGTACATTCAATACGTACAGTAAATGCGCAAATTATTTTCACATAACGTGCTTATGAATAGTAAATGGCTGTAAAGTAATTAATAAAGTAATTGTTCAAATGAACCTCTAGCTTCTGTATCATCTCAGTGGGATCGATTCGTTCAGCCGCATGTCTCAACTCCTCCAGCATGCCCTCCAATCTCTTGATCTTCTTCTCGGCTTTGATCATCTGCAAATAGGCAAATGCGTTTCAAGACTGAAACAAACAGTAATTAGTAATGATTCTGAAAATAGAAAAAAAGGCAATAATAGATGTTATAATTGCATTTCATATCACTGACCCACGGTCGCATATCGTTCTTGATTGTCTCCGTGACGTGTGCGTGTCTTTCCATTTCCGTTCTACGCATCTCTGCGTACTCGAGATATCTGATAGTAGGGTTTAAAAACCAAGCCTTTTAATCGCATTATGAGACCGAGAGAGTGATGAGGAGCATGAAAGAATGAAGGGAATCGGACGATAAATACGCTAATCGCGCTTGCTTTTCAAACCCTATCTGACAGAATGGTAATGACAATGACATAGGTGCTGACAATGTCAGTATGATTGTCATGAATTGACAAAAACTTGTGTCAATATCTCACCTGTCAATATGGGGAATGTTCTTGACCTTCGCGTCGATTCTCTCGATCCGCCGAGTGATCTGCTCCTTTTCTGCGTCCATGGCCTGTAGAGATCAAAGATCATTGACATGAGATCAAAGATCATTGACATGAGATAAAAGATCATTGACATGAGATCAAAGATCATTGACATGAGATCAAAGATCATTGACATGAGATCAAAGATCATTGACATGAGATCAAAGATCATTGACATGAGATCAAAGATCATTGACATGTGATCAAAGATCAATTCTACCTTGAGATCAGCCTTGATGCCCTCGACATGTTCAGTCTCGCCTGACAGCTCCATCGCCCTTGAATGCACTTCCTGAAGGGTACTGTAGTGAGCTTAAAATTTTAAATTCCCGCCTTGAACTGTTCCATAAGCTGCGCCACTTCCTCTTGCATTACGTGCAGATCCGAGTCCTGAATAAATAATTATTTAATTACACTGAGCGAAATTACCCCAGCTTTACGCCTTATGGGGTAAAGTTTACACCGACTGGCTGGGGTAAATTTGAAATTACCCCAGATGGCTGGTGTAATTTCAAATTTACCCCAGCCAGTAAAATTTACCCCACAAGGCGTAAAGCTGGGGTAATTTCGCTCAGTGTACCTTCACTACCTCTTGTTTTCAACAATAGGTAGTACAATAGGTAGACATAATGTGCTACCTATCTATAGCCTAGACCATGTTTGATATACCTGTATCTGTGGTGGGATGTCGACTTTGACCAGGAACTTGGCCAGATAAGCCCTCTGCTTGAGTTGGTCGACGTTCTCGAAGAGATAGTTGAGTACGGGGTAGACAGAGGCCTTCGCTCCCTCTGCTATCCCAGCTCGCCACTCCTCACTGCAAAGGAGTACAGTTGACATGCTTCATTTACTTTGTTGTTCTTTTTCCAGACAATTTCGACAATTGTCACTGGCTTCGAAACATAACTTGGAAGGGAAGCCCACTAGCTGCTTCTCATAGTACAGTCTGTTTGCAAGAACGACTCGTAATAACCGCTCGATCGTGCAAACTGACAGCTGCTCGATGTCTGCGGGTGGTTTGAACTTGAGAATCTTGAGGTGGTTGAGAATGCGGAAGGCAGTCTGGTCCGCTGCCTCATTACGCACATCGATACGCTCCGTTTCGTTGATCCAACTTAATTATTTATCTTTATGCTGTAATTTATCATCGTTCAGATAGATACAGTAGCCTCAATTTCAGGCAGCTGCAGGCAGCCCTACAGTACCCCCCCCCGTACCATAGCACATCACTCAGAGTCTGTAGGAGTCGTTCATTGGAGAAGTTGTCGAAGGAGATGAGGTTGATGTTGTAGTTGAAGGGGTCATCGTTCAGGGAATCCACTATACGACGGATCACCTCAGCGGACATCTAGAAAAGGGGTGAAATCACGATGATGCAGCCTTTCCTATGCAATTATTTAGCGGTTTAGTAAAAAATTGCATTCTAGGAAGGAATTACACCATTATTAAACAGAAAATATCTGCTCTACCATGCAAAACAAGTAAAGTGTTTAGCGTACGCAGTTACCATAGTAACAATAAAATATTCCGGGGATACAACATTGCTCGGTCTAGTGAGAAGTGGTGTACTTTGTGCTATCCTCGGAACAAAATATTCGAAATTCCATTTTTACTTTACCGCGTTCTCTCTTTGTTTGTTTTCACCGCCCCCTTTGCAGTTTTGCTTCATTAGTTGCACGATTAACACTCGCAATTACCAGGTAGTCGTCATGCCCTCAACTTGTCTGCATTTTTGTTATCTCACAAGACTTATTTTTATTTGTTTCTTTTAACTTCTCATGAAGCTTTGGAAAAGTTCCACAGCATGTTTACTACCAATGTTGGCCGCAACTCTGACTTTGCTCTTAATCTCATTTCGTATTCCCTTCGCAGTCTGGCTTCATGCCAAGTTCATCCCTCTGCAAAATGTCATTATGCCAACAAATAGGGCCATATTCATAGATAGAGACCATCGAATGAGTCTTGCTAGAGGATTCTTAGAGTGTTTCATGGGCTTGAAAGATTACAATATTTCCACCGCGAACTTGCATTACATCATAACAACAGGGATGTCTCTTAAAAAAGTTCAGAGTTCATGCCGACTTGTAAATTCACACTTGTCCTGTGTCCCCTCTCATCCCGTTCTCATTCTGCCTCTTTCGTTACTAGATTATGTCTGCACAACCCTCAGCATAAAGAAGCCTAAGGCACATAGAGGGTAGAGGAGGAGGGATACTAGGCAATCTCCCTAAAGAAGGCATAGGAATAGGAAAAGAAGAAGGAGGAGGAGCAAATTTACAGCTTCTCTCCAGTGAGAGACTGCGAGTGTCGGGGGTCCTGCAATTGTTTAGTTAGTAGTCTAACACCCCCGTCTAAGCCACCAATCTTTCCCCCTTCCTTGCCCCCTTTCCCTACCAAGTCATCACTCCCCTCTCCCCTAATTCATGGGGAAACTACGGCGTTTTGCATCCCGCGATCCCTGTTACCGAATACAAAAGTACGTTAAGCAACGAATATACTACTAGTTTGGCTTTCAATTTAGTAAATTATTTTGTTTATGATTATTATAGCCAGAGGCATTACGGTATTTCAGAGAGATAGAGCAAGCGCTTTCTCTGGCAACTGACCTCCTCGAGGATCTGAGTCTGGGAGTTCGGAAGAGGGAAGAGGTGGCGGATGAGATCGATACCGTAATCCGGATCGTGCTTCGGGACCTGGACGTGTTTGAACGGGTCCTGGAAGGAACGAAGACGACTGGGAGGTTACTGTAGCGACTGAGATTGTGGATAGCTTGTATAGGGACGCAGCTAATTCGATTATACGTAGGATCGCTGTTGATAATTCCTCTCGAGCACAGAAGTATCTTCTCTAGTCGTTGCTTGAGTGTAGACTATAGGCTGTCTTCTGCAATGTGAACGTCGTCTTTCATTCTATGCAAACTAAATAGCCCTCTCTATCCCCCCTCTTTCTCCTGTTTCTTCCGTGTTGTTGTGTAATGGTGCGTGCTCAATCTCTCCCTCTCAGATTTCAAACAACATTCTGGCGGCAATTATTCAGCTTTCGTAGTTTCCCGCCGGTGAATTCACGAATTGCAGTTTCCATTTGACGGACGAGGAACGATTGATCAGGGAAGAGTTTGCGGTTTCGGCGAGGGAATTCACTGAGGAAGTGAGGGGACACGTGGGTGGAGAAGTACAGCATTGGAAGGTGGGCTAACAATTTTGTAAGGTTATATTGTGGGCATTTCGCATTGTATTTTGAATTTTAAGACAAGCACTTTGATTGGGGGAGTTATTCAAGCAGCTCCTATAAAAGCCTGCTATTTTAACGCTCGTTCGATTATTGAATAGTCTTAAAATAATAATATAGCATCGTGTAAAAGAGAAGTGTATTCTCAGGACTCGGACTCGAGAATGTCGGGTAGCTTTCGGTACTCGCGCCTTGACCAGGAGGATGTGGAACGGGGGGAATCCTCGTCCAATGCTACCGTATCCGATATGCTCCTCAAACAGGATGTACGGTATTCCTACGTGCAGAGTAATAAGCAAATGAGCAATGTGATACGTACGCTTTTGATAAATTCCTGTCATGTTTTTCGTACCAGTCTTTAGTAGGAACGTGCCTAAAAAGAGTAGTTTCTCTGATTGCTATGGTTGTTCGAAATCGTTTGATTCAGCGCATAATGCGACAGCAAGACGATGAGTTGGAGTTGGTCGGACAGTCGATGGGAACGTTGAAGAACATGTCACATCGGATAGGACAGGAGTTGGAACAACAATCTATGTGAGGAGGGGAGGGTAATCATAAGGAGTGTGAATAAACATGCAACCTAGAGAGCCTGCTAACGTCATTGAGATTTTCTGAAACAGGGGACAAATACTCTTATTTGGAACTCATTTCGCGGGGTTGGTAGTTTGCCAGTTGCGGTAGGGTAGCCATGCAAATGGGGAGTTTAGAAATGCGGTGGGGTGATTGTTCACTGCCTTGTGGGTCATTAGCAGCAAAAGTCGATTTGCGGCGGGAGGGCCGCACCCCGAACAATGTAATCAAATAAATGCATTATTTTTCCCCTGGAATCGCTAATCATGCCTAAATAACGAGTAAATACGTGCTAGGTCGGGCGGAAATGTGGTGAATGGCACCACTGATTGCGTGTTTATTGTAGCAGTAGTTCCCTGAAAGGTTATCAGTGCAAACGTCGGAAAGGATTTCAATGGAGTTGGCGTGATTTGAAAAGAGTATTAGGGAAATTCTCATTGTGTTGTTACAGTATGCTGGATGAACTGGGAGAAGACATGGAACGAGTGGACTCGAAGTTGGACAGCACCATGAAGAAGATTGCCAAGCTGACCAAGTTGGAAGACGGTGGGTTACTGTAGGTGGTACTGTCGAGGATCACTGTAGCGGTTGGGGGTATATTAACAATGTGCGCCAAGAATAGGACATTATTAGGGGTTTATAAGCGTCTTGGGGCACTCCTGGCTACTGTAGGTTGCTGTAACGATGTGAGAAACAACGGATACTTTAAATATTTGAAGAAAGTAATGTTGCTGCTCTGAGTTATCTCCCAAAATATTATGTAAAGGTACTCGAATACTCGTCGATTGACAGTTTAAGAGAAAAAAGTGTCATGGGTCAGGTGTAGAGCTTCTCGTAGGAAGAAGAAGCTATTCATGAACATGAGCGCTATCCAATGAATAGTAGAGAGAAGAGTGTTGTGGCTAGGGGGGTCGGTAACTATGAAGAAGAAGGTAGAGGAGGGGGAAGAGGTGGAGGACTCAGGGAAGAGGTATTAGTTAGGGACAGGAGAAATGAAGGATGGATGTTGTGTAGAGCTTCTAGCTACTAATTTTTCATTATGTACTTTGTACATAGTGTAAACTTTTTCACGCGTGTATCAGTTTAATGTTTGCAAAATAAGATGGGCCCGTTATTTAGTGAATCCGCGGTTAACCCTATGGTTTGCTACCTTGCAGAGAACCAACAGTGCAAGGCCATCATCATCCTCTCAATCGTCCTCTTTTTCCTCGTTTTCCTCCTAATCGTTCTTTGATCAATCAGAGCTTATAGGCTAAAGTCGGTGAGAGAAGAGCAGAGTTTATATTTATTCTACCCACTTATATATACGCGACTCCTACGTGTCCTGTGTTTATGTTCATAGCTACACTTATTAGCCTGGGAAAGCCGATCTAGCAGGAAACCTTTGCTTCCGCTATTTTAGAATGGTTGGGAAAGCGCACTAAAGATAGCGAATGGTTCGCATTTTGTGTTACAAGCAGCATATAGACAGATCATCTTGCTGATTGGATCATTAGCTTCACTAACCATCGTTTGTACGATTATATGAATGTTGCTTTCGCTCGTTGTCTAAGACTTTGTCCATGTCCTGTCTTGGTACTAACATATCGGAGGTTCTTGTAAGGCGAAATGGGTAGACGGGAAACAATCAAGTTGACAGTGTTTTTTCGACTGTTCACCGTCTCCTCTTGATACTATGGTAGTAGTAACGCATCTTGCATTGTCCATTCCCCTCCACAATTCCGTGGATCGCTTGTCTCGCCATTGGCAAACTAATCAATTTCTTGCATCTGGTGCATGCATGGTTCTCCCTTCGTGTAGAATGCGAACGGAAGGAATAATTGTATAGCTATTTGAGTCGTATTCAGAGTGAAGGGGGTAAATAAATAGATGCGCGGTCGTCGCCGGCAACGTGAATACGCTTGGATAGTGCACGCGGGGGTCGTAAAACCCGGCAACCCATTGCCTTATCAGTATCCCCGTCTACGATCTGTATTATTTCACCCCCCCCCCCCTTCCCCTCCCCCTCCTTTTCTCAACGGATCGCGACCGATTTCTCATTCTCCTCCGTCATTTCACAACTTGTCTCTCTGTCTATTCCCGAGCATCAAGTAGCGAAACCAGTTTCTCGCTTTTTTGACTTACTGTGATATCGCTTTTCTCAATGAGTTTATCGTTTCTCAAAAGTTCCAACCGTACTGCTCAACCGTAGTCCCATGCGCGGATGGTGGGCGGTCGCCCTGTTGGCGGTATACGGTAGTGGATACGGTAGTCGAGGAGAGGAGGTGGCCGTCGATCCGAAGGGATATGTCGTCTACTGTCCGTGTATGGGTGAGTTTGCCTCTATTTTATTTAAGAAAATACTTGGTATTTAAACGAAGAATAGAGACTTTCACTTTGAAATGAGTCTCCAATAAGGGTAATTGCAGGCCGATTCGGCAACCAGATGGAACAGCACCTGGGGGCCTTCCAGTTCGCGCATCTCCTGAAGAGAACTCTCGTTCTGCCCCCCATTGTCGTTCATCCCCCGAGGGAAACCAGAGCGGTGGGTGCCATTTAGAGAGGGTTAGCGAGTCTTTTACGGCGATTGGCCATACATGGACTAGTGCTGTCCTCAAATTTCTGCAGTCACCTTCACATAATTATAGAGAATCAAAAGCAGCCATCCTAACGTCCGCGCCCATGTATGTCATTGGCATATTTGCACAGGCAGTAGATGAGTCTGTACTAGAGAGCTGAACACAGAATCCGTAGCTAAAATTGTGAGAAGATTATGAAAGTATGTTTTGCAGAAAATGCTGCCCTTTGAGGACGTCTTCCAGTTGGGACCCATCAAGGCCGCCTTTAAGGTTATTTCAAAATTCATTTTAGCGGGAAACGGGAATTATTTGAATTGGATGACGTGCAGGTGATCACGATGACCGAGTTCCAACGGGACGTCATGCCCGTGGTCTGGCCGAAGGACAAACGAATTGGTGAGTGATCTTTGATCTCTGCCTGTAAGTTTGATCTTTGATCTCTATGGTCAAGCAGTTATAGTGATCTTTGATCTCTCAGCTTTCTGCTGGAGTCCGCGGAAGGCGTTCGATAAAAATGCGAAGGACACGGATGAGGTTTCGTGCAATGCGAAGGACGGCAACCCATTCGGACCCTTCTGGGATCATGTAGGAGTGGACTTTGTGGTCAGTTCCTGTCTTATTATCGCAGTTATTTGTTCTGAAATGTCTTATTATGCTGTGCATATTGTTCTTATTCAGGGAAGCGAGTTTTTCGGTTCGAAAACGGGAGGATACGAACTGGGCAATCCGGTGGATAGACAGAAGTGGAACGAGAGGTACAGTAAACAGTCAGGATTAGTCACATTAGCTATCGTCGTAGTCAGGGGATAAATACTCATATTTGAAACTCATTTTGCGGTGGAGGTAATTTACCAGTTGCTTACCAGGGCAGCCATATAAATCGAGAATTTAGAAATGCGGTGGTGGTGATTTTTCACTACGGTATGGGTAATTATGTAGCAAAAGGCAGCTTGCGGGCGGGAGGAGTCCCACCCCGAAAAATATAATCAAATACAGTGTTTTCCCCCTGATCGTAGTATGTATATCCGGCTGTGATTCATACCACACCTTGGGGGTGACAGAATGGGTGTGAAAGTGCACAAACAGTGCACCACTCAGGCAAAATAGTGAAGATCATGCATATTTGCCCTATCACACCCATTTTGCCATCCCTACCATACTCCCTACATCTGCTATATCTTCTCCTTCCCTTCAGTTTCCCCTCCTCTTCCTTCCCCGTTCTCGCGTTTACCGGTGCTCCAGGCTCCTTTCCCTCCCGAGTGAGGCATTGGCCCCTCCAGAAACACTTTCGGTATCATTCTTGCCAATTTGTTTATTTTGTGGCAAATCCACATTTAACTAATTGTAAGTAGTAATAGCGTAAATATATTTAGGATACATTCAATTTAGTATGATGAACTTGGAAAATGTGTAATCGATCTGGCTGTGCAGGTACACAACGCGAATAACGTCGAAAGCGAAGAAGTTTATCGAGGAGAAACTTCGGAAACCCTTTGTGGGGATACATCTGAGGAACGATAGGGATTGGGTGAGTGGAAAGCGGATTGGAGAAGGGAAATAGCGGTAGCCATGACATTTGAAGAAATGGTAGATAAACGCTTTCCATGAATATCTGATAACGGTTTGTGAACTAAATATAAATAGAAAGATACTAGCTCTCCGATTTCTCCAACCCTACCGTAATCCTCCGCTTTCCCTGCAGGACCGAGTCTGCGACCACGTCGACCCTAAACGTCATTTGTTCGCCTCTGCCCAATGCCTGGGGGAGATCATAAGTGACGTGCCGTTGACCAAGGAGATCTGTGAGCCGAGTAGGGATACGATACTCGAACAGGTACGGTAGGCGACGGGGAGTATCGCGAACTGAACTGGGAGATGAAGGTGTAGAGCAGTGTAGTAGGAGTATCGAATGCAAGATAGATTTGCATAAGTTGTGGTTATTGTTCATGTATCTTATTATCCAATTCGCAGCTGCGTGAAGTGGTCGGTTCGACTGGCGCAAAGTCAGTATTCGTCTCTTCTGATCGGGAACACATGATTGATGAGATCAACGAGGCACTCTCTGCTTATGATGTCAGTTTTATGTCAAATTGGCTGCCTTCTTGTTAATGATGATTATTGAGCTATGCGTAAGATAGGAGATAACAGCTAACAAATGTAAGGGTACGGTGGCCGGTCCCGCAACGATTATCGATCGATTGCAGGTCGAGGCCTTCAAGCTGGATGATAACGACCCTTTCGTGTCGTTGGCCGTTCTCGAACTCGCAGGTAAGACCGTCCCTACTCCTCAATCACATAATTGTCGTTTGAATTGCGTGCGAAAATTCAAATTCGTTGCAGATGCGTTTATCGGTAATTGCGTGTCCACTTTCTCCTCTACCGTATCCCGATCGAGACAGTACAAATGGAGTCAGCCGCGACCCAATCACTTCTGGGGTTACCGTAAGCCATCGGCACGGCCCAAGATTGAACTGTAGACTATCGCGAACTGACTATGACGAAATACCGTAGCTATCGAAAGCTGACGTTAATTTAGTAGCCATCGTGTGCATAGGTATGGAATGATTTGCAAACATTCTTACTGCTTGTGTGATTATAGACTAGAATGTTGTTTTTTCTTGTTATGTACATTTTTCAATCTTCTTTCCCGTACTTTGGTTGTTCACGCTAACATAAGCAAAAGATCTGACTGTGATAGTGCCTAGGAGCTTCTAATCGAGTATACAGCCACTTTAATCCATTGTGAATGGTCTCCCACCCCGATTTGTTGCAATACTGTAGACGAGTGATAAAGTGGTAATAATGAATAAAGTTATCACGTGAGTTACCGTGTTCCTGGTTGAGGTTTATTGGCCATAACGAATACATACTGAGAGTTTTTCCAAGTTTCGAAGCCTTTTGAGCGCGAGTTTTGACGTAGCACTGTATCCATTCCGTGTGATACAATCAGCCGAAAGACTTGTTTAGAGAATGGTGAAGGAAGACAGTGCGATCGAGGCGATTCTGTCCAAGTTTTCGGGAATATTCGTCGACATCAAGGGGTACCCGAAGGTACTTTTTACGTGCTATTGTATTCTCTTCGATCCAAGCATAGACAAGCCTTTGTAAACTGAGAAGAACGCTACATGCTTTATGCTTTCATTTTTAATTTTGCACACTTTCTTTCCGTGTATTCGACACAATCTGTACATAACTTTATATTCCACTATAGCCATTGAATATTTTGGTTTCCGTCTGAATGAAAGCATTAAACGTAGTGTATTGATGTCCAGGTGCACTGTTCCCTCACCGGACACGAGCTGCCCAAACGAGAGAGCGAACTCTCTGCGTACACTAAGACGAAGAAGTTCCTGGCGGCATGGGAAGTGGAGAAGATCAAGAGGGAACACCCGCAAGTATTCGAGGACATTGGGTATTTTATTCATTTATCCACCATGTGTCGTTTATCTGACAATGAGGACTATTATGAGGAGTACTGTAGTTGCTTTGTATGAAACGTTTAATGTAGTTTGGTGCATGGAGATGGGGTTATTGACTAGTCGTACTTTCAGCGAGAAGGGCATGCTGGGCTGCCGCATTACGAAGCGGATAGTGGCCGCGGACGCGGACGACATGCGGAGACACCTGGGAGGGAAGCGGTTCCGGAGAGCGGTCAAGCGGAGGGAGGAGAGGAGTGAGTGGTCATTCGAGATGCTACGAGATCTGGGAGCTATATCCCTTCTCAATCCTGCGTATGTAAATTCGACAATTTGGCTTACTCTGACTAGGCCAGGGTTGGATTCTCTGAAGAGAATATCCTGACGGGCTCCTCGCCGAGATATTTTCCGCTGCGTTTATAGCACGGCTGTTCATTTTTCTGCCCGTGAGAGAGGCACGAATTATCGGTCCATAGAGTCCTCGTATAGGCATGTACGAAAGACCGGAAAGACAATAGTGAAAAACGCTGAGATTGCAGCCTCTCGCGAGCTAAGTTTGGATGAAAATAAAATGTGTGTAGATTCCACTTCGCTGTTCTCAAAGTTTCTTGTGAAAGCGACTTGACCGTTTTACGAGCGTTTTCGGATTGGAGGGAAAGACGGGAATGAGATTGTAACGACCGCCCAGGGAGGGGCAACCGCTTAACGGGAACTGCATTTGCAGCATTTCCAGAGTTGGTTAGTTCCGGCAATAGTGAGAGGGGAGTACTGTAGGCGCTCTACAATCTAGGAAAGTTAGCTATGAAAAATGTTTCAGTTTTCCTTATCTCTGTATATCTGCACTAACAAGGTTAGCGTGTGGAGTTTTTGAAAAAAGGGGAGAAGCTACGATTTGTGAGGTCTTCGAAATGCTGTAGAATGACAAGACCGAGGGGAGGGGCTTAACTCCTTCTTTAATCTGCAATCCCCCACATGCTTCATCAGCATTTGCTGCTTTCCCTGATGCTTAGAGCCCCTTCCGGCATAGACGTGCTACTCGTTCAATGCGTGTAGCAACCGCTTTTTCCTTCATTTCGTTATTCAATTAAGAGGGGAACTTATGTAGAAAGGACAATAATCTTTTGAGTTTTAGTCTCGTGTTTTGAACTATCTAAGAGAAGCTTCCACTAATTATTCTTGAAGGTTGTTCATGGAAGCCTTTTTAGATGAAAGTCTATTTTAAACGTGGTGTTGGCGGGAATGAATAATGGCAGGCAATAATTATGACTAGCGCTCTCTCATTAACCGCAGCACGTGGGTGAACATTCGAAGAGACCGCTGCTATTTTATGCTTTTCATGCACGCTCGTATAATTTGTGAAAATCAAGACCTCTGGATACTGTAAGTTTAGCATTCACGTTGCTTTTTCCATTGCTTATGACTACATAAGCAATGTAGTCATAAGCAATGGAAAAACGTCTGCTCTTCGTCACGTCAAAACGTCACGTCTGCTCTTCGTTAAACATTTTTTCGGTGCACAAGTCGCATTTGCACTGGAGTGGTACGAATCTATCATGTATGGGAATATATAGGATAGGGGGAGGACTCTTAAGAGGGTGAGGGGAGAGGGAGGGATAGAGAGGGCGGAGGAGGAGAGAGAAAGAGGAGTGAGGGAGGGAGAAGTCGCGTTAGACTCTGAACATGAAATGTAAGTCGAGAGAGAAGAGAGAGGAGAGGAGAGGACCGTGAGAGTCTGGCCTATGCTACAAAATGCTTGGGGCTCGGGATATTTGTAGAAATGCTAAGGTTTCTGCTTATCCATATGACTACGGTGGCTTCAGAATGTCTCGGTCTTTCAAAAGTTCAGTGAAATCACGCACCACTTTGTTCCGATAATAATCAACTTGATATCGCTGCGTAAATCTGACATTCTTGATAGTATTACCCTTTTTTATTTTATTTTTTTCTCTACTCTGATTGTTTTTCCACTCTTATCAGCGGCAGCGTGCGGTTTTGCAGAGGAAGAATGGAAAAGGGCGCGGAATAAGGGGGAGGGGGGAAGGGAAGATGGGGAATGAGGGCTTGACAAGTGCATTGCACAAGCTTTTATCTTGGTGTAGTAGCTAAATATTATATAATCTTTCTGCACTTTTTAGTGTTCAACCTCTAATTGTGCTATATTCATAATGTGCCCTTCTATCAAACCTCAACCTCTCGTTCGCATTCACTGCCCTTGTTTCTCTCCTCAATCACTGCTCTTCTCCCTCTTGTACTCCTCTATCCTCCCTCTCCTCCTCTTCATTCTTCCCTCCCCCTTTCCCTTCTTCCGTCTAGTATCTTATTACCCGTCCCCCCCCCAACAGCTCGAAAGCGTTCGCTGGCAGAACACCATTAGTAGTTGTCGGCATAAGAGGGGGAGAGAGAGAGAGAGAGAGACTAGAGTGTAGTCTGTAGTCTGGTCAAGGCAAGGAAGGGTACGGTAGCTCCTCCGACTTTTTCTCCTGGCTTTACCTTACCATACCTCTCCCTTGAGGTTGATAATAGCTTTGTAGGACCCGAATACGAAATCGCAGTATTATGAAAGATGCTCTAATATGCTTGGGTAGTTGTTCATAAGTGCAAGTGTGTTGTATCTGAAACACTTATTTCTCGCCTCTCGCTGAAGCTACCCTCTTCCACCCCATCCATCCTTCGCCTCTTTGGCCGTTCTCCATGTGAGTTCATTAGCCTCCGCTCTTTCTCTCCATTTCTCTCTTTTGGTCCTTCTCCTTTGCTTTCTGAAACATTGTTAGTGCTGTTCTTCCGTTCTCTCTTTTCGGGTGTTCATTTCCTTCACGTTGTCGGACATTCGGAAGCCCACTCGGGTGGGGGGGGGAGGGGGGCAACGCAGAAGAACAGAGCAAACAGTGTGTTGGGCTCATTGTCAGCTTGTATTACTGTAGCCGCAGAGAGCTTAGAGTAAGCCATACATGGGCACGGGCCCGACGGTCGGGTGGTAGGCACCTCATTTGGTCAGAAACATAACTTGGTAGGCACGACATTATACACGATATCTAATTGGTAGGCTATCAACGACCCACGTTTACACATTGGTAAGCCCCAGTGCAGCATAATTGACTGTAAAGCTGTCCATGTATGGAGTAAGCATAAGACGGCGGGTCGGAGAACACGTTGTCTTCTTGCTACACAATGGTCGTTGTTCATGCTCGTTTACAATTAGTGCATATTCAATCTGCTCCCCCCCTCCACACTCTACATAAGCACGTTAAGATGTAGCAAGTATACCCCTTTCAATTAGAGCACTACGTCGCGAATACTGCATTAACATTGTAAAGAGTGACTGGCATGATTTTCGCTTGGAACGTCTTTTTGCCTTACTGTATTAAAGAAATAAGAGGAATAATGCTAGTTTGCGTAATCCCCTGCCCGGTTCTCTTCATTCGTCTTTTCGTCGAGCATTGCTCTCTTCTGCTCCTTCCCAATCTACTAGACCGTATGCTTGTTATATGTAGTTGTTCTTTCTCCACTCCTTTATTATTCTACTTCAAATTTATGGGTAGTTTAGCCCGGAAAGTGTAGCTCGTTAGCGTAAGATGTTTACACTTCGCTTATGAAATGGGAAAAGCGGCGGCAATTAGGTGGAGACATCTCAGAGACTGATGGGATACTTACAATTAGATACTTAGCCGGTTATCGAGGGGTGAAAGTGGGCGATGAACCTTAGTCGTGACGAGTGCAAGAGGCCGTCTAGGGTCGGGTTGGTCTAGGAGCATTAATATGGTAGTGGGGGTGAAGGTGTTGTATTGGAGGTGGAAATGCCAGTTCTTTTCTTATCACTAATGACCTATACGAATATCACCTGTGACATAGACCAGACCCTCCAAAAAAAAAACTCTGTGCATCCCTTTACTCTTCTCCTCTCCTTCTGTCCATTATTGCCTATGACAACGCAGTTATCGGTCATTTCATTCATTTGCATTTCATTCGGTCATTTGCCCTTATCTTACTGCTACTAGCCAAGCCTCTCGATGATGATAATAGTCCGCTCCCGTGGTCCTTCACCTCTTTGTTCCATTCCCCCCTCCCCCTCTTCTCTTATCGACATCCCCCTTCCATCTCATCATTCATCTCACATATTTTTGTCGCCTTCTCGAGAGACGCATCCGTCATTTTCGTCTGTCACCTCTCCCGACTTTTCGCGCGCTTTTGCATTTTGAAATTTAGCGCGCCAAATTCAAAATGGCCTTCTGCTGTATGGACGTGCCGGTGATCGATGCGGATAGTGCACCGTTGGCTTCTTTTGGAGAGTTTGAGGAGGAAGAAGAGGGGAGGGGAATGGAGGTGGAGGAGGGGAGCAATACTGGGGGATACACTCCCCTTCCATCCAGAATGATATGGCTAAGTGAGCTTGATCTTTGATCTTTCATGGAAGAGAAGCCTCGATCGGAATAGAATGTATGATGTTGTAGCAAGCTGCTGAAGAGAATCTGGGCTAATTTAGGCATAATGTCACGTAAGAAAGGCTAAAGCCAGAATGGCGGTTAGAGGCACCTCAAATAATGGTATTTTTTGCAGAAAAGCAAGGTCTGGACGAATCGTCTGAGGAAGAAGAAGAAGAACAGGAGGAGGAGGGAGAGGATGAGGAGAGGAGTGGAGATGAGAGGGAAGAAGAGGAGAATGCACAGGAGGAGCCTATGGAGGCAGACGGCTATCCCGGTATGCTCATTGACGGTTCAGATACCATCTTGAACTGGTTTCAGTCTCTCGAGTAGAGCACTCGATTCGGATACTCATGCTTTACCTATGGCTGGTTACTCTGTGATGGGTGAAGCATAACCTTCAATGGTACCCGAATCGAATGCTCTACTGTCCAGGCTAATACGCCTGAATAATTAAGTTTTCTCCTAATAGTACGAAATCGACCGTTACGGGCGGGTACTGTGGAGTAAGGCGGTATGACACTGGTGTAGCTATCAATGTAACCAGTCCCATACCAGATATTGAGCCCAATCACCAAGGGCCCAAACCGCCAGAATAAAAGCATGCATAGTCTACGTTTATCTCACGTGATAATGGTTCGGAATCGGGTAATCTCTCGGAGAGGGACTTGCTCCCTTCATCTCTTGTCCTAGATAAGGAAGGTCCTGAGGTAGTGGGCCATGTTGCCAAAAGCGAAGACAAGGAAGAGAAGGAGAAGGTAGGCGATTGCGAGGGCCGCGGACTGAAAGGAGCAACTGCGGTAGTGGACACGACTATTACCGTGGTCGGGCAGCTTACTGCACACTGTTTGAAGTGCAGCCTAGCTTCCTACATAAAATAGACTGTCTAAGTAGCGAGAACTCATCTCTGTGTGCTCCTCGACAGTCATCTTCAAAGTTCTACAACACCAAGAGTACGGTAGCGACGAAGGGATGCTATAGCTTACATGTCCAAGTGGCGGCTGCTGGGTATCTACCACACGATATTTAGCGGTCTGCAAGGGATCTCCTTCAATTTCCTTCAGTTCCCCACCCATAGTAGTCTGCTGCATAATAGTATTAAATAATAATATAGTACTAAGTAATAGTACTGCGTGATAGTATTAATTCTACGCTACAAATTCCTTTCAATCGCCCGTCAGAGATTAGCAAGCAGATCAGCAAGCTTCATGTTATCGCTGATATCGGTCATTTTGCTGTGCTCTGATCCCCAGGGACCATGGGGATCAAAAGAACTCTCTGCATGCACAATTCCATTGCCCACCTCGGTCATCAACAGAGTTGCATTGACGAAGGGCATGAAACGGCTTTTGCTTCTTCGTCGATCCTTAAAGCAAATGTGGATAAGTCAAGCTAACTTAACGAACCCGATTGATCACAACGTAACGCTAATAAAGGACCTATTGCAATCTCAGTATCGAAGAGTTTGCTCGATTCGAAAGTAAATTGATGGCCAACTAAATAGCTATTATTGACGAAAAAGTTCCGTCAGTAAACTCATTCCTACTTTGTCTGTACTCTCTTCATACCGCTCCGCTCTCTCGTCGGAATTAGGAATAAGACAACCGATGGAACCTTTTTTTTATCAACATTAGATGTACGCACGGCGTACTTTTGTGGCAGACGGATCAGCGTGCATTGTGTCTACGACGTCGTGCATGACTCCCATCAGCCCGCTCAAAACCGGTTGCTGCAAGGGTACGTTCAACGTCGACGATTGGTAAAAAAAGCCTAGATTATTTGCTAAGATTTGCGTACACGGGCCATGTTGTCCTAGAAGTGTTGCAGGCTGCCTTTGATAATTAGGGGAAATCAAAAGCGGTTTACTCTATGATTCGCTCATGGAGGCTCCCATCCTTATAGTCCGATCGGACAATCTCGTCAGTATACTCCATGATTACCCAGTGCCAGTCGTTCGACCCGGGTGTCTCCTTCGTCAGTTGTGTTTGTCTCAAGCGGACCAACGCTTGTCTGACCAAACCCTTAACAGTGTTTGCATTTTCTGTTGGGCTATATAGAACACCTCAATACAGCTCGTCTAGACGCTATATTGAGGTATTTACTGCTCATCTTCAGTGAGGGTAGCTGCTTTCTCCGAAGAGTGACTACCTCATCGGGAAAGTCGGCGTGGTCCTGATAAGGGCAGAGGAGGACCTGAAGAGAATGCAAGGAGCCTTTTCGCTTGGACTGTGACCCCGAGCTGTTCGTAAGCAGCTCGGGCCCTCCACTTACCGATACAGACACCTTCCTTAATTCGGGCGCCTTGTGCTCTATTCCTCTGCGTCCGAAACAAGGGTAAATCTGGGATTCGACCAACGGAGCTTCCTGACAATGAGAGACGGGCATACTTGACACAAGGTGGATCGCTCATCTAGACGCTATATATTCTCGTTTAGTATACTTCTTTAAAAAACTTTTCGATCAAGTGTTGTGGTTTTTTTGCAATCTTTGCAAGGAACGTTGTATGACATATTATGGATTATTGTCTAACCTCATCTTTGAAGTAGAAGGGAGCAAAAGTGAAGCTTGGATCATCTACCTCCATTCCTGTTCTCTGCAAAGCGACATTGTTTGATGTTTTTGTCCTACAGGCAATCAGTGTACTGTAGCATGACACACGGTATTACTGACGCGGTTATGCTTGTCAGGAAACATTTTTTTCAAAGGTGCTGGAACTTGCCAGGTTATGATTGTGAGAGCGCGATTGCTGCTATAGCGTCTGGCGATTCGTCCAAGTCCAAGGGCAACTCACCATGTAGTCGACTAGAGGCGAAAGATCAGTGCCTAAATAGGCGAATGCAAATCCTCCGTGACGTGTGACTCCCAAGACGATCAGACAATTCGACTTAAGATTGGGATACTGTATGTAGTTTGTCTGGGATGCGAAAAGAAGCGTATGTAGTTTGTCTGGGATGCGAAAAGAAGCATCAATTTCGATTACGCGTTACACTTATACGTTTTGAACTGCTTTTTGTTATGAAAACTCATGCAAATAACAAACGTCGCCTACCGTATCGCTCACGTCGGTAAGAAATAGTGCGGTAGAGGCTACAATATTAACTTTTAAATTTGGATGAACCTACCTATTGTTAAGCTTACTACGTACACAGAAAAAAGCTAAGAAAAAATCACAGGGCAAATAAGCAGCATCCCTTTCTAAATGTTTATTATAACTTTCTTGAACATCTCACTTTTCTTGAGGAGTGCATCGTAGAGTGCGCAAATTCTTGCACTTGCTGAAATAGCTTATTCATGAAGATTCGTCAAGATTCTCACCAACTTTCGTGGAAATCGCGAGCAAGAAAAAGAGGAGCAACCGCATGCCAGCGAGATAGAGTGTGGAGTGAGGGGAGTGAAGGGAATCCCTTCAAGGGATTGGAAGAGGAAGACGAGAACGAAGTGGGAACAATTGTAAAATGTAAATTAACGCAAAAAGGATCAGAAAGTGTGAATCAGGACTAAATCTAAAATAAAACCTGGGCATTAAAATTTAAAAAAAATGAAAAAGGCCATTTGTTTTGGAGAAAATATTACATTGTCCCTATTCTTAATGTGTCATTCAGGTCTAGAAAACGGCACCGTTTCTGTTGGCGATGTGGAGAGCTATGATTTTGCGGTTATGGACACGGAACTGGAGGAAAGCAAGGTATGGGGAGTTTGGGTACGGTAGGTGAGAAGAGGGGGTGGGGTACGGTAGAGGAGAAGGGGGGGGATACGGGTATGGGGGGAGGGTTACGGTAGATGATCGGTAATTTTTTTTCTTTTTTTTCTTTTATGGAAAATTGCAGTTATCATATTATCAGTAACTAACTATTGATACAATGTTTTTTTAGAATTCGATGAAACGCAAGAACTCGAAGAATGGCTCGGAACCCGCAAAGAAAAAGCAGAAGAAGGGCAAGTAAGGGTGTATAGTGGTGTACTGTAGCTGATGTGGGTTACGGTAAGCACATCCTTCGTTATCTCTTCTTTAGTCGTCAACCAATCCTCCGTTTATAAAGCCTTCTGGCTACAGTAATTGCTAAAAATTTCCATTTCTAAACTAGACCTTGTTCATCAAATGTTGCCCTGAACGTTGTTATGACTAGCAAACGTTGTGCTAGAGTTCGTACATCTTGCATATTGCTTGCTCTCTAGATCATCACTGTGATTGTCGCCGATGCGGTAGATTGTGCTTCTTCCGCTTTAGAAATATCCCGAAAATATTGGTGTTTTCGTTGTTGTTGTGTTGTGAAGCATAAATAAAAGCAGACTTCTTCTCATCGATGCAGACCGAACAATCGTGAAGATATGGTAATGGTCAATAAATATGCAATGAAAAACGATGGATATAACGGTATTTATGAGATGCCAACCGGGGGAAATAGGGAGCGTGTTCGTAGGAATTGAGATGGTGAATACTAGGGTTTGAAAACCAAGCGCGTATTTATCGCCTGACTCTCTTCATTCTTACATGCTCGTTCTCGCTCTCTCAGTCTGATAATGCAATTAAAAGGTTCGGTTTTCAAACCCTAGTGAATACAGTCAGTCATATCGGAAAAGTTCTGCATTTCACTTCTTTCGAGTCTTTGGAACAACGAGATTTCGCTTGCTAAATACTGTGAAGAACTCGAAAGCAACGAACCGCAGAACTGGAGTAATGGTCATACGGTATAGTCACATTAGGTACAGATAGATAAATATTAAGGTTCGCGATTTGGGTTACTTTATGGTTATGTTCACCGTCAATTAGTAATATTTAGGATAGGGTAAAGCGTAACTATCGCAAGGATCCGAATCGCGAACCCTAATAAGTATATGAAGTGTCACTCTGTCTACAGATAAAGAGCTTCTACTACGTAGAATGGGGGTGCGGGCAAGGCGGCCTTCTTTCACAGGGGGGCATATTTCATGAGATTCCGGAAGCCGGAGAGTGCGTAGCGGACCCGGAATTAGGATTTGACGGTCCGGACGGAGTAGGGCGCATTGCGGGAAGCAACGTGCGCGATGGTTCGACCGGAGGTGCCGCGAGAGCCGTATGCCAGTTCGAAGGCGCAGCCTGGAACTAGGTCGTCGAGGGGGGGGGGGGGTTTGAATTGAAAAAGGCGGGAAATCGGAAGGGGACAGGGGCCACCTGCTGCAATGAGACAGCCGAGAATGACGACGTAGATGGGATTGATGGCTGCGATGAACTCTGAACGGAGTCCATCATTCACTGTCTTCTCTGTACAGTTGTCTACAATTCCCCTCGATTTCATCGCTGCCCGATTCTGTGCCATGATCTGTCTGTACGGTATGATCCATTCCAGAGACTGTATGTGGAGGTAGAACACGTATTGAGTTCGCATCCCGATATCCACGTATCCCCTCTCTTCCGCATTCTTCTTCATTTCCTATTGAATACCTGCCACCCGAAGGTGTCGCCATTCACGAGCTATTCAATGCGAAAAGGATCGACTTCAACCGAGGGAAGAGCTACGCTTCCTTCGCGGACAACTAGCAGATGAATTGGATTCTACGCAGATTTCGAGAGAGTAGAACTGGAGAAAACTTCTTTTCATGGCATTTTAGGCTGCAGCTTACGGCATATTTTACTTGAGATTATCATGATCTCTGGAAGAAACAAGCGCATACAATTAGAAGCCAGTCTGTGGAATCTCAAAGGATTATGGGGTTCTTCCTGGTTGGAAGTTCGGGTTACTCATGTTGAGTGAGATGAGGTGCATACAATCCCTTCCCCCCCTAAGAGCCCCTCTCTAGACAGTAGAGGGGGTCTCTGTCATCCCTCCAGAAGAGACAGTAGACTACCGTTCGCACGACATTCGAGCACGGGACTACTCAAAGCTTACAATAGAAGAGAGAGAAAGAGAAGAAAAGGAGGGAAGAGTATCTATGAGACTATGCAGAGATGAAGGGGTGGACTGGATTCCAACTCCCTTTAGATTCATTGATCTCACGGGGGGTCAGAGATGGAATAGTTCACGTAACAGATTGTTCTATGTTTGTTTTTGAGAAGTACATGTGAAGGTATCGAGAACAGGGAAATGTTTCGGTGGTGCTAGATAGCATCTAGTAGTAGACACCCACTGAAGTGCACTACACAACGACGAGAGTGAGTATGAAAAGGAACGTGGGAGAGAGTGACTGAAAGTGACTCAGCCTTCTATTCGAGAGGACTGGACAGGGCGAGTCAACGGGAGTACGGAAGAGCAAGAGAAGACGGGAACGAATTGGCAAGTTCGAGAATTGACTATCGATGCGAACTGGCAAGTCATTTGGATGTTGCGGCTGCTGTGAGGATACTAGCTCGATTGTGGAAGAGGATAAGCTGCACGAACCTTGTAGGACGTTGGACGTTTCGTCTGACAGGGATTGGACAGCTGATCGCTGAAAGAGTTCACTACTCTGTGTGGCCTGACTCGTCTCTTTCATCCCCTTTGCCTTAAACATTCGAGTACATATCATGTACTATTCCGGGTACATTTATTTCCATTAATTGATGATTTTTGGCTTATGATAAGATATAAATCAGGCTCAAATTAATGGCATTTTAATTCGCGATAATTGGATGTATGCTGATGTTTCTCGAAGCTAGACCGTAGCTTCGCACAACTGTATCCTTTCGTCTCTTTTGAATAGACTTCCGCTTCTCCAGTCTACTAGAAGGATCGCGTCGGAGGGATCAAGCGCGAGAAGAAGATCACAAGAGGAAATGAGGAGAGGAGAGGGGAGGGCGAGGGCAGAGACAAGGGAAAGCGAGAGGGTTAGATGGTTAGAGATGGGGAGACAGTATGGGAGAGAAGGAGAGACAAGGGGATTGGAGAGAGTCAGACTGTTAGAGAGGGCAGAGAGAGTACGGGGATTGGAGAGAGGCAGAGAAGGGGCAGACTGGGCAGGAGACACACGGGACTTCGGCGCGCTTTTTAACGCCTCGGAAGAGATGTTTACAGATGGCAAAAGAGGTACACGTAGGGAGGGGATACTAGACAAGATGGGAAAGTTGCGAGCGAGATGCTAGATACCTGTCTACGACTCAAGGGTTATCGGAAACCACGTGAAATGGCTTCTGTTCCGAGTTGTAGATGGGATGATAAAGCTTTCGATTAAGCTTGAAATTAAAGGGAGCGATCTAGAATTGTGCAATTCGATAGAGGTGCAGAAGCAGAAACAGAAGGGGAGGGCAGAAGAGGGGCTTTGATCTCAGTTGCAAACAATAGGAAAGAGCTCAGCGAGAATGTGCCTTTTTCAGGGAAAATGCCCTTGGTATCGACAAGTTTTTGCGAGATTATGAGGGAGTGACGGAGAGGATCTGTGGGGGACAGCAAAAAGGTAGAGGGAGAAGACAGAGATTAGGCTCCGTATGCTTCAGGGAAAAGGATACTTCTAGATAAACATTTGATCTAAACCTTTTTAAGATTAAAAATGATCGCGTTTGCTTATTGTAGTGAATTTATAATATTCCTTTGCATCGCCCGGTAAATATTGAATAGGTAAATAGGTGAGCAGTCGATGAGTCAATAGTTATTACTGGCGAAAAACTTCCGTCGGTAGCCTCATTCCTACTTTGTCTGCACTATCCTGATAGATACGGCAGATTACGATCTCGCGTCCAAAATAGAAATGAGACCAACTGACGGAGCAGTTTCCTCAGATATGGATACCGTACCTTGTATCTCGCCGCGACTTGTACCGTAGCCACGGAAAGTACGGCGGCGAAGAGACCGTAGGCCATTACTGTAGGGAGGGGGAGGATACGGAAGGCAGGGGGAGGGTTACGGCATGACGGTAGACAACGAAGCAACGAAGAACGATCAGACTCGGAACGATTGGAGGGGTGAGTATTACGAAAGGGTAAGTTGAGAGTATGGCGGATGAAGTTGTGGATAAATTATATGAATGATGTAGGGAAGGATGGGAATATCCATGGCATAAAAGTAATGTGAAGGAAACATGTTTTAAATTGTTCAGATCGCGTGCCTTACAATGATGAAAGTAAGACATCTACAAGAAAGGGAAGATGACTAAGCAGAAGTCATATGTTACTTACCATATGAAAGAGTTTTCAGATTATTTGTTGATCAAAAATGAAAAAAATTGAGAGATACGAAGGGAGACACAAAAGAAGAAGCCATGGAAGGAAAAATGAAACATGGTATGAGATGGGGAATCATGGCAGGGAAATAGAGAGAGAGAGAGGTGAAGTGGTCTGAAGACGGCGGA